>JAUMJL010000322.1:1582500-1997373 GCA_033558185.1 Dromococcyx pavoninus
TTTTAAAAGAAGGCAAGGTGATCCAAGTCAGATATCATCAGCTCAGGTGGTATTTTTTCTAGTCCTGTCCAGCTGGGATAATCATTGTACCACAGCCTCCTAATGGCAGCTTGATGAAGGTATACTACCTCCACACATTCTGGTAGGACTGTCCCAGACTGTTTAATGCACCTCTCCTCCCATCATTTAGCTGGCTTTATTTGTTTAGTTTTGTAATTTGTTACTTCCTTTCCATGTTCTTTTAATTAACCATATTGCACTTCTTCTATGGTTTCATCTCTCTCTTCGAAGTCACATCCGTGTGCCTCTTGTATTTCTTTGTCTCTGCTACAGTTGCTTTCCTGATGGATATCTGAGTGAAGCTTTTGACTGAAGCTGGTAATATTTTTTTTTCATTCAAACCTACTAGTTACTTGTAAATTTATTTACTATTACTGGTCGGGGGGGGGAACCCAAAAAACTGATGAATGTGATAAAGTGAAGAATTCTTGCTTTTCCTTTTGAAGAAGGGGTTAATTGTAACTCACAGTCTCTCTCCTCTTGCAGAACTACTCAAGATAAAGCTATTTCTTGGAAGAATACCCTTAGGAAGTTAGTGACCTAGAATAAGCTTGGCATAGAATTGCCTTTTATCCTTAACTGTGATATTCACTGCTGCAACCTCCATACACAAATCATTTTTGACAGGCTCTGCAAACAGCCTGGAGTCAGAGCCTGCAGGCTTTCCTTGGGCAAATAAAAGCTATGGAGCCAGGAACTTAATCCATTTCCCATTCAGACAAACAACAAAATTCCCAAATTCTGGGATGGTACACAGTGGGACACTGATGGACAAATTCAGCCCCTCATTGTAAGACTGTGAAAAGGACATGGCAAACATCAAAACATGCTCCATGCCAGGGATGGTTCACAAAGTTCAAGCACTGCTGTTAACTAGAACTCGGACTGTATTTTTTAATAACCCTTCACACAAAGCCCAGGAGAGAGCAGGTGATGGCACACCAAGCTGTCATCCTGCCTTGGGCATCAAAATATGTTTTTGTGGCCCCTATGCCTCTACTGCAAGCTACTTAGCAATCTAGAGATGTGATTTTGCTGTGAAAACAAGGGTGAGTGGAGGGAGAGAACTGATACCTGAGCCTTTGAGTATCCTGTGTGGATTCCCTCTATGTGCATTCTGAGAGCACACGATAGTGGGGCAGTTTGGAGGGATGCACTGATACGGGGCCCAGCTGCTTATGAGAGGGAGGATTATTTTCCCACCCCATGTGTTTGTTCCAGGCACTAGTCTCAGAATTTGTTTCTTGCTCAGTAAACCTAGTTAGGTCTGCATGGTTATCCCTGTGTGTACAGCAATTGAGGGATGATGAATAGAAGATACACACTGGAAGAAATTAATCTTGTCCCTACAAAGCACTCTGATCCTTGCAAATGCTTTTTTTTTTCCTTCTCCTTGATAGCTTTTTTGAGTGGATTTTCACAACCAAGGAGAAATTCAAATCAGCAACTGGAGAAAACGCCAAACAACCGCAGACATACTTTCTCAGTGTTTTAAACTAATAGACCTCCTTCTCCAGATATTACGCCTAACAGGATTTGATTGCGCTTTCTCAGCCAGAGAATTTCTGTCAGTACCTCTGCCAAATGCACTCTCTCACAGAGAGAGGATTTGATAGCGATCCAGGTTAAGCCAGCTTCATTCAGAGACAATGACTGCCAGCCCCACACAGACAGCAGCAGGGCCACCCAAATGTCGAGTTTCCATCGAGGAAGGCCAAGATCCTCATACTCTTTTTTTATTTTTGCAACTGTAGTAGGGCTGTGTCTTTGGTTTTTTTCCATGCCAAATAAAGTGTCTGCACATTTTGTCTAGTTCGTTTTTGTACGGTTGAGGCGTTTATACTGGGAGCACCTGCAAAAATAAAGGCCTGAAGAAAGAGATTAATTTCTGACAGGTTAATCAACCCGAGGAATGAGAAATTATCAAGCTAGGCTTGTAAACACACTTGCAGTTTACCTTGCAAGGCAGCTTGTGAAGATTAAACCAGCTGTGGATACTCTGAGCCCTAGGCACAGAGCCCTGTGAGATGCAGCTAATATCCTGCCATCCAGCATGGCCACATAAATCTGGAGTAACTCAGGCTGCTTTGGGGATGTTACTTCACATCCACTTCACCTCATAGAAGGGAAGAATTTAAATGAATTACCCACGAATAGAGGAGAAAAGATGTGCAGTAAATAATAAATTTCTGGAGTTTCTGCCCTTCATGACTATCTCTCATAAATATTTCAGACTCAATTGCTACTTCACTGTGTCAGCCAGAAGATCAGACTGAGCAAGTGCATTTCGGTGTCAGCGAGTGTAGTTTGGTGTCATTTGCATCTGAGGCTGTTGTGGCTCAGGGAGATGCAGAACCACAGACAAACCCCTGATTTCTTAGTCTGTGATGATGTCCTCACCAGTGCTGTATTTGAAGTGCCACAGGGTACCTTCTGTGACTGCTCTTGATTAGCTGCTGTTCCAATTTTGCTTTTTCTTTATCTCTTGCTGAATTTAAAAATAGGGAGGAGAGAGGGAGAGCAATTTTAAATGCATCAAAATCAATTTGGTCCAGAAGTGTTAACTGCGACATTCCAGTACTTGTGAAGTAAATGATTTCATTCTGAAGAAGTCAATCTAAAATACTACAGTATTTTTCAGCCTGCACAATCCCTCCATACAGGCTGACACTTGACAGTAATCTGTGAGTAGTTTTGGTTCCCCCAAAACTTAGTTTTTCAGAGGATTTTACTCAGTGAGTAATGAGTCTGATTTCTCTTTTTCGTATATTACTGCTGGGTTCTTTCAATTCACTTCATATTGTTTGGCAGCTATACAATCTCTGTTACAATAGCCTCCAGTTGTAAGGTATCTGATTAGAATTGGCCAGAATTGCTGTAATTTGCTTCATGAGGTCAGGCTGTCAGCCCCACCCTCACATGCACCCAAACACACCCCTGCTGCGTTCCACACACTCTTGGTGCTCCTGACCAGTTATGCAACACCAATTGAGAAGCAAAGTGCCTTAGTGAGATCAGAAGAGCTACATCCATGCCTGGAAACACACTGACTGTTAAGAAACATCCTTTTTTAGAAAATCTGAAATTACTCAGTTTTAATATTCTACTTCCTTATTGAATTGGCTGTTGTATTTTAAACCTGTCAAATGTGTTTTATCAATGTGAAATACTGTTTACTTTTGCTCATTTGTGCACTGTCCAGATCTTTACCATGAAGACTCTTTACGGTATTTCCCCCCTATATGTAGCATATCGTAATTCATCACTCATCACTGCCAAGAAATGACAATTCCAAGACTGTCCATAGTTCACAATATAGTTATTTTACTGGTGGAAATTCTATCAATTGTTTCATTATAGTCAGTCAGCAGAAAACAACCAGAAAGCTAAGTGAGATGAGCCTATCACACAGGGCAGGGAGGAAACCTCAAGTATAGATTTATGTGTATTTCTGATATGTCCAGCCAGAAAAAGAGAAAACTTGGTCTTGGTAGAAAAAAAGACCACGTGCACATTCTCACTGTCTGAGAAATAACCTCCTCCATCCTGCCACTTTTCCTGCTGTTATTTGCTCTCCTGTGTTCTCCATTAGAATTGTCTTTCTACTGCCAAAAACTAGAAAAAAAAATACTGCTCTCCTACCTTCTTGCTGGATATTGGCTTTGTCCACATTTAGGGGTTTTATTCGTTTCACTATTTATTTTGCAGGTGTGTTTTAAACTTTTAAAATAATATAATTGCACTGATGAGACCTAGTATAGGAGCAGGTATAAATATCTCTTGCCCTTTATGCAACTTAATGTTCTCCTCTGTTCAGAGGAGAAAATTTCTGGCCTGACAGAACTAGACCCACACAGGGTGGGGAGGTTTTAATCGTATCAGTACAGATGGAATGATCTGGCTAAGGGTTACAGGCAAAAAACCAACAGTTTTTTGTTGTCAAGGGCCAAAATGCAAGTTGTCTGGAGGGATGGAGTTTCATGGCTTGCTGCACATATCCAATGTTCATCACGCCAAGAGCATTCCTATTAAGAAACAGAAAATTAGGGGTTAAAACTTTCATCTACAGAGTCACCTTGAAACTTCATAATGAAATATCAATAATTGAGGAGGATAGATGTTTGCTAAAAGGATTACTGACAGGCATAAAATAACAATCACCAGTAGCTATAAATGTATTTTATGTCTTGGATATTTTCCTGGCAGACTTTAGTCTTTCATTGAGTTATGCAGTAGCAGCCCTGGATTTGGACAAATTGTGCTCAAAAGAGTAGTAGGATGCTTCTTGGGGTGCCAGAGTGGAGAAAGAATAGCTTTTTATCTTAAATCAGTGTACCATAATTTTCCTTGGTTATCAAAAAACATACTATCCTCCACAAACAGAGTGGTCCATTTCAGTTTATTCTTTTGCAGTGTGAGAAGGAAAATTATGAGATAACTCTTCCGGGAGAAAATCCAGAATGTTAATTAAAGGAATGGCATTTTGACATTCATTCTTTACTGGTTGGAGTTCATGGCCATACTGGTATTTCATGTCTTGCTTTCATGTTAAGAACTTTCCAAGATGATTTTTCTCTTCAATTTTCTTTCGGCCACTGCATGTCCCTGAAATAATATGTAAAGGAGTCACAAAAATTAATAAGGAAAGGAGGCATAAAGTCCCCATGTGTTTGACACTGGAGCATTCTCACAAAGTGAACCTGAGTGCCAGGTCACCAAAACTCCCACTGGGTCCATGGTGGTGCCTGTCTCGGTTGACAGCGTGGATTAGTGCTAGGCAAACTGGAGGAACTGCATCTGACTGTTGGACCCAAAAGATTAGCTTTGTCTCCTATCCAGAGTGATTTTTGCACATTCCTGCCACATCCCTGAGGAATGGGAGTTAAACTTTTCTTAAACTTGGGTGATGCTCAGGTAATTTGTCACCCAAGAGCAGGGTTGTGTTGTGGAGGGCATCTCAAGCTGCTCAAATCTACCTGACAAGTTAAATCCTAGAGGAAACCAAGAGCCAGTCAAATCCCAAGATATGAAGCAGCATGGCAGCTACCACCACCTAAAACTGCTTTGAGGACTTGATTCTGGGTCCTTAATCCCCAACCTCCTGCTTCATCATTTCCCCTACAGAGCTTTCTTTTTCAGATAGGGAGAGATGAAAATCACCCCAGACACCAGGGAAAGCAAAGAGAGAGCAAATGGCCTGATGCATGAAAATGTAGAGAAAAGCTTTCCCTGGCAGGCATGCCATTAGGAGCGAGTATTTGCAACACGAACCTGAGGCTGCTGTTATTGTTGCAGGTCTGTTGGGTTGTTCTACAGTTCTCCAGAGCTTTAAAAAGAAATGGATGGATGCAATCAGGAATTAAAAATAAATTTAGTTTTTCCAGTTTGCCACTTTTCTCTGTTCTTTCCCTCTATTAAAAATTGAATATTGATTTTCCTAATTCTGCTGACTCTGCAGTCTTTGCTAGCATGCAATTGTTACAAACATGTTCATGACAGCTGGCAAAGAAAATTCCAGCAAAACAGATTTTTATCACAATTTGCCTGATTGTTGAAAGCAAGACATCCCAGAGGAAAAGGTTTTTTTCTTATGATGGGGTAACAAGAAAGCAGACCTTGGCACCATGCCATGAGCATCCCAACTCTGTTTCAGAGTAAAGGAAACACAAGTGAAACCAAAACGAAGTCAGAAACTTTGCATATTCTGCAAAATAGAACTACCACTCTGTCAAGCCTCAGCATTGTGTTACAATGTCTAAAGTTGCATGAAAACATAGAGAAGACTATTTTTTTCAGAAAAGATGGGCAGTTTCTTGTAATTAGCAAATTATGGTCTCATAGTTATTTTACTTATCAAGTTATTTTTCAGGGTCAAGACTGATTTTGTTTCACCTTTTCCTCTCTTAACTGGTTTAAGAGTTGTTCTTGGCACTCAGGTATCTTAAGAGTGCTATCATGGGTTGCATGCAGGAGGTTGTTCCAACAGTAGGAACTGGAACCACTTCTGTTTATGTAAAACTAGAAGTTGGAACCACTTTTGTTTATGTAAAACTAAAAATTATTTCCTTAGCATCAGCACCAGGCTCTGTTCCTGAGGTTGTGCGTGTGTGCAACTACACAGCCACCACAGACTGGCTGCAGTTGCAGTTTATTGCGCTAGGAAATTTGTTTCTCCTCTGCTTCTGCAAATAAAGAAATAAACAGCCAACAGCCCCGCAGGAGCGGCTCTTTGTCACTGTGTGGGAGCTTCCTACGGCAGCTGGTTATCCATCAGCTGAACTGCATGAACTCAGGAAGCATTCCTTGCTCAGTCAGACCAGGCGGTCTTCCAGGCTATGTGATTTGTTGACTGATTTGTAAGTGAAAGCAGCTTGAAAGCAGCTCTTGGCACCAGAGATGGTGAGTTTTTGATGGGGATGACAAATACACACGTTAGATAAGAAGACAAAAAGCCAGTGGTTTATATAGACAACTAGGCCAATGAGAATTTTACTGCAAGGCTTATTTTTAGTTGACATGATGAGATTTACGCGTCTGCCCACCTGAAATATTCTGATTACAAAACTGTTTCTTTGTTCGCTGCTTGAATCTTGATTTCTAAGTGGGCAAAGCAGGCAGTGTGTGCTAATAAAAGGGCAAGAAAAGAAGATGACACTAACACAGTGAACTGTCTTCTCTATAGGACTGTTTTGCATTAAACATTTTGGTTTGGCTTCAGCTTTTGACCACTTTTGGTTCGTTCAGTAATCCCAAACCATATGTAGAAAGCCTGATTGAAGAATACGCTGTGTTTGAATCAGTCTCCCAATGGCTTTTACTCAGATATAAATATCTGATGTTTCAATTCTTGAGATGAACTCCTGATCCCTCAAAGTATCAGTTGATTTTCCTTCGTATCTGCAATTAAATTTTTCATGCAAATGTCACATTAAATGAAGAAAAAGAGATTTCAATTAAAAAAAACATTTTTCACCTAATAGGATATTAAGAAGTTTAGAAAAAACACTGTGAATACATAATACCAAAGGATGTAATCCTTTAAAGTTCATTTATGCCTATAACAATATAAGTGACATTATTAGATTATTATTTATCAGTGTGTAGGATTGAGAGACAAATGGTAAAGAACAAGAGAGACATGGTAAAGAACAAAGGTTTATGGTAGCAATCTTTTGAATTATTGCACAAAATAGGTTATTTTAAACTATATTTGGTATTTTTATATAATGTATAATTAAAAAAAAATTCTCAATTTGTAACACAAAATTACCCTTAGTGTAAGTAAACATCATGATAGTATTACCAAAGGTCATGGACTTAAACAAAGGACATTGGGTAGCTACTTAGGAACTGAATAATGTATTCAGCCTTTAGGCTGGTCTGTGTGTAACTTTGGTTCAAGTTAAAAAGAAGAACCTTGCTAACAGTCCTGACACCTACATCTGTTCTGTTTCATCAGAATTCTGCTGCAACTGTCTAGCCTACTCAGCAGAACAGTATAGAAGATTTATCATTAATGTTAGATTTCATATCTTCACAATACTGCACACATTTTTCTGAAAATTTAAATTCTTATTCTGTTGGGACCAAATCATTCTGTAACACAGTGTCCTACCCAGTGGGGTCTCTCAGTTTGTGAACAAAGAAGCTATCTTGAAAAACAATGTGCTGTTTCCTGTAAGCTTATTTGAGGAAACTCCAGATGGTAGCAAGGCAGTTTGTTCTAAAGCCAGATCTGGGTGGAATCTGAAGAGCTGGGCACTGGGGCTGGGGTCCTGGGAGAGGTTTTTATATGGGTACACTTTGGGTGATGTTCCTTCCATCTAACTCCAGTTTGGAAGCTGCACATACCATCTAAATTAATCATTAAGACTCTGTCTCTAACCAGTAGAGAAAATAAGCATTTCTAGATAGTGATTCATCCATCTGGTTTAAATACTTCTCTTTGAAAAGAAAGACATTTCCTCTGGAACTGCTCTCTGTTGACCAGTAGAAACCTGGACAATCAGCTTAGTTGTGACTCTTGTTTAGGTGGCTGCAGTAAACAGATGTGAATCCTTACGCGTGTGTCTAAGGCATAATAATTCCCAAGTGGTTACCTATTTTACAAAAAAACCCACGCCATTTGCAGCTAGAAAGACAGGAAAACCGCTATGCCTGGTATCCTAAAGTCATGTAGCCAGTTTTTCTAGTGCATACTTCCAAGCTCCCTGGTGAAGAAACAGCTGGGAACTGTCTGAAGGCTGTGCTAGAGATCATGCTTTCCAGGGATTCTACTTCTGTAGTCCTTATTCAGACCTTTCAACTAGAATACTGAAATTATGGCAAAGGGCTCTAAAACCAACCCCTCTCTAAGATGTTAGTGGAGGCAGAGTCCTCCTGTGCTTTTCTGCAAGACCATTAAGCGATGGCTAAATGAAAGTATTGCTACTGGAGGCTTTTGACAGGGTTTTTTACTGACGAGCTATTCTTCAGCATGAGGAAAAAGAGGCCAAACATGTCACGGTGAAGAGGAATAAAAAGACAATGTTTCAGTGTGCACTGATATACTTTATTCGGGGCAGAAGTGGTGCAGCTTGCATAGCTTAAAAACATGAGCCAAGAAGCCTCCAGTATTTGCAGATCACTCATTTTTTGCACCCTTCCAGTATATCCATAATTTGGATCAAACTGCTGGAGATAAAATGAGGTATAAAGGCAGAAACTGAAAGCTCTCACTCACTTTTCATCTTTCAGCTGTTATGAAAATTTGGCTGTTACTGTTCCTGTCTTGGTTGCCTCACCACAGCCTAATTCCTTCCTGGGGAAATCTGTAACCAAATCTACTGGATTTTAGTAAGCAGGCAGCATTACAGCTCAATCAGGATCTCCAAGGGAGGACCTGGAGGTACCTGCACATGAGCTGAAAAATACCCTGAATATTTCTGTGCTACAGGGTTTAGCATAAAGTCTGTTCTAACCTTCTCCCTGTTCAAACTTCAGGTTAACACAAAGAAAAAATGCTGCCATTGTGTTTCTTTGTATAAGTGACAACATCTCACCTAACAGAGCAAACCCCAGACTACAGTCAATACCAACTGCACCAACTGGGTCCAGGTTTAAAAGTAAGTTGAGTAATACTTCAAGCCTTTATGTTCTTCCGTTTGCAGTTATCTAGAAGAGGAATAAACCAGGATATTTAGTGAGCATTGTCAACCAAGAGGTGACCTGTTCTTGAATCTGTCCATTTAGCTCAGCTTCATTTGTGCACTTGGCTCAAACATTCATTATACTTAGGCTGCCAAATTCAAAAAAATCACGTGGAGTTAGACTGTAAGATGTTTACTTGTGTTATGCTGAAATTCCTCTGCTCTTGCCTGAGGCTCTACTTTAGAGGCCTTCAAAGTTAAATCTGCTACTCTGTTCTTGCCTGAAACATTTTGTTCCTCTGTTCCTCTCCTGTCAATGGGAATTAGAGGAACCTGAAATGTTGTTCCTGTCTAAATACAGAGATTAAAGTTATTCCATGTTTTGTGATACTCAAATCACTGTCTGCTTGTGCTGTCTGAAAGACGGATAAGAATGAGGAAAACACAATAGCATCCTTAGCAGACACCCTTTGTTGAGTCCCCTGTACAACCTACGTGAGGAGAAGGGTCTGGTTGATGGGTCTTACTACAGGGGCAAAGTGTAGATGACCACAATGGGGAAACAGCATTGGTACAACCAATCCATTTAAAAGTCTTATAGGAAGGAAACTAGGAAAAACAGGGTATAGATATTTTCCCTTTGGCTTTTCCTTTTTTATAATAACAAGTTATGTTTATACTAGAGGCAAGTGTGCTCCATGATATCCACGGTATGGTCCCCCATCCATGCCCCCTGACTCTCTCCATAGAGAGACCTACTAGATGACACAACAGCTCCCTTCTGGCCTGTGCTCTGGAGTTTGGTTCCCTTCGAAACCAATTGCACATTTACACTGTTCCTAGAAGCAACAAGTATAATAACAAATATTTTTTAAATGGTACTCAACCATGTATTTTCATTTTACTGTTGGAAGAGGTATTATGTATCATATTTTTCTGTTGTACATGTATCTACAGCAAATCTTTTCTAGGTTTTTATCATTATGCTAAAAAGCAGTATAAGGTGAGGATGTCCACATTTCTTAAGTTTAATCCAAACATTACCTCTCTAAACCAAAAACACCTTCAAACTTCATGATATATCCCACTTGTGATCAGTTAGCCTATTTGTATACACCTTTTTTAATGTTAAGCTAAATGCTGAAGGAATTATATTCCCAGTGTAGAGTCCAAAATATAATAAATAATACATAATTAAAAAATATAGCATACTTATAATTTAAAATAAAGGAATGACGTGTCATTAAAACATTTCACTGAGCTTTTACACTATTTTAGAAATTCTCTTTTCTGACTTTAGATTTGGGCAATGATCAGGGGTCACTCAATGTTCTGAAAGATGTTGCTACCATCCTTTCAGCTGCAAGTTGAACAATTTTCAAGAATGTCACAGTAAATTTTAAATGACACAGCAGCAAATGGTATTAGATTCTGATGCTATCAAAGAAAGAGTAAGTGGTATTGTAATTAGGGTGGTTGGAGTGATGCCTGAACCTAGTGAGGAATCTGTAGCACTCGAAGCAGAGATCCCACTGGGAAATGTTTCGGACAACACAACGTAGAAGACTGTTTGTGTCTTCTTTTGTAACCAGTTTTATATGCTTGAAACCAGTTTGTCATGATTTACCAAGAACAGGTGACTGGAAGGCTTTGAGCAGAATATTCTGTTATTCCTTCCTTTCTCTAAAGTTCAAATAATGTTCTGTATATCTTACAAAAGAAAAGTTTAATTTTCTATCTCTTGAAAAAAATCTCAAAACCAAATTAAGTTTTATTAATGAATTCCTTCCCCTTTAATAAATAGATACGATTATGACTGATTTATAGTATAAATCAATCATGGTGGTGATGTGGGAAGACTCCCAAATCATTGTCTTCTGTCTTAGCAGGCTCTTGGAAAGTGTCATCATTATTGGTTTTAGCTCCAAAATTCAAAGTGCCCTAATGAAATACTGATAGAAATTGGCTTCTGTGTTGTATGAGATCATTCTCACTACCTAACTCTCCATCACTCCTTTGAAAGACAGGAAGTCAGCAGGGACGCAGGCTCTAAAGAAGCTTGTTTAGGAAATTTTGTACACTACTGCCTTATGAGGATCAGCTTGGAGACCCACGACAGCAAGAATCTAAATGATCTTCTTGGCTAACACTGACAGTGTGAAAGACTTACTTCCACAGTGTGAAAGATTTAACTCAGGCTGCAAGCAAGTGGAAGTAGGCAGCAGTATTTTCTTTTTAGGTAGCCACTGTTGAAACCTGCTATTTTCAGCCAGCACTTTCTTCACTGGAATAATAATAATAATCTCATCCCATAGATTTCTAAGAGCAAATGGATGCCACTGATGCTTTCCATCTCAAATTAAGCAGGGAAGTTGTTACCCAGTTTTCTAATCTAGTTCAACCTTCTTCCATATTCCACAAAAGTTTCCTGAAGCATTGTTCTTAAATTTCATTAAAACAAACAAACAAGTTGTAATCTTTCAGTCTCATTCTCCCATCCAAATTAGACTGTGGACAAAGGATTTAAGGAAGGGTGTGCCAAACACTGAGGACTGTTGATATTCCAAGTCAATTAGTGCAGTTAGTGCATAATTAAGTGCTAATTTATGCTGTCTGCAATCTCATAGCGGGTCGAAATTTGGCTCAGGCTAGTTGGAAAACAAAAATTTAACTATCACAGATGAAAATATCTACTGCATTTATGCATACAAAACAAAACCTATTTTGTTTTATATGAGCTGAGTGCACAGTAAAACAGGGTCAAACTCTTATCCTGGTTTGGCTGCCTTCCTTCTTACAGTTCCATAAGTTTCAAAAACATTCATTTTCCTTTATCCTTAGAAGTCACAGAATATGCTAAAGACAAGCTGTCTGGTAGCCAATTTTCCATGTTTCATTCAAAGGGCAAACAACTCTCTTCTGCAGAAGCAGAGCTGAGAATCTATTGATGCTCACAGCATCTTTATTCCCTGTTTTACAGAATAAATAGAAATTTTAGTTAGAGCTGAATAAAACAGGAACTGGTGGCAACTATTTGAGCCAGGTTTTCAAAGGAAAGACCTTCCTAACTTCCTTGCATGCTACAGTAAACACAAACATCTTTCTTGTCCATGCAGGAAATGTATCTTAAATCCCAAACAGAACTAATGTTAAATTTCAGAGACTTGACCTCCACAGAGACCCATCAGTCATCTCTGATGTAGCTCGTGGGAACGTTCAAATTGCCACATCTGATTGGCATTCTTGTTACATTCAGATAAAACCAAGTCCTTCTCATCTTCACTCTTGTCTGCCTCTATGCATTTGCCAGAAAGGACATGGACAATCATTCCATTCTACAAGATGAGAAAAGAAGAGAAAGAAAGAACAAATTAAAAATAAGGGATTTCCAGTAAAAGCTAGGCCATGCTTCTAGAAACTTTTTACATACAATAGAACATTAGTAATAAAGGTGGTTCAAAATTTGAGTATCGCTCTAAACGTAATGGCTAGGTTTAACTTTGAGCCCAAGGCATGGTGACTACGTGTAATTCCTCTTAAAGCTTACAGGAGTGGCAGGTGCAGAATCCACGAAATCTCTTCTCCACCACTATTTGTTTCCTATGGGTAAAGTTTGTCATCAGCATCAACTACAGTACTACAGACCACAAAATTTCAAAAGGACCGGCGCTTCCTTTAGGAATGAAAGCAAATTACAGTATGCACTGCACCTGAGGACTGCAGCATCCCCACATCTACAGGAACTGCTGTTTTCCCAAACTGTCCTAAATCATGAGATCTTTCAGTCTTGTGGAGGAGTTCCTGCTCTGATGGGTGAGGCCTACTGAGTAATACTAAATTCTCTAATAGGATGTTTGCTCCTCTCTTCCAACTCAGGAAAAATTTTGAAGTTTCCCCTACTCCCAAAGGGCTCTTCTTTGGGAGGGTTCAGGATTCCCAGAGCCTTCCTCTATCCAAAACAAGTGGGCAAGAATTTCCTCTGCTCTAGTTTTCACAACCACTGACTCTGATTCTATTTCTATAAGGCCAGTAAGACAAATAGTTAAAAACAGAACATGAACATTTAGGTAGGACTCCTGTTGTATTTGTAATTGTTCGAATTTTTAAACCAAATTTATTTTACATAGACAGTGTAAATGGACAAGAGGCACCCTAAATTTTCTGAGTGAAAATGGTACAGAAGAAAAACTTGCCCTTCAAATGCCTCATCCCTTCCCCATACACAAATCCTGTCAGTTATCCACAGTCGCTGTGAGCTGCCCTCCCTTCATGGCAGAGTCACTACTGACCTTCTGGACATCCCAGTGCTGGTGGCTGTCGCCTATCTCCTTTGTACAGTTTTGAGGGATAACATTCCCATGTCTGACATCAAAGCAAAGCAGTGGAGCAGAACCAAGCCGAATTTCCTTCATGCTGTTGTATTCAAAGTGCTGGAAAAGGGAAGGTTTCTTTGAACAATCATGGAAGGACAGCCCAGTTCATTTTTAAATGCTAATTCCAAAAATAATTTCTTATACATGCTTGTTAAGATGCAACTAAAGCATGATTGACAGAGACCCAATGGCCTTGACCCTGCAAAGCAATTTTTCCCACTAGCTAATTCGGGCATAAATATTTACCTAAGGAAAGGCTTTGTGGACTATAATCATGTATAAAGTAAACCCATCCTGTAATAAAATTTTCTAGTTTAATAAATATTTGAACAGATGGGTGTTCCTAATGGTGTCCGCACACATTGCAGTTAGAAATGCCCCTGCAGCTCACCCTGAGCTCAGTGTGAGCAGCAAAGCTTGCTTGGGTCTTAGAATAAATATCTGCAGTGGGTCTGAATAGGTTTGGCTTCTCTAAATGCATCAACTTGCCAGTCTAATGCCAGCTTGGGAGTCTACATGAATCTCTCTCTTGTCTTTGACTGCAGATTAGGCACTAGACTGCAGGTTTAGGCACTAATGAGGAAAACCATCCTTATTATTCTAAATTGTTATATAGTTTTTAGTCTCAGGCTTTCTGTTCTCCAGACACCACCAAATATACTACTAAACAGGCACTTAATGATGTCTTCTGGAGAAAAGTGTGGGTATCTGCCCTGAGTGGCACATGGTACACTGCCATTTTTCAAATAACAGTCAGCTGCAGATGAGCGGGCATCATGGCTTAACATGTGCCTGATTTTGAACACAGCAGTGCTTCCACTAATGTCAAGCCAGTTTATTTACTTGTTGGATGGTTCCCCAGATCTGATACAGTGCTTACATGCTTAAAGTGTACAGTACCTGTGTGAGGCTGCCACTGCAAGGGGAGAGTTCGATAGAGCCTTCTGCAATGGCCCTTCCAGGTCTGAAATCTGCACAGAAGCCAACACCAGTATTGTAAAGCTGTAAGTAAAGGTTTATACAGAAATAAAACACAATCAGATAAAAAAAAAATCCTCCAGCCATTTTTTTTGTTATATATGTTTTTTGGCTTTTTATGATATATGTTTTTGCTCATAACCCAGGCAATATTGTTTTCTTTCAGACTAGATCTTCCATATTGATTTTGCAAATGGGTCTGATATAAAAGGCAGGATCTCACCAAAGATCAATGTTACCCAGTGAGTTTTGTTTATGTTAGAGGTACCAACTTCTAGTTTTAACTATTATGATAGTTAAAAGAAGTCTGTCAAAACTTGCACTTCAGCTGGACACTTAAGTCAGAAAAAAATGAGATATTCCAGAATAAAAAAACACATGACAATTCCTGTGATCTACACTCAGTTTTTACTTCTCAAGCAAACTTTGACAATGAAGAGCAGAAAAAGTAGTAAAAGGACAAAGTAAAATCTGGCTACAGAGAGCAGAGTGCGACATAACTAGTGGACCTTGTTGGGGGAAAATGCTTTCCAGTAAGGCTGCCTGGAATAAATTCGTATTTTAACGAATGATAATTATCAATTTATATACTTTAAAAGAAAACATTGAGACTATTTCTTCTGGTACACAGTCAGCCAAGGAACTGCTATCGCTACCACCTCTGCCCTTGGGGGAAGTGCATGAAGACATGCTTTTTTCTCTTCATGTACACACATGGGTCAGCACAGAGATAGTTCAGCTGCTGTCGCAGTTGCCATTTGCATGAGGCAGTGCAACTCTTTTTCTTTACTAATGGCACCTAAATAACATAAAGATAGGATCCTCTAAACTGTGACACTGAACTGAGTCAAGCAATTTGGATTCAGCTCCTGGCTGGCTTTCAATTTATTTGAGGATGTGGACCAGCTGTTTGTCTCCTCTGATCCTTGTTACATTGTCTGTTTGGACAACAAACATTTGAAAGCAGGAGTTAGCCTTTTACTGAATACTCACTGAGTACTTGGTACATGGAAGCAACACTGGGGTCTTTGAACATTGCAAAACCACTAATCACTCTTTATGGTGTGTTTTCTCTTACTTTGCCAGAGATTCTTGGTATTTCTTCAGGTTGGGAGAGTTCAGGGTACACATTTGATATAAACCACTGGAAATTTCTACAGCCCAGTCTCTTCTGCAGCTGAAGGCGCTCACTGCAGTCTGGCTTCTCGGCCTTCATGGAGAAAACATAGGGGCAACAAGGTTACTAGTGTGTTTGTCTTAGAGATGCTAGAAATGAAAATGACTACATAGGAATTATTTCTACTACCTCTTCATCCCTGCATGTTACAGATATCGATAGATATCTGTCATGAGCACGCAAAGAAGGAGGACCACTTATAGCCTTCCTCCAAATTTGCGCTGAAACAGCATTTAGACCAAAGTAAATGCTTCTGAAGTAGCATGCACTGTGAAAATAAGTATTTCCTCTAAAAATGATTATTATATTGCAAGATAAGTCAGTTTTGGCATCGGTTTAATTAAAAAAGTGAGGGCAAAGTTTGATAGTTTTTGCACTGAAATCAGTGGGATTGTATCAGATTTTTATACAGTATAGAATTTGCACTGCTGTTTAAATTCGATGTAATGGTTTTTAACAGCCCAGATTACCCAGTTATTATCAGTCCTCTGTGATCAGAAGATGTTAAGTGATTACAGAATTTATCCCAAAGTCTATCACATTATTGTCTTCCAGAGACTAGATCTAGTAAGTAAATGTGGTTTGCGGCTATAAAGGCATAAAACCTTTCCTAAGATTTATATGTTTTCTTGAATTATACACAGACAATCTCAACTCCACCCTTGCTGTAGAAACTCTGTTTTGAAAAAAGACAAGTGCCTTCAACCCTTGACATAGCTATGGGCATCTGCACTGCAAAGGACTGAGATACTGAATATTTGAGGGTATTTAGCACTGAAGATGGCTAAAAGCAGGTGTCTAATCCTTCCATTTCAAAACCACACAAAACACTTTTCTAAATGTCTCTGTGCCCAAAAACTAAAAATATCTCTCCGCACTTAAGCGTGTGTCTCCTCTTTCTTGCCAGCAGTAGATCTCCCCCTTCACGTTTCTAATTTTTAAAAATACAGTTTTGGATTCCAAGAAACTGGCCTGGATTCCTGTCAGAAGTTAAGACTGGTAACATAAGCAAATAATTACTTGTAAATAACTTTTCCTCAGACCAGCTATTTATCTTCATCCATAAGAAAGAAAAAAGGATTTTGCGGCATGCATGGAAAACACTGACAAATGAAGAGCATTGGAAATCAAGGGAGGGGTTATCAGTTTCTAAAGGTAGGAATCAATCATGCCATGAAAGCCCCCGTAAGTGGCACAGACAATTCTCAACACTTGCAATCCAATAAAGAGAACCTCATAGTTTAGCATCAGTCTTAGATTCAATAAGCATAGCAACAAAACCAAAATTCAGCACTGCACAAATCTGGACCGAAAAGTTTTTCTTGGAAAGGGGAAATACAGGAGTAAAATGCTTTCCCTAAAAAGATTTTTCATGATACTCTGCTTTGGCTGAAGAAAGTGATGGCAGTACATCTCATTATTTCATACCAGTTACAGTGTGCATTTGATGCTGAATACATGGTATAAATAAAGAAATCATCCCTGTAAACCAATCTGAAAGGAAATTGTGCTTGTAAATTAAACAAACTAACCACACAAGAAAAGGAGAAAAAAGAAATGATGGCCAAAACAGTAGAGATCTGGGAAAAGCCTTATTTATCTGTATTGATGCCTGTGCAGTGGGCATTCCGTGCAGGATGTGATTCATAGCATAAACCAAGAAGACTTATAAAGCAATCTAAACAGGGGTCACCAGTTATATTCTGCAGTGGGCAATGTCGACAGCCAAGGCTCACAGAGATTTTTGTAGTGGCCAATAGGTAGCTTCGCTCACCCTCTCTGCACAATAAATCCCCACAGGGCCCATCTGTAGCTGAGCAGCAATAATGTCATCACCTGCTCGTGTCCCACTACACTGACATACTGAAAATATTGGCTGTGAAAAAAAGGAACAGAGAAAAGGGCCTTTTATGTTATGGTATGCTGAGCGCAGAGATCATAAAATTGATAATTTGAAGAAGCATCATACTTTGGAGTACTAAAAGTATTCTGGTAGAATAAACTCTCCAGCAAAAGGTCACGGTGCTTAGAGCTAGCAAGCTGTATCTTTGATGGCTGTAGTTTCTAGTACAGAAAATTTCCTCTGCGTTGACAAGAAAAGCCTTCAGGAAATTATTAAATGATTTAATGACCTAATTGCCCATCTTAAAAGGCTTGTCCTAGCATCCTCCTTGCAATTATGTGGCTGTGGCTCTTATGAGTCAATTGATGAACTTCCGGTCAGTGAAAACGAAACCTAAAACACAGCCAAGGAGAGAGAAGCTTTTTCAAAAAAGTGAAAATAGAATGAAAAAAAGGGAATGTAACGGCCTCAGACTCTAGGATTGGCACAGCAGGCTGACTGGAGAGACAGATCCGCTGGTGGATTGTAAGGAGGTCAGACTGGGTGATAGGAGAGAAGCCATGCTGACACACAGCCTTTTTCCTCTACAACACAGGTCCTGCTGGATCTGGCCAGCACAACAACGATTGAGACATGCAGGACTGAAATGCAAGAGCAGAACTGAATGGGAAACTTTGCACAGCACATACTCATTCTCAGTCTAACTGTTTTTGGTTAATCTTTTTCTTCTTAAAAGCACGGCATAGTTAAATGATCAAGAAGATGAATGACACATTTTCATTCACAACTGCTCAGAATTTTGTTCACTGCCTTGTAGGAAAGCATACCATTACAAGAAAAGTTATTGGAGCCAGAGAATTCCTGAGAACAGCAGCAACATCAACAACTTATAATTATTAACAGTTTATTATTAACAACATAAACCACAGCTGCATGACTCCCAATAAATAAACATCCACTGTTTTGTAACACACGGGTAATACAGTCTTTTGACTGATCCTTATCTGCAGTAGATTATACAGTGGCCTAAAAACAAGTGAAGCTGTTCTGCAGCTGGACAGTGTGTGGCCTTCCGATGGTTCAGGTGTGGCAGCATGCCAGGGCTACACCCCACACCTGGCTTCTAGCCTATCTTAGCGTGCAGAATGCTGGGAATCCAAATCCCTGGAGGTCAGACTGCTGCCTGCACAATGCCTCTAATGAAAAAGTAACTTGTAAATAGTGGCTATGTTGAGATCTGACTTTCTCAGTTACAGTTGCTTCTGGACATCTGTCAGTTCCAGAAAAAAAAATCACCATTTTTGTCACTAGACCACTCAGATATGTTCCCTTCCAGTTGGAGAGAGAACACAGTTTGCCATGTGCCTGCAAATATTAATGAATATCCTCGTGAATCACATTAGAAAGACCTTCAGTAATGAAGAGTTAATCCTTTAGGAGGGTCCTTTGAGCTTACAGTTCTACTAGCTTCCACGAGATGCATTGCAACCCTCCACGTACTATCACTGGAAAAATAAATCACAACTTGTTGGGGAAGCTGAAGAAGGAGTCAGTTGGGGAAGAACCCATACTCTAAAAGATTTGATAACTTCAGCAAATAATGCCTAGGCACAAGTTTCTCTCTTTCTTTCCTGATCTGACAGCTCTTTCACTGGACAGTTTCATTAAAAAGGCTATCCCCAGCATCTTGCATGTTGAATGTTTGACTGTACACGGACACCCCCACCTACCTCAACATGCACTCCTTCCCTCAGAAACAAACCACTACAGATATCTTTACCTTGCTGATTAAGAAAGCTGCTGTGTTGTGCTTGTAGAAGTTCTCTTTGTAAGAGCCCAGCCAGGTTTCTGCTATTCGGATTTTGTTCCTCACAATGGCCTCTTCATAGGGGAAGGCACTGGGAAAGTGACTTCGATAGACATGCCCAACGCGGGAGCATGGAATAATTTCTACAGAACCACCACAGAGCCAGGTCTGAAACAGAGGTGAAGGCACAAAAAGAGATTGACTTATTTAGATTACCTTTGTCTAAAAAAGGGGAAATTCCTTTACTATACACTTTACTATATACTCAGGAAAGCCTAATCTGCACATTTCTGAAAACAGCAAGGGCATTATTATGTGTCTGTTCCCCACAAAATGGACGCTTGGTTTAATCCAGTATGGCTATTTACATGCTTCTGTGTTTTTCTGTGCACAAATAGTGCAGTGTAGTGAAGAGTACCAGGGGCATACCTTCTTTTAATTGGGACATTAGAGACTTCATATTCTGTGTGCCTGCAAATATAATTGCTTTTTAATATCTGTTATTCTTTGTATTCAGCAAAAATCAATGCAAACAATTTAACATAAATAATTTCATATTAAAACTACAGGTTAGCAAAGAAATAAAGCTACACTCCCTTTGATGCATGTTACATGCCAAAAAAAGAAGAGGCGTCTTTCAGAACGTGCCAAAACAAGTGACTCTGTCCTCAGGCAGATAGTCATAGCCAGTGAAACTTCCTTCTTCTGACATAATGATCGTAACTCACAGCAACTCCATGCTCTTGTTCAGTCCTGACAGATCACAGGGTATGGGAATGGATTTCTGTGAGGAAAGTGATATTCTCCATGCCCCAAGACATTCTGCTTTCATAAATGGCTTCTAGCCTTTTCAGCCAGGTTGCTTAATAGCCCAATAGTTACCACAGCTTGATATTTAATTAAGATTCTTACCCTTATAGATAGTTCCAAATTTTCTGCTCCCCACAACGTCATGTCAGAATCATAAGCTCCAATGTTTTGGAAGTAATGTCGATCCATGGCCACCACTGCACCAGCTACCACAGGACTCCTGCGTAGAAAGCAGTTTGGAAGTAAACACCTTGAGTTTTGAATAGGGAATTATGTGAAGGGTGAAAATACCACAATTTTCAGAGAGATTTACAAAATGATTTAATACTACTCCATATACACTTGAATAAATTTATTACCCAAACAAAAGAAAGAACAACTGGAACCTAATTCTAGAATTTGCCTGGGGAAGTGAGCTAAGAGCTGAATTACCAAATAAGGCCCAGAACAGTGGGAAATGTTACATACAGGTACACACAAAACAACAGACAAAGAGATCACAATTAAGACATCTCTAACTTTGTATGATCCATCTTTTGCTCTCCCTACAAAACTTCACACCTTGTCTGGTCAGTTTGCATAATAGTTGTGTCAATATGTGGAAAAATATTTGTCATATTGAAAGTATGATTGCAATCTAGTTAGAATGATTACTAAATGCCAAACAAACTCAGTGTAAACAAAAAACCCTACATCTTTAAAAAATGTTAACCGAGCATTTTGAAGTAACCATGTGTTTCTTCTGGTAGCTGGAAGATGACCCAAATTGCACAGTTTGCTGCAGAGGCACATTGGCTGATGGATTCTTACCTGATTGGGCTGATGGGGGACTGTCGTACCTTCTCTTCATGCTCTGGCACTGGTTCCCAATGAAAATTCAGTTTCCAATCAAAAACACCTCGATGCTGACGCACAGAGTGATAGTACTGAAAAGTCTTCCAGTCTATGACATCTATGACAGGGGAGACGACACTGTTTCTGAAAAAGACAGTATGATCTCTTTTCAAAGCCATAGCACAATTTAAGTTCATTTTTCTGTTAGTAAACACTGGTTCTCCTCTTTGACACTGTCAAGCACAAGCACTCCTCCAGTTGTGAAGTGGCTTTATATTCCCTGCTGATAGAAGCTCAGGTGCAAAGTGCATGGGAGTATTGAACTTGCAGTGAGGAAGCAGTAATCTATTGATAACCTGTACCTTGTATGGTTATTTAAAGCAATTGAGGATTTTGCTGAGTTAACCATCAGGATTCTTATAAAGCTATTTCACACAGAGACCCCAACCTCTGTTACAGGCTCTGCATGGATGCAAATCTTACAGCAAAAGATGATTTTGTCCATGCACACTTTGCCATCCTTCTATTTTCCTGTAGATGTTCCCCACGCTCCATGGGTTTGTCACTTCAGGGCAATGAAGAGTACACTTATCCTTATTTTGTTTTGCTGATTGTTTTGCAAAAACATTTATCAGCAAGTTCATAAACCAGTTTCTGCTTGTATTTTATCTTAAGCTTAAAATGCTCTTGCAAATGCACTGTCACTGTGTGGAATCTGCCTGAGCAGAGTGGCCATAAGCAGCAATCTTCCAATTCATTTCTAACTTGAGTTAAATTTGAGTTAGTCTGAGAACAGGTATTAAGACATTTCCTCATGGCAAACAAGTCACAGTATTTCACAGTATACTTCTATATCATCTTGGAATTAACGGGTAGTTCAGAGGAGCCCTCAGCGTTCCTCATTTCCAGGTCAATGACGTATCACATTTGTAAATTTTCAATATATAAATGCAATTAGGGACTGAAGGAAAAAAAGCACTGAAGAACATTTTCCATTTTTTCTTTATTAGGCAAAAAGGGTAGCCTCGGGTCTCAAGGTAAGGGCTTACCTATAAACAGAAGTTCCTCTGGAGAGAAAACAGTAACATTTACTGGGGAATAAAGTACACTGGAAAAAATTACTGTTGTTCTAGAGTAAGAGTTTTCATACAGGAAATTATTCTGGAGTAGCTCTTTCCCTAGGAAATAGCGTCCCGTTAAAACTGAGAGAAAAAAATGGTCAGTTTTGGAGGAAAAAGTAGAAGGCTTTATCTCCTCTTTTGAATAAGTACATGTTGGTCAGTCATCAGTCTTGAGAGAAATATGCTTAAAACATACTGCTATCAATGAAGGAATGACATCTCAGAAATCTTCAACACAGTGAGCCCTTTGTAATTTTTCCATAGCAGAGACCAGAACCAGCTGAGGAGGATGGTGATGTTAAGGTAATCTTGACATATCTTCTCTGCCTTTACATTCACTAGGGCAATGTTTTTTTTCAGTATCAGGTTGGGAGGAAGTTCCAGAATTTGTTTTATCACAGTTACTATTTTCTGTAGAGAATTTCAGAAGACCCTGAGGAAACAGAGCCTACTGATCTTCAATGAATTGTATGAAAATGAACCATGCAGAGGACAGCACTAAAATGACTCAGTTATTCTTTGATTCCTAATAAGAGCAGACTGCCCTATCAGCTAAAGGCAGAAAGATTTAAAATAGAGAAGTGATTATATTTATCTGTTCAGGTGTAAAACCAGCCTTTGTAGTGTGTAACAACAGATGCTGTTAGAAACAAACGCTGGGTTTATAAATAGATGAGAAAATTTTATGGTCACCCACAACATTTGTAGGCATATATATTAAGGCAGTGATTTGCTGTCATTCTTCCAAAGGACTCAAGAAGAAAGGGAAAGATATTATACTAAAAATAATAAAGATTATATGCTCCCCTGATTCTCTTGATGATACTCCCGTGATGCAGTTTTGTGTCGAGGACAGGAGCAACCACCTCAAAATCAGGCAGCAGGATCCTTTCTACTGAAAGCTGTAATTAACCTTTACTCACTCACAGCATGAAAAGGAAACTAAATGCTTCTAGAAGTTACTAAATTGTAGTGTCCTGATAGACTCACACAAACAGATGTTTTTTTCTTGAATATGCTGAGAAAAACCCATCTAACAAGTTAAATGGATTTTATAACCTATGACTAAACTTAAAAAATGAAAAGTCACTGTAATTGTAATTTCTATGGCCTGTTGTGTTCTCCAGTGTACAAGTACCTCTGACAACTGTCTTGTTAAGAGTGTAGTTAGAGTTGCATACTTCCTACCTCAGTTTGTTGCTGCTTACTGAAATGCATGCTATCTGTGGCTGCTTGTTTATCCATTCTCATCCAGTGAGGAACTAATAAACCCAAGGTAGTTTATTTTACAGTCTTAGAGTCAAGGAGGAAATATCAGGAGGGTGTATTTGAGTGGAAACCAGAGGAGTCTAAAACATTCAAAAATCCTTCACCGTGAAAACTAGACCACATGTGTCTATCCGATATAGGTCAGAGACAATGCGGATATTCAGTTACACTCATACATTCCAGATCAGATGAGCTAGATTATCCTACATTTTCATACCATTTCAGCCGTTTAAAATCTGTCCTTCTTCTTGGATGCACCTTAAATTTGTTGCCACTTTAAAACTACAAACTCCCATGTTGCTTCTAGCATCAGTGAAATTGCTCCTAAGATTAAGCATCACAGTAGTAGTTTTTGTCGAAATAATCCTTTATTTTTAATGCATGCTTTTGCTTTACTTGATATTGGGCATTGAATCTCCAGTGCCATTCAAGAAAAATACCTGCAGTGAAGTAATGGATTCTGATGGCTTGGAGACCAAGCAATTATCTGCAAACTATGACATGGAAAATTACAGTGTTTAAGACAACTGAAAGTAACTCATTGGACAGGTCACATACTACCCTTGCTAAATTCAACGATAAAAGCACAAAATAAAATCTAATAACAAACTGATAACTGTGTTTTAAGAGCTATTACTCTGGTAGCTCTTTCAGAATGCCAAGATTAACAGTTTTCAAGAGCATACTTGTAAGTGTAGTGTAAACTGGTGTAGCTCTGCCGAAACCAATAGAAATAAACCTTCTTAAAACTTTAAATATTGGGAGCGTCTTTCTGATCTGCAGTAGAGAAATCAGAAAAAAATTGCTTGTGTGAAAACTGATCAACATCCAATTTTAATCTTAAGCAATGCTTTATTTATCTTTTGAAATTAATGCTTTTTTAATAAAAGATCCGTTTTCTGCATATTCAGTGATGGTTTGATGTTTGTGTGATTCTAAATGCAAATTTGCAGCAGAAGGTAATTGAAAGTTGGAAGATGTCATTAGCTATTCTTTTTGGTTTTAACTGGGTAACTGGCAGACAGTCAGCAGCTCATCGGTACTTTGAAATGAAACACATACTGGCAAACTACTGCTAATTTTTTTCTGTGGAATCCAAGGACAGGGGAAAACAGGAAATTCAGATACAACTAGCAGCAAGACTTTGAACCGTCTGACTAATTTGTGAATATTTCAAATGCTTGGAACACACATGAGCTACAAAAGGTCACAATTCCATGAAAAAGAGCAACCCAAATAAGAACAATTTCCTGGTTTGGGATTTCTCAGCTAAATACAATTGCAAATGAAGTGTCTTCCCATGACCCTGTATAGTCAGCATGGACATTATGTTCTTTTCTACTTTTAGAATAACTAACACAAGGAGAGGAAGATTTAATTAACCTATCTTTTTTTTTGAAAGTGCCTTTTATTGATTCATATTTTCTTTTGCTGGGGAGGGAACAGATTTTAATCTGTTTAAAATCTTATTTAAATAAGAAGGAACAAAAAAACCCCAAACATGAAAATGATGTATTTTTCTCAAGCAGTATCACGGTGGACCGTCCCTGCAAAAATTAGATAGTGAGAAAATCAATGCAGTTCAAGTTCTCTGGCTCAGCATATAGTGAAAACTTCAGTAACTGAGAATCCAAGGTGGTTCCTCAGCACGCTACATTTTCACTGAAAGCATCTTGCCGGCAGGCTGAAGTCTTCAGGGAAATAGTAATATAATACATTTGAAATAAGATAGGGTTAATAAAAAGATAAGGTGCAGTGATCAGGAATGGTAAAGCTATAGAATAAAGGATTACTTAAATACTGCCTTACAGACCATCTCTAGACTAACTTTAGGCATATGAATGGTCTCCTTGAATTGAGGGACTACTCATATGCTAATCAGTAACTATATACTTCAAATCTCTGCTAGGTAGAGTGCTAAGGGAATGCTTTATTAAACAAACAAACAAACAAACAAACAAACAAACCTTTGAACCTGTCTTTTTTGTCAAAATATTCAAGTTTGTATGTGTGGTCCCAAAATCTATAGCAGTGACCCGTACCTTTTTACACTGGACAGTCAGGGCACAGTGCCATGAATCATACCTAAATCCTCATTGCTCCTACTTCTGGCAGTAACATTTGCTTTTGGCTTTAGATTCTCATCTTCAGTTTCTTTACTTCTTTAAAACAGGTCACCCACTGATTCTAATCAACTGTGAAAGATTGTAAAGAGATAGCGTATCGTCACATAACATACCATGAAGAACATTAATTTACTGAATTTGAAATGAGTGTTGTTGACAAATGGAGGATGTAAAATCATCAGGCAAAAAGAGAAAGCCCAGGAAGCAAGCTGTTATACAAGAAAACCAGGAGAATAGCATGGAAACACATGCTCAGGTGTTGGAGAAGTGTGGGCTCTGAGCCTGTAAGAAGGCAGAAAACAGATGGTATCTGATAGCTCAAAAATCCGGAGTATGTGCCACTGAGAAGTGGAGAATCAGATGAAAAGAGATGAAGGAGCTGCTCAACTTAAGTGCAAAATATTTCTCTTTTTTCTAGTCTACTACCACATAACAAGAACTGCACAGAAATTTTCTGGGCAGCAGAACACTATTTCTGTTACTTTATCTACAAGCAGAGGCTCCCATTCACTCCTGAATGGGAGCAAATAGCAGATGAGATACTTTTCCACTGCCATATTAATTTCTTATTCTGTTTAATAGCATTTTCATTAAAGATTAGTGACCTACAATCACTGTACAGAGATGATCTGAATTTTAGAAACCAGGTAGGCTTCTTTTAATAGCATCCCAGGCTTCTGTTTCCTAATGTAATATTTGATGTGTTGTATAAACAGTGTACTAGCACAGTGGAAACAGCCCATGCAACGAGGAGCAGGGGAAAGGTCCTCAGGGTGAGGTAACCCTTTGCAAGCCACCTCTTGACCCATACCTGATTTAGAGGTGGAATTCCTTGTCAAGAATATAGAATCATAGAATCATAGAATCTTCCGGTTGGAAAAGAACTTTGAGATCACCAAGTCCAACCGCACCCATTATCTGCTAAACCATGTCCCTTAAAAACTCATCTAACTTTTTTTAAACATCTCCAGGGATGGTGACTCAACCACCTCCCTGGGCAGCCTGTTCCAGTGCCTGACCATCCTTTTGGTAAAGAAATTCTTCCTAATATCCAGTCTGAACCTCCCCTGGCACAACTTATGGCCGTTTCCCCTTGTCCTATCACCTGTCACTTGTGAGAAGAGATCAACACTCGCTGTCCCACAGCCCCCTTTCAGGCAGCAGTAGATAGCGATGAGGTCTCCCCTCAGTCTCATCTTCTCCAAACTAAACAACCCCAGCTCCCTCAGTCTCTCCTTGTAAGGCTTGTTCTCCAGCCCCTTCACCAGCCTTGTTGCCCTTCTCTGGATGCACTCCAACACCTCAATGTCCTTCTTATACCGAGGGGCCCAGAACTGAACACAGTACTCAAGGTGTGGCCTCACCAGTGCCGAGTACAGGGATGAAATCAGCTCCCTTGTCCTGCTGGCCACACTGTTCTTGATACAGGCCAAGATGCCATTGGCCTTCTTGACCACCTGGGCACTCTGCTGGCTGATATTCAGATGGCTGTCAACCAACACCCCCAGGTCCTTCTCTGCTAGGCAGCTCTCCAACCAGTCTTCCCCAAGCCTGTAACAATGCATGGGGTTGTTGTGCCCCAAGTGCAGGACTTGGCATTTGGTCTTATTAAATCTCATCCTGTTGGTCTCAGCCCACTGATCCAGCCTGTCCAGATCTCTCTGCAGAGCCTCCCTTTCTTCAAGCAGACCAACACTCCACCCAGCTTGGTTTCATCTGCAAACTCGCTAAGGGTGCACTTGATCCCTTTGTCCAGATCATTAATAAAGATATTGAACAGAACTGGACCCAACACTGAACCCTGGGAAACATCACTCATGATCGGCCTCCAACTGGATCTAACTCCATTTACCACCACCCTCTGGGCCTGGCCATCCAGCCAGTTTTCTACCCAGCAGAGGGTGTGCCCATCCAGGCCAATGGCAGCCAGTTTCTCAAACAGAATACTGTGAGAAACGGTGTCAAAGGTTTTACAAAAGTCCAGGTACACCACATACACAGCCTTCTCCTTGTGCATTAACTGGGTAACGTTGTCATAGAAGGAGATCAGGTTGGTCTGACAGGACCTGCCTTTCATAAACCCATGTTGACTGGGTCTGATCATCTGACTGTCCTGTATGTGCTATGTGATAGCCTTCAGTATCTGCTCCATGACCTTCCCCGGTACCAAGGTCAAACTGACAGGCCTATAATTCACTGGATCCTCCTTCCGACCCTTCTTGTAAATGGGAATTACATTTGCCACTGTCCAGTCAAGCGACACTTCCCCAGTCAGCCAGGACTGTTGATAATAATCAAGGCTCATTTAGCTTTCATGTAGTATTCTTAAGAACCAAACTGTGAATCTTTTTTAAAAAAAGGCATCCTGCTGCAGCATGATGGTCATTGTTTTGGCCTTTCAAGGCTTCACAGCACAGTTCATTATATGACCTTTCACTGTCTTTGGACCAAATGCAAAATAGCAGCTGTCTCCTGCAGTTTTCTGGAAAACGCAAACTCCTCAAAAGTCGACCGTAATAATTGCTCAGCTGCATTACTATGCACCATGCTACTCACCTGGAATTAGCCTGGAACGCAAACAGTTGTCAAATGAAATGATCTGTGAGGCAGTTCATCTAGTTTTCTAACGTTGTCCAGGTGCTTACGGTATTCATCCTTGAACAATCAAAATGTCAAGGAATGCTTTACAAACCATTGAACCATTCTCTAGGCAATATACTAAGCTGATGCCCAGCTTCCCAGTCCATTTGTTTGGTATGGTTCATAGAACTTGTCCCAGTCAAAGTGCCTGTAAATGCATGGGTAATGATTTTAGAGAGACTCAATATTTTGGGGGAAAATAATTTTGATTGGGTTAGTGAATAAAATCACAATGTAGGGAGGTGAAATATAATCACTCAGAGCAAGTCAAATATCTGTCAAGTATTTCCATGGCTCTAAAACTGGTACAATTTTTCTCGTGTTTGCCCTGTCTCTTATTACCACAGGCTACTCAAAACTGAGGTTATCTCCCTTTTTGTGAGCATGTTCAGCTCACAGTGATGTCTCAGTTTGGGCAAGGATTTCTCGGCATTGCTCTAAGACTCACTGCAATAACAGTGGTAGATCTGATCAGAAGTCTAGAAAATTAGGTTTAATCACCAGTTTTCAAAGTTAAAATCTCCCTTTGGCTCCACTAAGCTCCTGCAAAAGTCTGAGTTTTGGAAAGACTGCATTTTTCCTTTCCAGCAAACTCGCTCTAGGTGATTGTTTCCCCATCCTGTCTCTCCGGCAGAAGTGCATGTATTGCAGCTTGATCGGTACATTAAGAAGAGGAATGATGGATATTTTACCAGTCACTGTAAGGTTTTTTTTTGCTGCACTTTCCTCATTGGGGTCGTCTCAGGGTATATACATGATTCAATTTAACAGCTCCTCAACTCCTAAATGAAGCCAAGTTGACTATGTTAATGCTTTACATTTCTACAGTGATTTCCATTGCAAGCATCACAAGCAGTTAATGAAAAATAATTAATTAATTTTATTATCTGGTAAGTCTTATTATCACCGTTCCTCAGCTGGAGAAAGAAGGACAGCAAGGAAAAATGATTGCCAGGTGCCTTAGAGCACGTCATCTCTGTGCACTGGAGAATGACAGAGGCTCTCCACACTAGCAGTGACAAAGCTTCCAGGGTCAGACACAATGACTGATACAGCACACAGAAAGGGATGGTTTAGACCATACTGTTATCCAGGCATCCTTCTACCTTTGCTCCATGGATCCAAGTAACCATTGGCTAATTTAGTGTTAAATTGTGCTCTCCTGGAGGAATGAATGAGAGTATGAGCCCTTTCTCATCCACTTGGTGACTGTGCTACAGAAAGCTGTAGTAGGCTCGGTGTCTTTATATTCCATCAGCAGGGATAATTTTGGATAGTGAATCACTACCCTTGTGGTGAGGTCTTAACCTCTACGCTATTCTAGTTTTGCCTTCATTATAGCTCTCCTCTGAGATTTTTTGTAACTCTTTCTATTTCATCAATACAACATTGAATAAGGACTGGCAAATTGATACAGAAAGGAGATTAGCATGAAAGTCAACAATAGACTATATCTCAAGGCAGAAAAATCATGAAGTATATTCATAAAAAACATCTAATGTCAGCAGACAAAACATAATCTGCTTTTGCAAGGATGACCATTTAGAAAAGAATATTCCTGACATTCTAGGGCAGCATTACTCTTGCTCTTTGGTATTCTTAATATTTTCATCAAAATGATGTACTTATTTCCAAAAACTCACATTAATTCTCTTATAAGCAAACATAATCAGCCATAAAGCAGCCTTTTCCCGTGTCTGGGAATAGCCTTTGAAGGTCTTTAGTATGACTATTTAATAGTCTGCTAAGAGATTTAAAGACTTTTTTTTCTTTTAGCCCCTCAAGCAATTACTCATTTTTTTCCCAAGTGGCTTATGGGTAATGATAGATAAGTTAATGTACAAAATTTTCTTTCAGAAAAGTTCCTTTATTAAAGGATTTACTGACATGTAATTCTTGACACATTTGCAGTGATTTAATCTCTTTGAAGGACTTGGGGACTGCCTAGATGAGCTCAGCTGTACATTAGAGAGTAGGCCCAAGCACCAACCTAAACATGAAAGACTCAAAATACTTAAATTTATCTACCTCTGTCAGTCTGGTGTCAGTGAAAGTACCTGTGATTATCTAGAACTGTCTAGGTTGCTCAGAAAGACTATTTATCTGCGGAACAGAGACAGTACAGATGACATTGGTATGTAGCCAAACTGGCTCAGGAGGACAAAGCATTTTAACCTTGGCTACACCACTGAGACAGATGAAAAGTAAAAATAATTGAGACTTGTAGTTGTATCTCTGGTGGATGCTTGCCAACCTGCAAACAGCTTGAGATCACCAGGAAGCCTTCTTGTAGCTCTAACTGGATACAAGCTCTGACAGTTCAGTGATACTGGGTGTGAAGTGAGGGCTATCAACTGTGTGACCTATCCTGCTTCCCACATATCAGAGTGATGTATGTGGTGATAAGGTAGAAAATAAAAGAGCAATCTGACCAAGAAGGATGAAGGTAACCAAGAGAGAATTAAAAAAATTACCCAAATCTTTCCACGTACGTATCTTTCAGCAGAAATAAGCATATGCAGGGAGCTCAGAGGTCACATGGATATTTACCGGTTGGTAGACAGCCTGGCTAGGAGAGGTTCCAGCCATCCCTTCTGACACTCGCAGTGTGAGTCCATGAAGACCAGCACGTCCCCAGTTGCTCGTGCAGCTCCTAGCATCCGACCTCGGATAACTCCAAGCCTCTTATTGCTCCGGATGAGCTTCACACCATCCACCTTAGAGATGTATTCACTCAGAGCTGACTTCAGAGGACCTGTTAGAAACAGAACAGTCATTGAAACCTTTTTGGCTTTGATTCAAGCTGTTATAGAAAAGCCACAGGTAGTAGAAGATGCTACTTCTTGCTGGTAAAATGTTTTGGGGACATTTGGTTTACATGGCCAAGCAGCCCATTTTCCGAATATTCCCACAGCAGTGTAATATCAAAGAGAAGTAGAGACTAATTAAGACATTGAGATTTACTAGGTGTGAAGCTATTCCTCTGGGAAACACAACAGCCCCCCTCTCCTGCTTTCAGCAAAAGGTGGATGCCCTTATCATCTCATAAAAGGTGCAGATCAGAGTGAGATGCTACAGGTGTTTGGCTTTCCCAAGCACTTTGGATTACTTTAGCAATGTAGAGTTTTCCACTCTACACTTCAGTCAGATTCCAAGTCTGGAAAATATTACAGCAGATCTGGTCCAGTGGAAAGGCTAAGATTTGTGTACTGTGATCTTATTTTAAACTAAGAAAGTCCAGAATGATTGGGAGTGATAGCGAAAAAAGGAAACACATTTCAAAGCTGAAAGGCTAAGCTGAATTCTAGGGATGGAAGAGTGAAACCTGCCAGCCAGTTCAGGGCTCTGCTTAGCTTTCTCCCTAATGGTCCTCTTTGCTTTTTACTCTCCTCATACACTTCTTGGAGGAGAGTTTCTTCCTTAAAGCTTTGGAAAAAAAGAGCCCATATGCAGAGAGATGAGGGATACCTTGCTGGCTGAGATCGTCGACTAGGATGATATCCTTGAGGGAGGCCTTTGGAGCTGTGTCCATAATGCTGTGAATGGTTCTCAGCAGAGTAGACCAGGCTTCATCATGGAAACAGATGATGACACTAGCAGTAGGCAGACTGGAGTCATATTCTTGCTGTAGGCACCTGCATGGGATCAAATGAGGGAGACACTGGAAAGACTGATACAATTGGCTACTTCTTTCTCAGACTGAAGTTGTAAGCTACACTGAAATCTTCAGAGATTGAAAGCAGATAAAGATCCTGCCTAATTTCTGACAAAGAAAAGCAAGTATTAAGTTGTCCAAGACTGGAATACAAAGTGAAAATACAGGAATAAAAATTAAAATATCAAAAGAAGAAAGCTTTGCTGTGTTCTGGGATACTTTTTTTTTTTCTACTCTGATTTCCTCAAAATACAGAGCTCAAACAGAAATGGTCCAGAAGGAAAAGAAAAACTGAAAGGCAATTAGAATGAAGCAGACGGGGATAAACCAAGTCAGTCAGGTTCCACCATTTCCTCATTTTCTTCAAGTAACAGAGAAAAGAGCAAACTGAAATGCAGTTAAGAAAAACAAACAAAATAACTCGTCTGCACAACAGGTCAGTATATCTGTGGACTGCTCAACCAGGATCCTACTGAATGAAGCCAGCATTTCAGTCCTGTACAGGAAAGAAAAGGACCCTTACCTGGGCAATGAAAAAAAATACAGATTCATTTAAGAAAGTAAATGCATTTTCTCTATAAAGTTTGATAGATTGCTTTTTTCCAATGAAAACAAATCACTGATGAATGAAGCCTCCATCTGGATAGATTATGCATTTTCTGCTATTTACTTTACAACTCCAGGTACTGACACAATCAACTGCAAGACACCTGGCTGCATGGGTCATTGTGTGGCATTTTTAGAGATGCTCCAGAGTGCCAGTTGGGGCCCACAGCTCCTCAGGTTTCCATAGGGCCAAGATCTGACCCATGGCATTGAAAAACTTCCATGAAAATTACTGTGAATTAGATGTTGCTTTGACAACACAAGCAGTTAAGAATGAAAAACATACTATTAATCCTCACAGAAACTGTATATGAAAACTATAAACCCTCATCAAACAATGGCTGTTTCATAAATCTAAGTAAAGGACCTACAAATTGCATTCATGACAAAAAGTGTTTTCTGATGTACCAGCCTTGATTCAGAGAGACAGGGCACACTATACTGGCACGAGGATGCGCATTTTCCAGTAAAGGCCTTCAAATGCCTGTTGTATCAATGCAAAAACTATGCCTGTATATCTGCTTTGCTCTCATTAGAAAACAAATTTTAAAATCTTCTAATTTCCTGAGTCATTCAGTTTCCTAACTCATTTAATTTCTAGCAGCAGGAACTTCTTCAAGGAATTACAGAATTGGCTGAATGTGGCCCACCGTTTTTTCAGCATTTTTGTATTGCCAAGCAAACCATCATGCAGACTTTACAATGGTTGTTAAACAATTAGCTGCTCAGCAGAAGCTCATATAAGGGATATAATTTTAATATTGCTGTGTTTATTACCATTTTACTTAGTGCTTCTGTTCATGGACTGAGGGCCTATGGTGCCAGATGCTAGACAAACACAAAGCTGCTTATCCTTCAAAAGAATCCATAGTCTGAATGAGTTAATAACAAATTGACAGGCTGAGAGAGTAGGGGTTGTTCAGCCTAGAGAAGAGAAGGCTCCAGGGAGACCTTATAGCAGCCTTCCAATACTTAAAATGAGCCTAAAGGAAAGCTGGGGAGGGGCTCTTAATCAGCGAGTGATGAGGACTAATGGATTTAAGCTGAAACAAAGCAGATTTAGATTAGATATGAGGAAGAATTAACATTTCTTGATGATTTTTACATTGAAATGAATCTATGTTGTCCTTAATTTACTAGTTTTCTGTAATTAACAATGCCGTTATTTCACATTTTCATATGGGATAATTGTTTCCATTTTCAGCTGGATGGAGAAAACAATACTCTCACGACTTGTCAGAGTTTGTATTTTCAGGCAGAAGAATTTAGAGGTAATTAAGAAAAGTGAAGATCTGATGCAGTCCTTTTACTACCTGGCAGCTTCTAAACAGAAATTTTCGTTACTGCTATAAGCACCTATATTTTGGACCATAATACTGCAATGCCTTGTTGCTAGTGTGTGTTTATAGCAAGAAAATAAGGCTGTTGTGGGATCTTAATTGAAAAAGAATTGGAAATAACTGTACTTGAATACATAACCTAGGTCCTGAGTGCTCGGTTGCCATGGAGATTGGCAGAATTGCAATATAGATATCTAAACTTCAGAAAAATGTGAAAGGGTACTGGTATCCAGAAATATCTTCTCTCTAATTTGGAGAGGTTTCAGAGACTGCCCGTCATAAATTGTCATTTCAAAAAGTCAAGGCTGTGACTGATATGAGACATAGTGATTTGACCCAATTTGTGAAAAACAAGGAAGCGTCACAAGCAGCAATGAAGAGGAGGGAAATTCTGACATGGCAAAAGCATTGCCGACAGGGACTCCCACTCACCTTCAGGAAAATGTCTTGTTGAGATTTAGCTCCCAGCAGCACTCAAGTAGAAGCTACGTTTTTGTAATGAAACTTAAACCCTTTTTTAGGCAGCTGATGAGTTTCTGTTTCTCTGGATATGTTTAACACTTGAGCTCAAGAGAGGAAAACAAACCATTTTTCCAGCAGAATCCCATCATAAAATCACAATGTCAGACTCGATTCGGGTCCACTGTCCCAGAAAGGTATCAATGGCAACTAGACCAACTGATGGCAGCAAAAAAAGCCCTCTGGGGGACGAAGGTATCTCAGAGGATGAGTGTTGATGTGGAAGAACAACTTTCCAGTACAGCTGGATAAGTTATTAGGACTTTTCACCCTGAAACCTGCTGTTTCTAGACTGGTACTCAAAGTAAATGGGGCAGAACAAGGTACCTGATTCATCCATGTTTTACTGTGAGATCAGTAGGAGTGCTGGAAAAGACACAGTTTTATGCACCTTCTTTCTGAAAACTAGCATAAAACATGCACCTGCAAAGGCATCATAGAGGCATGGGCTATGTTAGAAGCTGGGGTCTGGTCAGAGAGATCTGAAGTATTGCTTTCCAGGTAAGGCTGTTGGATATGGGACTGTCAAGGCACAGCATAGCCTGCAGTTTATTTCCAGCAGAGCCCTGTGCTGTGCACATAACAAGAAAACTGTCCTTATGCTGTTCATTGCTCCAATGAAAAGCGCAATGGACCTCTTTATGTAAATTTCTAGGGAACAGCATCTAGCTATAGCTTATGGCATTTGCCTTACATGTTATACCCCGTTTTAAGAATAAAACTGAAATATCTAAGTGTGAAGTTTGACTAGGCTGGTATCTGGAATTGCTTCATGATTAGTAGGCATAGCTTCTGGTACCAAGAATTTGCTGTCTAATTCCAAGCAAAATGAGAGAGACCGAGTCCATGGAGCTAACTCACTGAAATGTCTCTAACTGGTTGGGTTCTCTCTAACTAAATAATAACAAACATTATCAGGAACAACATGATTCAAACAGAATAGAGGAATAGACAATTGGATTTGTTACTGGTTTGCTCTCATTTTACAGCAGTATAAAAGTAGTTGTGAACTAGGGCCCCAGAGTAAATCACGCCTAAAAACTATCGTTGTGGTTTGTGTGTTGTGCTGTGAAGGACAGGACTGGCTTAGAGGTAGATCTCTGCTGCAGGTTTATGGTCTGGATTTACATCTGAACAACTATGAAGCCCCAGATGTTCAGAACAGTGGTTTCAATTTGGGCTCTTTAAGCTGTGGTGTTGATAGCTCTTTAGGCTGTAACTAGTCAGATGGGAAAACCTATCCAAGAGCTCTGAGACTATGTCTTAAATCTTACTGAGATTAGTATTAACTAAACCTGTCTCTCGTTGGATGGTCCTTCAGTCGCCTAAGTAAAACTGTTTTTTGGCTGACATCACAAGCAACAAACCAGAATCATCATTCCTCCTTTGAACATTACACAGCTCAAAGAGCTGCCAGTGAAGCGTGGTGAAAAAAAAACTGAAATAATATTAGCATTTCACTATTTAATGGAATTACCCAAATTAACACTGATCCTAGTCAGCAAGTGTAGAAAACACTCCATTTCACTTCTCTTTCTAAAGATTGTCCCTCATATTAGAGTCACCAGATGTCTTTAAACATGTGAAAACGACCACTAGAAAAACTAATATATATATTCTATGTCTTACTTAAAAATGTTTTCTGGCACATCTTTCCACTGCATCTTGGGGTGGAAAGATACAATAGCTTTGACAGGAGGCAAGGAAAAAAGATCCTCACCCACATCCCTTTCCCCAGGACACCTCAGCCCCTTTTTAAGGAGTGTCTCTCCTGCAGTGTTGGAGTAACTGAATCTGAAGTCTCCAGGTTTCAAATGCAACACATTGGGTTTCAAATGTAATGTGGAGCTTCAAATGAATCACTTGTCTGATGTGGCGTTACTGCCTGGCTGCTGCTAGCCCTCATGGAGCTGGCAGACGTGATCAGACACACCGCTACTCACCTTCCTTCCTCCCACGGGTTTTCTTTCAACTTTTGTCAGGTCAGTTGTTATATTAAAGAGCCGAAAGCTCCAATTTATAGGCTCATAGACTCATAGAATGGTTTGGGTTAGAAGGGACCTTAAAGATCACCCAGTACTAACCCCCCCTGCCCTAATTGCAATGGGCATGGACATCTTCCACTAGATCAGGTTGCTTGAAGACTCATCCAACCTTGCCTTGAATGATTCCAGGAATGGGGCATCCATGACTTCTCTGGGCAATGTGTTCCAGTTTCTCACTCCTCACAGTAAAAAATATCTAATCTAAATCTGCCTTCTTTCAGCCTAAAATCATTACCTCTCGTCCTGTCACTGGCCCTCACCTGCTTTCCTGTAGATCCCCTTCAGGTAACAGAAGGCTGCTATAAGTTGTCCCCAGAGCCTTCTCTTCTCTAGACTGAACAACTCCAAGTCTCTCAGCCTGTCCTCATATGTGAGGTGCTCCAGCCCTCTGATCATCTTCACAGCCCTCCTCTGGACTCGCTCTAAGAAATCCATGTCCTTCCTGTGCTCAGGACTCCAGAACTCAACGCAGCACAAGAGGCGAGATCTCACAAGAGTAAAGTAGAGAGGCAGAATCACCTCCCTCAACCTACTGTTCACACTTCTTCTAATGCAGTCCAGGATACAACTGGCTTTCTGGGCTGCAAGCACACATTGCTGGCTCATGTTGAGCTCCTCATCCACCAGCACCCCCAAGTCTTTCTCTTGAGAGCTACTCTCAATCTCAGCTCCTGGTTCCTTTATCATCCTGTAAACCTGGTGACCCCATAGACCTGGCAGATGCCCACGTTGAGGAGAAGGCCGAGACCTTGGAGTGAGTCATACCAGTAGGAAATAGAGGGGCGACCACTCCCTCCCCTCTGCTCCCCGAGCCCTACTCAAGCGCATGTTCATCCTCTCACCACAGTGCAAGTCCAGGGCACACAGGGCTGCCTTTCCCACTCAACAATGTCACCACAACATGGGTCTTCCCTTCTTAGCCCCAGCAGACAGACAGATGGACATAGTTTTGATCAAGAGCAGCTCTGGAGAGGATTTGGGGGTGCTCATTGATGAGAAGCTCAACATGAGCTGGCAATGTGCACTTGCAGCCCAGAAGGCCAACTGTATCCTAGGCTGCATCAAAAGAAGCATTATCATCAGGTCAAGGGTGGTGATTCTGCCCCTTCACTCTCGTGAGAGCCCACCTGGAGTATTGTGTCCAGTTCTGGAATCCACAATGTAAGAAGGATATGGAACTGTTAGAATGGGTCCAGAAGAGGGCTACAAAGATGATCAGAGGGCTGGAGCACCTCTGCTATGAGGACAGGCTGAGAAAGTTGGGCTTGTTCAGACTGGAGAAGAGAAGGCTCTGGGGAGACCTTATAGTGGCCTTCCAGTACCTGAAGAGGGCTACAAGAGAGCTGGGGAGGGACTTTTTACAAGGGCAAACAGTGATAGAACAAGGGGGAATGGCTTTATATAGGAAGGGGAAAGATTTAGATTAGACATTAGGATATTAGGAAGGAAGGCTCTGCAGAGAGATCTGGACAGGCTGGATTGATGGGCTGAGACCAACGGGATGAGGTTCAACAGGGCCAAGTGCAGAGCCCTCCATTTAGGTCACAACAACCCCATGCAGGCTTGGGGAAGGCTGGCTGGAGAGCTGCCTGGAGGAGAAGGACCTGGGGTTGTTGGTTGACAGCTGTGTGAACATGAGCCAGCAGTGTGCCCAGGTGGCCAAGAGAGCCAATGGCATCTTGGCCTGTATCAGAAACAGTGTGGCCAGCAGGACCAGGAAGGTGATTGCGCCCCTATATTCAGCACTGGTGAGCCACGCCTCAAGTACTGTGTTCAGTTTTGGGCCCCTCACTACAAGAAAGACATTGAGGTGCTGGAGTGTGTGCAAAGAAGGGAAACAAGGCTGGTGAGGGGGCTGGAGAATAAGCCCTATGAGGAGAGACTGAGGGAGTTGGGGTTGTTTAGCTTAGAGAAGAGGAGGCTGAGGGGAGACCTCATCAATGTTTCAACTACCTGAAAGGAGGTTGTGATGGAGTGGGTGCTGCTCTCTTCTCGCAAGCGATGAGCGATAGGACAAGAGGGAATGGCTGCAAGTTGAGCCAGGGCAGGTTTAGACTGGACATTAGGAAGAACTTCTTCACAGAGAGAGTGGTCAGGGATTGGAACAGGTTGCCCAGGGAGGTGGTGGAGTCTCCATCCCTGGAAGTGTTTAAAAGACGGGTAGGTGAGTTTCTTAGGGATATGGCTTAGTAGGGAGGCAGGCATGGTTGTACTCGATGATCTCAGAGGTCTCTTCCAACCTTATGATTGTATGATTCTATGATAAAATTCTTCACTATGAGGGTGGTGAGGCACTGGCAAAGGTTGCCCAGGGAAGTTGTGGATGCCCCCTGCCTGGAAGAGTACAAGGCCAGACTGGATGGAGCCTTGAGCAGCCCGGTCTGCTGGGAAGTGTCCCAGCTTTAGGGACTTTAAGGGGCTTTGAAGTCCCTTCCAACCAAAACCGTTCTACGATCCTATGCAAGATTCGCAGACTGAGACAGAGACAGACGCGGGGCACACAGCACTCCCCTCAGCCGCCGGCAGGGGACGCTGCCGCCCGCCGGGAGGACGCGGGGTTGTGGCGGTGCCGGGCGGAGAGGGGGTGCGGGAGGCGCAGCGCGATCCGTCATCCTCTTCTTCCCGACCCGGAGCCCCCAGGAAGCTGCCGCTGCTCCCCCCATTTCCCTTTCCCTCCTCTTTTGTTGAAACACAGGCTGGTGCGGAGTGCGGGGAGCTGTAGCCTGCGGCACCCGCGGGGGCGATGGGGGTGGCTGGACCACCGGAGGGAGGCTGAGAGCATCCCTGGCTGTGAGGAACGAGACGAGATGGGGGGGGACGGGGGTGTCTTCCTCTGTTTCCCCGTGTTTGCTTAGAGTGGGGAAAAAATGTTATCCTGGACTGGAGGGGAGAATTTCGTAGGAAAGATGCGGGGTTCAGAGGAGGAGGGAGTTCAGAAGAGAAGTTGAAGGAGGAATAGGGAGGAATGGGGGGGGGGACGGGAGGGGGGGGACGGGGGGACGGACGGACGGGACGACACGGCGGCAGGGAAGGAGAGGAGTTTTCTCCCAGAGATGAAATAGGCTGTTTTACTTACAACGGGTGTCGTACCTCAGGCAGCTCCCTTCGCAGAGAGATCCGCTCGCTGAGCGCTTCGTTAAAGCCATGGGTTTCCAGGCCGAACGGCTGCTCCCCCACAGCAGCCCCTTCTCCATCCTGCAGTGGAAGGGGCAGGAGATGGGAGTCCGCCTCCCCCTCTGCCCTCGCCTCCGGCCGCCTGCTCTGCTGCTTCACCACCCGATAGCCCTTCTTGGCCTTGCTGTGATTCCTTTTCCCGGTGGGCGACACAACAGCCACGATCAGTTCGTCTTCCCGCAGGGAGATGAAAGGTGATAGCCCATCCAAAGGATAGTACTGCTGGCTCTCCTCCTGGGTCTCCAGCATCTCTTGGGTCTCCACAAAGTCCATCTGATACCCTTCCTGGGGGTTGAACTCCACAGGCTGGAAAGTCCCTTCCTTGCTCTGGTTGCTGGGTGGTGGGTTCAGCATTGTAATCATCAGGAGCAAAAAGCCCAGCATCAGCAACAACAAGAGAAACTGCAGCTTACGTGATCCATATCTGCATTTCTTTCTCAAGAACATACTGTTGATGACAAAACGATACAGATGGTCATGTTAAATATCCCTTGGATATTTCTCAGACTCCAGTCCTCGGGTTGCAGCAAAGCCCTGGTTTTCGCTATCTGCCAAGAGGATTTTTTTGCTTCCCTCACGTTTCACTGATGCCGTTTCATGCTTTCCTCGCTATTTACCAGCAAAATGTAAAATTCCTATTAATATTGCACTTACTGGAGTAAAAGGTAGCATGGATCCAGTGAGAAAAAGCAGATACTTTATGATACAGAGTCTCAGCTTAGTTAGGAAGGAGCAGGTTTAGCTAATGGAAAGAGTAACTAAGTTGTTTTTTTTTCTCCTGTTCAAATTCTAAGTAAAAAGAAATTCCATTTTTTAGAGTCTCCTTCCCGAGTAGTTCCTGCTTCTTCAGAGTTTCCAGTTGCTGCCTGTATTGAAGCACCTTATCTCTGAAAGCAGATCTGACAGCTCTCCCCCGTTCACAGGCTTCAAGTTAGCTGTGATCAACAGATGAGAACTAGTCAGTCCCTGACTTTGTTTCACACATAACTACAGCACTCAGTCAGGAAGCTCTTTGCCAGACATAATACAGAGCAATGTGTGTGTCTTTCTCTTGGTCCTAATGCCCTCACTGTTCTTGTCCTATCAAATCAAAACTTCGCAAAAGCTATAAGAAGTGAAATAGAAGAAGCAAAATGTTGCGTTAGAAATCAAGGCACACCACAAATTGCTATGCTTCTGAATAACCATATTAAGCTATAAGGAAGCTCAGAGCAAGAATCAAGAATGTTATAAAGTGAATAGAAGATGGAGTGCACATGATTTATTTAAGGTTAGATTTATTCATATGGCACCGTGCTAGCTGTAGTATATGAGTATATTTCATATTTAATAAATATTTACAGCTGTAGGGATTTTAACACTGGCATAAGGATGCCAAATTATCACCTGGCAGACTGAAGTTGTCTCCTCATCCAGAAATTTGGTATTGCAGGGGAAGCAGCGCTTGAAGTTTTCAATAGTCCAGGAAAAACATGTAGAAAGCCTGGGCTGGAACAACAACTACTGATACTGAAAGAAAACAACGGTTTCTGTGATTAAAAGGGGAGCTCAGTCTCTGAGGTCTGTTTGCTAATATTGCTGGCACTGGTGCTAGTGGGTATGGGCTGTGGCATTTTTTTGCTGTGAGATGGATGCTTATCCAATGGGAAAGGGGTTGAGACAGTCAACATGCTTCAGCATCACACACCTTCTGGTCTGGCAGAGATCAGGTATGAATGTAACTCAGGTATTGCTAAACCTTTTGATGCTGGGGACATGAGATGTGGGGCTTTTTTTTTGCATATCTTGTAATATTTGTTGAGCAGAAAGCTCCAGTTCCAGGAGGCATGTGATTACTGGAGAACTTCCACTGTTCACCTTTTGTTAAAAAGTACATTTCTAGGCATTGTAGGTGAAAGAAAAGCCTGAAAGCATGAATGCAGGATAATCTAAAGGGAACCAAGGACTTTTTTTCCCTCTTCCTTATTACTTGTCTGTAAGAAGTTGTGTAAGTTCAGCGTAAGTTTTTGGTAAACAGCTTCTAAAAAATTAAAAATGAGAGGACACCTACTTTCAAACTAAAATGAGTCATGGCCTTCAAAAGAAAGGATGGAACAGAATACCTTAAAATTGCTGAGGCACCTAGTGTCTCTCATTTCTGTGTATATTCCCATAACTGTCTTGAGGTGGTGTGACCAGTCTGCTGTGTCTTGGCACCTTCCCCACCTCATCTGATCTTTAAAAGATATAATACCACTTTCATCATATCTTGGGCAGAAGGAAGATTTAGCGAATACTTTGCTACTTCACCATTGTGTTTTCTTCCTTTCTTAGTTTAAATTCAATGAAATGTAACATCCCAACCCACCTTTAGCCCTCAGTGTTGGTCTTCATCCTATTCATAAGAAAAAAAGTCTCGATGGTTTCAGTTCAACAGGGAAGTAGCACACATTTCCATTAAAAATATCTGAGTTCAAAAGTATTCGTTTAAATAACAATATGTGTCTGCCATAGAAAGACAAAATGAAACGGAAATGAAGAGACCTGTACAAGGCATTCTGCAAAAAAGCTGACACCAGCAACGTGCAAAAGGTTCAGTTCCACAGAGTCCCATTATCAGGCATATGGAAGGAAAGAAAAGGAGAATCTTAAGAGTGAAATAAATGGGAGAAGGTATTACTTGCCTTTTTCCTTTTTTACTTTTGCCGTGGCTAAAATATTGTAACAGGATGCTGTAACAGCTCTGATCATGATAATTCTAGCTTGCAGTGGTAACTACCATATAAATTCTGTCCTGATATGTTCTATGTTGCTGAGCAAATCCATCTGGGTCTCTTGTGCAGCTATTTTTCAACTACAGATGAAAAGAGACCTAATTAACAAATTTACAGCAATCTTTGCTACTTTTGGGTGAGGTAACATTATCACTGAAACACATAGTTATGGAATCTGACCTTTGAATATAATCCCAATGTTTTAACAAAGACGACATGGACAATTATAGAATATGTTTGGAGCTCAGTCTAGTCAATTAGATGTGCAAGTATAAAACACTGGGTGGCACTTTTCCAGCAGCCTCCATTCCCTGTCCAGCATGGACTTCTCTTTGAAGCATTCTCTCAACCATCCCCAGTTCTGCTCAACGAGCCTTCTTGAACCATCATGCGTCAAACAGTCTATTTTCCAATCTTGTCTCTTGAATATGAGCCAGGAAAGCACTGCAGTTTTCCACTGCCAGCATACAAAAGAGAGATTTTCTTTCCAGTGGATGAGCCCTTCAGTGTCAGAGAGGACATGACTTGTCTCTGAAATGCTCTTAAAGAATAGCCATGCTTTCTTATCACCTCCCCACCTGGAAGTCAAAAAGACCATGTCCATAGTATTTTATTTCTACCATGGTTACTAAAAAGTGTGCTACAAAATAGACCCTTCACTGGGATGGGGAATGGGTTGCTCCCTCCTGCCTAGCTGTGGAGGAGTCCCTCTCCCTAGGCATGTTCCTGTGCATCTTTTGATGGAAGAGGAAGGAGCACCATGTGCCCCAGGCTCTACCTTCAGGCCTAGAGGCACTGACTTCTTTCCCAATTCCAATCTATTAAGTGCTTCTTAAGAGGCTATCCACAAAAGATATTGTTGGACTGCTGTTCTTGCAGCAGATCCTATAGCTCCTTGGTCAATGGGAGAGGAACACATTACAGACTGTGCCAAGTGCATCAGCATTGCTCCCAACAGGGCCAGCTTTCGGTGCCAGTATTGACCAATGCAAATACTGTGTTGCCTGTCCTGCTGGTCAACCCATAATAGTGCTGAAAGACTTAGGCTCCTCACCAGTCCTGCTGAGGCAGATCCGGCTGTGGAAGGTATACGTACCTTCAGTAAATATGAAGTCAAGCCACACTGACATTGTCAAACTGCCTGATCTACTAGTAGGTGTCCCTGCCCATGGCAGGGATGTTGGAACTAGATGATCTTTAAGGTCCATTGCAATCTAAACCATTCAATGACTCCTCCATTTTTTTAATACTTGCTTATGCCTCTGCTTGATGAGGAAGGAAGTATTCACCATCCTTCACTGTTGCAAATTTGACTCATTAATTGCCAAGAGCTAGAACGTGAAATCGAATCTAGGTCTTATTATTCCTTTGAAAATTATTAGGAAATGTAGCTGCCTTATCCAGAGGAATAAACCTTTTAGTCACTGTAGTGTAGCTGTTTGTACTTATGGTTTCCTCCCCTCCTCATTGTGGCTTATATTCTTGTCCAAACCATTCCTCATCACATGCTTGTTAAATATTATGTGACATGTTATGTTATCCGTACGTGAAGAAACAACACATACTTTCAGTATGCAGAGCCCATATTCAGCTGCCAGGAAAATAACAAAGAAAGAACAAAATCAAGGCTGGATGGAAGAAAGAGTGCGTGGACAGGTTGTTACATACTCTTTAATAAACATCTTGGATTGATTTACACTCCTATGCCAAAAGCAGATGTACCACCTTCCATTTAAAGACTCAACACGTAGCAGCACTCATGGTTTCATAGCCACATGTATTATATGCCACAGATCTTTGTATATTTTAAAAATGTCTTTATTTGCACAGATGTGGAGAAAGTCAGTGCATAAAATAAGACTAATTAGATGCTGTATAAGATTTTTAGTTTTTTATGAACAAGTTACTTTCCTCATTCTTCTCACAATACAATAAGAAATATGTATTTTTAGTTTGTTGCAAGGTACAATGTATTTGCAAATGTTGCAGATGCTTCTGTACTTCGCATTGCACCAAATATTGTTCGTTCAATGACATTTTCTAATAGCAAGTTAATAATAAATTAGAACAAGACTCTGTGGAGCTTGATTTTGGAGGTTGTCAAAGCTTGATAGAATCTGTTCATCACTGGCAGGGAGGTTGGCACTAGCATTGTGATTTATAAGGTGTTTTCCAACCTGTTGTTGAAGGAAATGCAGCTGAAATTCCTTTTTTTTGAGGTTTCTGTTCATAAATCACATGGCCAATGTAAAACAGAGCATGGAAACCATGGACCTTTGCACTGCTTTGCAAAAGCAGGTCTGTGGACATGAATGTCAGCAGCACTTGATGGTGAGTAGAGGGTACATATTACAGGAGTGACAGCTTCTGGATTTGCTGCACCATAGCCTCTGGCTAACTCAGAATTGGCAACTCTCTGGACTTTAAGGGCAGTAGTATGTACTCTGCATGAGACCTGTCCTTTAACACAGCCTTAGACAGTGTCCTGGCTTCAGCTGGGATAGAGTTAATTTTCAGAAGAACCTGGGAGGGGGCACAGCCAGGGCAGCTGACCCAAACTGGCCAAAGGGATATTCGATACCATGACATCATGTTCAGTATATTAGGAGAGTAGTCGGCTGAGGGGGAATGTTGGTGCTGTTGGTGGCTTGGTTCACAGCTCAGTAAGCACAGCTCAGTAAACATGGCTTGGCATCACAACGGAGGAGCATATGTGTGCTGGTTTCTAGGAGAAAAGCAGTTTGCACTGTTTATCATTTGCTTTGTATATTCTTTTATTTCTATTATTGTTATTTGTTTTTTCTCCTTCTTTGTTGTCATGTCAAATTTTTTCTATCTCAGTCCACGAGTTTTGCCTTCTTTGTTTCCAGTTCTCCTCTGTATTTCCGCCAGAGTGTGATGGGGGGGGGGAGGGGGGAGCAGCCACATGTTTGTCACCAGCTGGGGTTAAACCATGACAGTTACAGCTATCTGGGAGAGGGGAGACCTTGGATCCTTATTAGCCGACCTAAAAATTATATATCTCAAGCACTGTGGGCAATACACATGCCATCACAACCTCCTGCCTCTTGTATCCAGCTGCTGTTAATATCCTTAAGCTGTAGAGGGTTCTGTATACCTTCAACCCCCAGTAGCTCAATCCAGCTCTAAACTGGTTTGGACTATTTGTTGACTATTGTCAACATCCTTCACTAGAAAACCATCCCACATTGACCATAAAAACTAACCCATCGTTAGAGACAGTGGAACAAGTTCTTAGCTGGCTCTGAATTGCTGTAGCTGCACAGGTGGAAATGGAAATAAGGTGCTTTACTCTTTTGGAGTGACTGGCCTGGCCTTTTTGGCTTAAAAATGAAACAAATGTGTCAAGGGAAATTGATCCCTCATGTATTATAATATTAACAACATCAGCAGAGCTACTTCAGGGATAAATTCATCTGTAAGGGTAGAGGGTTGCAAGGAGGAAATCTCCACCATGGGGTCCCTGTGGGGAACTATGCCTGTGAAGTTTCATCTGTGGTTAGAAAGTTAGTTTAATTCCACAGAACAGGCCATGAAACCACTTGCAAACAGCATCTCTAGAAATGTAAGTGATAATAAAAACATTCACAGCAAAGCCTTTTTTCCCTATCAAGTACTCTTTCCATGGTGGGCAGCTGTAACTTCATATCCACTCTTTTTTTATGCATATACAGGAGATACATAAACAGCATATCCTTCCCAGAAACTTTAAATACAGACAACAGGGGGATTTTGGAAACTAATTTGTATGAAATAGAATTGTCATAACAATAGGTTAAATCTCTGGAATTTATGGCTTTTTGGCAGCTTAGGAAAAGGGCAGAGGGTGGTGGAAGGTACATGCTGTGGTCACTTGTAACTGCCAAACGAGTCAATAGGAATAGACGTGAATGGTTTTATGGCTTCGATCACAAGCAAGACAGATCGTTAATAGACATCGATAAATCTTTTAAAAGATAGCCGGCAAAAACATCATCCAGGTTGTAAAGGTCATTGAGGCGGGGATTTGTGACTGTCAAATGCCAGGAAAACTAATGCCATTCACCAGACTTTGGACATGCTTTGAGTTGCACAGGAACACAAACTGAGATATGTGACCGATCGTTCTAGTCCATTTTCTGTTTGTGACTGAAGTAAAGATCCGCTTCTTTTCTCTTATTTAGTTGCTACATATGGTACAAGACTTCTTTGCTATTCAGGTTAAGTCTTGATTGTTTTCATTTATCAATGTATTTATTTATTTCTGTTTAAGAAAAATACTCTCTAGGCATAGACAAGACGTTTGGTTTATGAAGGTGGTTAGCAGATGTAGTCTGAGAAGCCAGTTGGCTGGTTAATGCTCACAGAAATCGAAAAAAATGACAGAGCTATTAAATGGGGAGAAAAAGATCAGGAAGTGGGATTGCTGCTAGCAATTTGAACAAAGCCTTTGTTCAAGGGTCTCGAGTGCTTCTCAGAAATCACACTTTTGGTGTCCATACAACAGAACTTGAAAGGGCTAAGCAGACAGTTTTGGTAGGAAGACTGCTGCGTATAAAGGTGCCTATCTGGAGATGACATACTTATTGTGGTATGAGTACTGCGAACCTAGGCTGCTTCTTTTCTAGCATTAACATTTCTGTCAAATGAAGCCTCAGAAGAATAAGCTCATGTAAGTTTGGGGGCTTCACACAGTGATTCAGAGATCCTGCTCCAAAAAGGAAAGAGAGGGAAGAAATTATTTTAGGAGAAGTTAAAAAAATGGTCCTGCAGGCTTCTTGGGATTTTACTACATAAAGGAAGTCATTGTGCAGGGGAAGAAATCATTGCTAGAGTCTTCATGGTAGATTTCTGATAGAGGTCAAAGATAGTGAGGATTTGACACTGCCACATCTGAGCCCAAATCCAGCAGACCATGGTCTGGACAAGAGAAAAGATCAGCATCTGGTTCTGAACCTGATCTCCTGGATATCTGTATCTACTAAAATGCTGTATTGCTTCTGCCTTACAATAAAGCTGTCTTTCCACACACATCTATAGTCCTGAAGTACTAATCTGTAGTCCTGAAGCATACAAGAAGGTGTACACCAAAAGCTAGAAAAGTGACCTACAGTTTTAAGAAGAATTCCCCAAGTCAGAAGGTAAAGTGAATGTGCATGTTCAAGGGGTGCCGCTAGACTTCTGGAAACCATCACTCAGCAAGTATATGAGCAAAAATAACAAGACTTTATAGTGGTTTTAATAAAGTGCATGTTATAGGACCTTTCATCTTCAAAGAATTAACCAAATTTATTTTTGGTATAAACCCAATGAAGTTGAAGAGCGGGGTGCAGTTACCCCTTTATTAATCAGGGTCACAATTTCACAGGACTATTATTTTGTACCTTGTCAGTAACTATTACAAAACGTGGGAGGTTGCAGTACAAATTCAGCAGCAAAAGGCAAACTGGATCTTGTGACTGCAGGCCTAATGGCCATCATTAAGTATAATATATATGCATAGCTGCAGTACACTTCTTCTGCCAAGTTTCTGGAAAGATCAGTTAAGTAATTGACTATAGGAGTGTAAAATTTATACTTCATCTCACTAATGACTACTTTTATTCCTACTATATGCAGTATGAATGTCTGTAGATCATATTACATACAAAACTACACCTCATTCTCTCCCTCACCTTCTTGCACAGCATCACTTTCAGTGCTTTCCTTGATGGGATGAAAGCTGTCAAACTTCAAGTTACAGAAAGTGAAACCCTGGACATCATACAGGCACCCAAAAAGAAGCACTGTATTTATGCCTGCTGGGAAAGCAAAGGCCTTTGGAAATGAGATTACAAGCAAACTGGCCTGTACATTTCAGCAAGGTAAGAGAACATTTCTTCCATGTTCCCTCAGTCATTTTATGGTGTGGAAAGGGCACAGGGCCAATAAATGAGGCTAGCTCTCTGTTTTCCCCTTGGCCCTACATACTGGGAGTGCGAGCTAATGCATTTTGCTTGGCTGCTGCAAAGGAGTTCAAGGATCTCCCTCTTTATCTGAGCAAGCTCTGGCAAAATCTGTTTGCGTTTTGCTTTCTTAGTGGGAGCTTTACACAGAACTCCATTCAGATTGCTAATGAGTGGGAAACTAATGCACTGGAATGTCTCAGATGTGACTGTGTTACACCTCTGATTTAGGGGGAAAGAATGGAAGAAATAAAGGAATGCGAGCAAAGCAAAAGAATAAATTGACATTGTGTGCTTAAATGCAATATTGCAGAATCAAAACCTTTCAAGGTAGAGGTGAAAGTGTGTCATTTCTACCAGTATTTCAGTACTTTGTGTACTTAAGAAAAGTATTGGTCTTGTTTCATTTGGCTTGCGTGAATTCTTGGTGGAGCAACTATTTTTCATGTAAAAGTTTCTGGTTAGTGTGGAACTTCTTGCAAATACTTTGCAGAGCTCTATCTTAATTACAGAACTGTGCAGTAAGGACAGATTTCAGCCTTATCTTTCAAATTAACTTCTTAGAGTTTAATTTAAAAAAAGAGTGGGTGGGCATTGTCCAACATGGAAAAAATTGAATTCCTGCAAGTAAATATCAGTTTGCATGTATTTCTTCAATGCTTAAAATACCTTGAGGACTTAACCCACTCTGTAAGTGTAATGCACAGTTTTTCACTATGCTGTAGTTTGTGTCTGCACTCGGTTAGGCTCTTTGGTTTCTATGAAATGTTCATCTGTTCTTGGCATATAAACATTGCAAAGAGAAGTAACCAGGAAACACACATTAGCATTATGATAACCACAGAGTAAGTGACAAGGAATTCTGTTGGAAACTATACAGACTACTCTGTTACTTGTTGCTCTGTAAACAACACCAGAGCATGGAGGAAAGTAGAGTGAATTAGCAAATTCCTTGAAAGTTGCTTCAGAAAGATGTAGCTAATGGTGACAATGCCATGGAAACTGCACAAAGAAGGATGTGAGGATATGTGACTTCTCCTCCCATTGAGCCATTGCTGATGGATCACTTAACTTTGGTTATTTCTGACATTTCTGTCTGTTTATATTTCCACCTTCTTCAGATGGGGCCTGTGTTATGTCAATTGTTGGTACAGCATCTCTGCAATGTCGGCCTTACTGTTAGTAGTAGTTGTGTAAAGGTTAGAGTTGTGGACAGCAAACTGAGGGAACGCTGAAGTTCAGGGGAAGCTGCTCTTAGCATGGATCAGAATATCATACCTTGAGTCCCCAGTTACAGTAGTGTAGCATCAGAAATATTACTAGCCGTAATGATGCTTTTTTACAAAGCTGTAAAAGAAAGTAACTTAAGAACTAGATATAGGTAGAACTGACTAGTGTAATGCCTGTGGCTCTGCGTGACAGATCCCTCATAAGAAAAATTGGGGTAGGACATCTCTACACACTTGGATAAGAGATTTGCCTTTACTAATCCTCCATTGGTTCTTCCAAATGTGGGTTCATTAACTGGAACTTTCAAAGTGCTGCAGAAAGATCTTATGATGCACTGGTACCCTTGGCTCAGTATGGATGTTAACATCTACAAAAATTACTTGCTGTCCTTCAATGTTTAATTATTTACTTGCTGTCCACTGTATTTTTAAAAACTTTGGCATGGATGAAAGTGGTGTTCATAAGGCATATGTATCTTTCAGACTTATTCATCTCATACTATAGCACAAATCTACACTGTTTCTTAAAAAGTATCATTCTAACAGTACAGTATCAGATAATACAAGGTGAAATCACTTTTACAGAGCTTGTAATAAAAATTCCTAGATCTGAATCCCCACGGGTATTATTTGTGCGAATGATCAAAGGACTGTGCAGATTGCTCCACTCTCCAGCAGACAGCAATCACTACCACAGGTCTCTGTCGCCTCTGTGTCTCCTGACAGACTTTTACATTAGTGTGCTAAACTAGACTGTCTCACACTATCTTCTAGTTCTACAAATCCAGAGATTCCCAGGCTACCTCAGTTACTCAGTGGCTCCATACTCCTGGCAGATCTTGCCATTGTTTCCCAGTACTAAATATTTGGTGTGGAAAAAATGTCTGACATGGCTAATAGGCCAGCCTTAAAATCAGAAGAACCTTGATGAGTGGTAATAAATAATGCTGGATATTTTGTAGTTCTTAATTCATAGGCTGCATTCTTATCAAGTGAGACATCTATTCATAGACTCAGGAATCACAGCCCATGCTTGCAGGCGTTTGCGCCCATGGTACATCTGTCTATTTGATTTTCTCTGTGTTGAACCTGTGGTAGTGGAAATATGACATTCATGCACAATTGCTCAATTGTTGCTTAGTGCCAAGGGAGGACTGAGGCAGAAGAATGAGTGGGAAATGATAAATAAGCAGCTGTAAATTTATTTGGCTGGACTCGTTGCCTCAATTGACACGAGGGGTGTGTCTGATGACAGGATGCCAGGGCAAGTGTCTGAGGCCTGCAGCTGTGGTGATGTGGTAAATAGGAAATGCAGGGTCTTTTTGTGGAGGCAACTTTAGGTTCACAGAGGGGGATTCTTGATTACTGTTGTCTGAGGGCAATGTGCAAAGTGAAGTGCAAACTGGTTAATCCTAATGAGAACCATCATTCTGGGTGCTTTATGAGGCCCCCCAGCCCATTGAGCTGTTATATAACCTTACTACCTTCTGCTCCTATGTGCCCTCATTATGCGGGCCTCACTTGTTCCATTTGCTTTTTGTCCCCGGACAACAGTCTTCAGCTCTGCACATGACTACACGTTTGCCTCTCTTCTTGTGGTCCATGCACGCCTGCACCTGGGCAGCAGTGTGGCAGTGCAGACAGAAGCTGGCATGCGTCGTCAGCGCGTGTGTAGTAGTTGTGTTGGCTTATCAGTTAGAAAACTGGGGAGATGATTCCTTCTTGCCCCAAGATGGGGCATGGCTGGAATCTGAAAGCTGGAGAGTTGAGTGCTGTCTGGACAGCTAAACATTCCCAGCCACATGCAAAGTCAAACTGCTCTCTTCTTCCTGGCTTGGTGAATATGGAAAGGGAGTGTTGAAGCTGCTGGAGTGGGCTCTCCTAGTGTTGTCATCAGTGTGGCTCATCGTGCTAGGCAGCAAGAGGGCTTGTTTTGCTTTTCTTCCCTCTGACCCAGCAGTGGCCTCCTTTCTGGTGTTTAATGCCAATGCATGCCTTAGTGGTTGCAGCAGTCGGGAAATAGGGTGGCCTGTAAGAGTTGACTTTGTCAAAGCCTGGACAGAGGTGTGTTATGGTCAGATACGGACCTTTGAAAATGGTAGTGTGTAGGCCAGAGATCGTGAGCTAGCAGTTTGCAGGGTGCTTCTATCTGCCCCTTATATTGTGCTGAAGAGTTTCGGTCGTGTACACAGGGCATAGATTATGGGCACTTAACTTGTGTCCACATGTCTCCAGGCAGCTGTTCAGTACATCAGTGTTGATGGACAGCCTTGGGCTGAGCGCTTCATTTAACATAAGTCTAACAACTTTCATACCTCTCTGCCCAAACAAATCACCTTGCAACAATATCATAGTCACGTATGAGTAGGAGTTAATATCTTTCAAATTGTTAATGTATTAATTTTATGTGGTCAATTTAGTCAAACATGTTTTGAAATTTTCCTGCTTGACAAAGAGGTCTTGCATGCCATCCTGCATCCATCTTGAGCTTAACTTCTAACCTCTTCAGAAACTGATTTTCGTGTAGGTACAGTTTTCTTACACTGAGCCCAGTAGCTGTCTGACCCTGCTTTATCTGGACAATGCTGACAGCTGGCAGCCATTCAGCTTCTTTTCAAAATTTTTCTGGGACCTGCTATATTTAAATGGTAACTTACTAATGGATCAAATTCACTGTTTCTAATTGTAAAGCAGCTTTTCTAGGAGCTATCGCTATCTCTCTGTCTGATCCTTTGCTGTTGTCTCCAGGCACAGCTAAACTGTGTCAATGTGCAAATCTAATCAGAAGTCTGGATTAGTTCAGGTAATTGCTGTTTGAAATGGTATTTAATGCAAACTGTAAAACTTCGTAAAATCATTAATTTTAAAAAGAGAAAAGGGTTATGAACAGAACGATTTTGAAGCTTTCTCTCATCTATCAATGAACAACTAGCTAGAGGAACATACGTTTCATGGCATATTTTCTGTTCACCCGGAGATGTATCAAAGTGCCTTCATTAAAATGTTTTTAAAGTTCATCTAATGGTAAATTAAGTAAAAATAAAGTTGTAACAGTAAAGAAAAAATGTTTTACTGTGGCAGGAATTCTTTCTTGTAGGGAACTTTTCCCTGGAAATACCAAACTTCCTGAAAACAATTGCCCTATTGCTGCATTTCTTCCCCACTTGTGTTCGTGGGGATCCAGTCCACAGCACACCTAGATTAGTCTGTTGAAGTCTTTCCATTGATTTCAGTGGATGTGAGATCAGGTTTCTAACTGGAGACTCCCAGTCAGATCATGTTCTGTGCGTACCTACAGGCTTGTCTGCTCTTATGCCAGGCACAATGCACTTTCAATCCTTCTGCTTGTGCCAAGCTCATCTCACTCTTACTGTGGGTTTTTTTTTCTTTTGGTTTTTTTTCTCTTTTTGTTTCTGGAATATTTGTCTGTGTTACCTGGGTGCTCTTCCTAGAGCAGGAGACTATCACCACAATTCTGAGAGGCTTTTTGACTGCTCTGAGAATAAATCTATCTTAACAGCAATGCAACTGGCCCTTCATCTTCTGCTCTAATTGTTGTTGTGTGGAATTTGTCGAAAATTGATACTGGAGAATATCCCTGTGTAGTGTGCGCTTTATCAATGGTAAGGGATATTTGTCTCCCATCACTTGCTGTCCAGCAGGGCTCTCCCTCAAAGGAGATCTGGGGCTCTTGTGCAGCTTGAATATGGCTCCTGCATTGTAAACCTAGCTGACAAATGTTGCCCAGTGGGAGATCAGTTCCTGCCAGGTCTTCCTCTTCAGACTGAAAATGTACTTACTTCTGTGGTGCTTCTTGAGACAAACATCTAAAAGACAGTAATTTACAATCCACATTGATGTGATGCAGAATTCCAGATGTGTTAGAACAACTTAGGAGCCTGTTACGCTCAGTTAGTCTCTGGGGTGTGCTATGTTGTTTATTATATGATCTTCTCCCCAGGAGCAGCCTTGTTGCTGGATGAAATCCATTTGTGCTGTGCCATGTCAGGGTGGGTGGTTGCCATGGCCTGCTCCCTTATTGTTCATCTTGCAGAATGAATGGTCTTGTGCCTGATTAGCTCACATCTTTTCTGGAAAAAAAAAACGCTCTCAATTTTTTCACACACCAGGTTTGCTTCCAGTGGTGATTTTGGCATGACCGTTGTGTTGTATCTTGTGAAAAAACAGCCACTTGGGGCTTGTCATGGATATGTGCAGGATAATACCCATGTCAATGAGAGGTTCCTAATCAGACCTAGGGCTTCATTTTGCTTGTTTATATATCTCTAAATAGACAGGCATGGTGGTGTTGGGCAGTTGGTTGGACTTGATGATCTTAGAGGTTTTTCCAGCCTTAATGATTCTATTATTCTATTCTATAAAAACCTCAGCAACTCTAGCGCGAATTTGGAACAGTACAGATATTCTTGTTTTCAACATTCTAGCAAATAAGGCATTATCAGGAAACCATCCATCCTCCACTAGTGTCTTTTTGTTTAAGGGTATTAAATATGGATCATAGTCTCATGGCTTTTACTGCAAGCATTTTATTGTGACACTATTTTCTACGAAGTCTTTAATTGACGCTAATGAGAATTGCTTGTTACATTTCTAGATTTGCGCTTTATTGCAAATGATTTAAACTCACACTTGAAAAACTGTAGCCAGCTGTCAGATGTAGTCTCAGTTGTGTCATTTCTAATAAAAAATGGTTTTTATGCTCTCTGCTGTAGTGTGGTCATTTTGTTAATATTTTGCACAAAGGTGTCAGACAAGTACATATTTTCCTTTCCCTGCTAATATAAAGAAAATTGTTGCTCAGATTGTCCTTGAAGTAAATATGGGGTCATTTACCTGAACTGGTCTCTGGTTTTCAGAAGAAGTCTTTCCAGATTTCCTCTGTGTTTCTAAGTACAAAATAAGTCTGCTTCATTTGTCATCTGGGTTCTGGCTGATTAACTCTCTCTGTAGTGAGAGAGTGGGTACAGTGCAGCTGGTTCTTAACAGTATGGTCTTCTACATTTGCTTGCCGGTGACTCACCTAGGCTTAGGGACATTCATACTATTTCTAGCCTTTTAGATCAATCAATTTGCCTTGTTACTAACCACACTTAAGAGACGTGCTTGCCTCTTTGTGCATGGAATTCTTAGCCTTGTTTCTTCTGCAAGTTTCAGGAGAGGAGAGGAGAAAAATCAGATCTTGCTCCTCTGCACTCTCATGTTCACACCAGGCAGGTTTCTAGCTTCTTAGGCAGAGTTTTCTGTTTCACACTGGGGGTTCTGAAGATCCACTGCCAAGGTATGGAGTGAGGGTGGATTAGAAAGAACAACCATAGTTAAGGTTAAAGTCTTTATTATTTCATGTTCTCTGTACGTTCAAGACAAACTTTCCGTACAAAATTGTCATTAGAGCATCCGTCTTCTACCATCCCATGAGTCTGCAGATCACATACATGGGACCTCATTTGTTGTCTCTCATTTTCTCTGGAAGATGCCATTCTTGCAGGCTGTTCAAGGGGTCATCCCAGCAGCTGGTCTCTCTTATCAAATAGTCATTCCTTCTGGAAGATGGCAGCTTTCTCTAGCAAAATTTGCTATACCTTAAATGCAAGCAAATGTCTCAGGCCACTATATTGTCTATTCCTTAAAGAATTCCTTAATGAAGAAACTCAGCAGTCAAAGTCTTCTGATGCAGGGTTCATGTCAGTGTTTTAATGCAGGGCTGCTACTTAACCAGTTTTGCATATTGACATTCAGACTTGCTGGTATGGTTGGGTTTTTTTGTTGTTGTTTGGCTTTTATCTTGGCAAAATCTTCCATATATTTTGCTGTCTTGGGAAATGTGACAGTGATACTTGTTTAAGAGGCATGTCTTAAACAGATGGTTTTGAGCTGTGGGAGACAATCATTGAGAATAACCCTGCAGTGAATCTTTAGACCTTAGTAAAAAGCAGTATGGGAAAATGTTTCGCCTGTCTGGAGGTTTCCTTATTACATCATAGGGGTGACGGATTGTCTGGAAGAGAAAGGGCTGTTGAAATGCTGGGATATAACCTGTTTGATTTTGTTTATATAAAACACCATCATTAGTTTAATCTAATCTTTGTTGCTGCTGGTCTAAGTGGCTCAGTGCTTCATCCCACTACGAAAGTCTGCTTTTGCTCAAGTGTGATGTGACAACATCTTTCTTATTTCAAGGGCAATTTTGCATGAGTTGGGACTGCTGTATCTCAGTCTGCTTGGATATACTCCAGTTCTTTAAAATCATTCAGGAGTTCAGAATGCCTCAGAAACTCTGTGAGGTCGTGGGACCTGCTTCTATTCTTTTATATTTTTGTAGCCAGAAAGACAAGTTTTTGGCTTCTCCTGCAAAACCAATATGGTTTTAAATTATGACTTTTCTCCATTTTAATGGAGTCACTATGTCATATATCAGATCATACTCCTCTACATGTGCAGTCATATCTGATTTTGATACTTGATTTTACCAGCCATTTCTTACAAGGTCTATTGATGTTATTTGGAGGCATTCATTTGGGTATTTGTCTGCTCAGTTGCTTAAGTTAGAGACATTTAAGTTGTGCAAACTCACTGCAGTTTGCATGGCTGTCAGAAGGCACAGTATGAGATGCCATGGTCTGTGCAGCTGCGATATAGATGTTGTGATGCTTGAGAAGAACTACAAGTTATGATAAGTTAGGTTTATTTTCACATTTCAAAAGGTGCTTATAGAGTCTGCAATCTGAAAAAAAGAAAGGCTTAAAGAGTTAATGGTTGACATGGATGGACAAGAAAAAGAACTTTGTAGCTTTAAATTAACAGAGTTAAAGTAGAGTTGGCAATCGCATTTCATATGTATTCATATGTATTCAATGTATTTCAGACTTTTATCCACCATATGAATCAAGAATAAGAAAATAACACTTTTGCATGATGATGCAGGATGCTTAGTAGGAAAGCCAGCTGGGACAGTGAAGCATGGCCTGCTTGCTGCTTTAGTCTTTGTCGAAATTATCTGCCTGTTCTTGTTGTTAACATTCAGAGTAGCTATTTACTGAACTCTTAAAAGATATTTGATATATCTGTATTTGACAACTGAGAGACACTTAGCATATCTACTGACATTTTTTATCTGTGCTTTTATTAATATGTATTTATCTGTCTTTGTTCCATTTAAGACTGGATTACTTCATCCAGATCTATCATAGATAGTGTTATTGTAGCCACAGTCATCTAGGGTATATGAGAAAAAAGCCTCATCTCCTTCTATAAATTGGAACTTTCTTGTACAATTGTTAAATGACTTGATTTGCTCCCATGAGATTTTTTATTATTTTGACAGCTGCAATAGTTTGATCTTGTATTTTTCTGTATAATGTATCTCTGATTATTTTGAGGGTATTTTCTTGCACATAAATTAAATCCCATCACAGCAGCTGTAGTTCTCCTTAAAATGCTAGCTACATAGTAACATGTCCAATGTTAAATTAGCCTTGTCATATTATTAACATCTCTTTAATTCAGAAAGAGTTGGCTGTTAAAATGTAGAAAAGATAATGTATACATATAGCTTATTTATATGCTTAAATTTGTACAAACATGAAAAATGCTAATGAAAAATGTAGGCTAACTGCCCAGATAAGCTTTGACAGCCAGCTTTGCTGGAATCAAGCCTCTGTGCAGGCAACCTTGAACATCAGAAAATGCCCTGTGGCACGTAAGGGTCAGAGATCTGGGTTTGCCAAGCTCTGGGCTGGATGATCTGACATTATTTGATTGCCGCTGTAGTGGTCTCACTGCCGATGGCACAGCTCAGGCACTTGCCTTATGAAAAGGTTGAGGCTTGCTGCCTCTGGGTAACAGGGTGATTTGTCCTTTTCCTGACAGTCTCTGTCTTCTGAGTTCAGGGTTGAGCAGAGTGTCTGACAAGGGACACGTAGCAGTCACCGGGGGTGTTGAGTGCAAACTCTGGTATCTGTGCAAGTGAGAAAAATTGGAAGCATTGACTGCTGTCACAGGTGTGCTACAGGGCACAACACACCTACTTGGCATTGTGGTACCAGGAAGTGCATTGCCTTGGGTGTACTTGTGTCCTCTGGATCTCCAGACAAGGCACTGCTCTGGAAAAATCTCACCCCGAAGTATCTTTCTTCAGCAGAAGGCCTCCTGGCATCTTCTTATTGTAGGACAGACTGTCTGCGAGATCTGACACATTCATATCAGAAGTGGTAGTTTATAATGAGAGAACTCTCCTGACTAACAGCTGTGACTTTTCCACCTAAGTTTGTTTCTGAAATCTTTGAACCATTTTCAAGTGAACCATGGAAGGCAATTGAAAGAAAATGTATTGCCTATTGGTTTAAGTTTACTATAAAGTTCTGTCCCCTGGAGTATTTTTAGGAATCTAGGGGGAAAGCCCTAACGTCCTCCCCTACAACAAACTTTTCAACTGCCATCATCATGATGCTGAGAATGCCATGAAGTAAATGCTTCATGGCTCCCTTGAGGGTTTGTTATGCTGCATCAGTCACTATAGGTCCTGCTCTCCATTTTCATATATTTGGTTGTATTCCTGTCCAGAGGCTTATGGGTAATCTCATGAGCCAGCCTCTGGGAGTGGGGAGGGAGAGAGGTATGGTCCAGCTTCCCAGCTGCATGGCTGAACACACTCCACCCCAGGTGCAAGGTACCTCTGGACACCTTCTCTAAAAGGACCACTCCCTAGTCTATGCTGTCAGAGCATAATTTGAGTTCAAAAAGGCCAAAACTATGGCAGGCACCATGCTAGCCAGTTAAATGCTACAGCATTATCTTGTGCCAGTGGTTAAGGCTTATGGGCTGACTGTGTCTTGTTTATTACCACAGATTAAGTTACTGTAAAGGCTTCTAGATGTTTCAAAATCCATTTTCATGGCTTTTTGTGAAAGTTCAGGCAGAGAAACTTCATAAGAAATCTTGCCGTACCAAATTCACTTTCCGCTTCATTTTGCCAGAGCTCTTGTCACTCAGTGAACAACTGAGTTGTTTGCAGTGTGCAATCTCATTCACTTTCCTTGGATCAAGTGGAGATTAAAAAAAAGAAGAATGACAAATTGTGGTGGGTTGACCCTGGCTGGGTGTCAGGTGCCCACCAAAGCCACTCTATCACTCCCCTCCTCAACAGGAGAGAAAATATAATGAAAGGCTCGTGGGTCTACATAAGGACAGAGATATCACTCACAAACTGCCGTCATGGGAAAACGGCTCTCTTACTGCAACTTCTTGTGGTGTACCCCTTGCTACCTTCAGCCAGGTGCTGTCTCCTCTCCCGTGGGTTAGCTGAAACTGAAGGAGGAAAATGAATTTTTTCTTGATAATTTAAAAGTATGAGGACATGTTTGAGACATTCACATTTTTTTCTCCTTCTGATGTTCTTTCCATATTCTCCTTCATTCCCTCCCTCTTCCTCCCTCTAATAGGAACTGCAGAGGAAGAAGAATGGGAAAATTCTCTGAATTTCTTTCCAAAGCAAAAATTAAAGGACGTAGGAACTGAAAACCCTCCCCTTTGTTTCTCACTGCATAACTAGAAAAGCCATGGTGTCCGACAGTCAGAATGGCAACCAAGGTGCTCATGGGCAGATGACTGTAAAGCTACCTGATTTATAAGGTAGCTTGACAGAAATGTAAATTATGCACCATTCATACCAGACAGGGTTTCATTGAATCCATATATCTGTTAGCTCATATTCCGAGAAGAAATCTTCATCCATTTGGATTCTGGCAAGGCAACAAGTTCGTTGCCTTGATTTCATAACTTGCTTTGTCTGCATTCATAACTGCTTAACTGTAGCAGAAGACAAAACGTCAGTGTTGGGTCTTCATCTTTTACTTAGCTGCTGTGACTCATATGAGGCACATTATAATATGTTGAGGAGTTGTATCACTGAACACAAGAAGTGTATTCAAAGATCCTGTTTTGAGCAGAACGGGAACGCTTTGTCAGCAAAGTGCAAGGTTAATTGGTGTCCATTTAGAGAAAGAAGAACAATAAATACTATTATTACTTGAGTTTACTAGTGTAATCTTGGAATGCTCCTGATGACTGCATGCAATTACTTGCTGCCCTCACTCTGGAGGTAGAATTCTGCAAATGTTCCCACGCTACTGTTTGACAAAGCATAAATGTGGCGTACACAAAGCAGAGGTACAAACTGTTACCCTTGCAGGCTCAAGTTGTACTAAAACCAAGGCTTGCTGCCATCTCACTGATGTATAACATGTCAAGCTGTTGAGAAGAAGAAACTGTTACTTCATCCATTTTGTGACTGAATGCCCTTGCTTCCCTTACATCTTGTTTATTCATAAGTATTTGATGACATTCCTCAGTGTGGTCTGTGTAGCTACAATTTTGTCTCCTCGGAGTTTGCCTACTGTCCATTTAGTTCATTAAACATTGTATTTGCATTTTAGGCAATGCTGCTTGTTACTTGGACCAGCCAGCCTGTTGTAGGAAAAAGTGTAGGAACTACATCTAGAGGAACAAGCACAAAGAGGTGGGCATACAAGAGGCAAAGGGAAAAGGATAGCAAAAACTTCCCATTGAACTAGGCTCAAAGAACAGAGAATGGAAAAATAGTAACAAGTATTAATGGTAAGCGGGTGGGGTGAAAAGCCAAAATCAACCTCCTAAAATAGGAGGCTAGAAATGATGGGAAAATGTGAATTCCTTTACTGGTATGTAACGTAATTTTCATTCTTGATTGGTGAGACATGACTGAATACCAGTTGGAGAGAATGAAAGCGGGCATAGTCTGTAATGGCTAAAGCTGCAGAGTAAAGGACTTTCACTCCCTTTTTGGTTAGGCCTGTGATAACACTGGGAGCTCTCTGGTTTTCTACCTCTACCCATTCCCCAATGTAATGAGAGTGATCCCTGCTCTTCAGCCATGGAGAAGACTAATAAGCTTTGTTTTACTTCAAACTGTTACTAGGATTGTTACTAAGTCTTGTAGTTCATGAGTCTGCCTAGTTATTCATTATCTTACATCTAAGATTAATTTAAATCTTATTTCCAGCTATTTTGGAAAACTCAAATACACTTAAATAGAAAAAAATAGTCAAAATAACACACTCAATTTCCAGCACGGTTAGTGGACACATAAGTGTTCAATACTGAAAAACTAAAGGAGTGGTCCAATAGTGTCAGGCAGACAAGAAATTAAAATACCCAGATTTAATGCAATTCTAGGTTAATTTGCTCTCAAGTTTCAATGAACTAACAAACAACACAGAAGTATCTGGCTTCCATCTCTGCTACAAGATACTGAGATGAGTTGGCCTCCTGGCTGATGTGAAGAACAGCAGTTGTCCTGCTGTTTCTGTGGAGCTCTCTGAGCATGCCACAGGTATTTAAAGAGAACGTTAGGTTAAAAAAATGCAGAATAAAGTGTACCCACTGAAAGGCAGAGCTGTCTACTCCCATTATCTGCAGAGCTGAAGCATGGTTGTGCTGCATCGGGGAAGCTGCCCTCCTGGAAGAAAGAAAGTATTAGGGCCAGGTCAGGTGACAAGCTGGCCTCCCTCAAGCATGAGCAAAGTCAAAGGCAGACAATGAACTATGTTTCAAGAGTAACCTCATACTATTCAGTGAGGCAAGGGGTGACATGGATACCTGTAGGATGTCTTCATGGCACAGTTAGGAGCAATGATATCTGCAGCCTCTAAATGATTTGTGCCAGAGCTGGACATGCAAGTGCCGATGCATCACATAAGATTAGTGCCAGGTAACCACAGAATGCATAATAATGCTCTTGGGTAGTGTGGAATATGAAGGATGGAAAAATGAGCGAAATGGCTCCAGTTCACATTGCCCCGTGCAAGCTGAGAGATCCCTCACAATGTGAGTGTAGACTGGACCGTTTCCTGTAAGGATACCATCCATTGGTGTCCTTATTGCTGCCACTTTTCACACTTACCCAGGTAGTGGCGAGTAGCAGAATTTGTCATAGAGGGGTAAAAAATGTCCTTGAGGTTTTCCAGGCCAGGCATTGCCCTGGTCTGTGTGCTGGTGCTTGAACAGAGCAAGATGGAGAGTCAGATCAAGTTGGCTGGAGTCTTTCATCCCACCTCATCTGTATGGGCTGCTGTGAGCAACATGCTCTTGCCTGGAATGGATGTGGAGGAGGCTTTTAGGACAGCTCAGCTGTCAATCGTCATCCCTGCATGGATGTCCCAAGCTATGCCCCAGTGAGGGCCATTCAGTCTTTTTGGATGAGCTTGGTCCCATATGGAGGCTGACTGTAAAGACTGTGTGCCGTATCTCTTTACTTGTGTATGCCAAGTCTCATCAAAGCAGCATGAAATGGAAAGTACTTATTTGTAGGTTCTGTCTCATCATATTTAGCATATTAGTATGTTATAACGATGCTGTCCTTGGCCCATCGAATGCTATCATGGTATTTTTATGTTCCTTTCCTGGATTAGCTGTCCAGGCTGGATTCTGACTGCAGTTACAAGGAGCTGTTCTGGATTTAGGAGGTGCATATTATAAGGGAAATCCAGCTGAGAGGCAGGATGAATATTATGTTTAGTTGAAAAGCATGTGCTTAACTGTGCCCATACAGAAACCACAACTTGTCAGCTCTGGAATCATGATAAATTGGGCTGATTGGTTCTGGGAAAACAGTGTCTTTTTTGATGATACCAAAAATGTGAAAGCAAAACTTACCATGAAAATAGCAACGACTGTTATTCTGGCACAGACAAAACCAATACCAAATCAACATCATCAAGCAGAAAAAAAAGATAATGAAATGCATGTTGAATAAACAATTCAATGGAAATGAAAGTTTATGCAACCAATAAAAAGTGTGACTCATCTGTATTTCTTCCACTCCAACTGCAGAGTGATGTTCCAAAAATCTTTCCCAGAATTAGTATGTGGAGAGTGTTTATAAGTTGAAGTCTGTTTATAAGTTTAAACCTGAAGCTCAGGCAGCTAGCATACAGAAGGTTTTATCCTTTCATCCTGCTCGGTGTTACCCATAAAAAGGATGACCATGCAGATCAAACAGTCTATAAATGGTCCATGAGGATTTCTGGCATGTAACCTGACTGGAGTCATTCTCTCTCTCCTGATGTTGTTGGATTCACTAGTGTGTCTGAGAAGTGATGGCTGTGCAGTGCATTTTCAGGCTGATTGTGACCTGTGACCCTGCCCACCACCAGAATAAACCACGTAGCCTGCCAGGCTCGAGGAGGTTGTGCATCGCTGAGCCACAACTCACTCAATAGCATTCCTGTCTTCTTCCCACTGTTGTCTGTGGAGTTGGTGTATTTGTGGCTCTGTGTGGCCACACTGATAGTTCAAAGCTGTTTTCTGTCTCTCTTATCCTTCCATCTACTAAGACAAACCACTAGTGTGAGCCTATTCCCTCAGCACTTCATAAATTGCAGGGTACTTTTCAGGGTCTATTCAAAAAACATTGTCAGAAAACTTTAATTAATCTTTATTTACTATTACTTATCATTGAGCAATTATGTTAGTCATAGAATACAATTTTTTTAAAGCTAAACAACCATTACAGTGAAAAATGTAACGATCGTGCTCTTAACACCATGCTTCTAGGACACTTCTGTTGTTCTAAAGCAGTGATGCAAATAAGGGTTTTCCTTGTTGGAAACAGATGTGAAATATCAGAGGTTAAATGATGATTCAGATGTTAACAGAAGGATACCAAACACATGTGCCCTGACAGATCAGTTCATCAAGAAGTACTGATTAGCCCTTGTGTAATGGAATTCTGTCATTCAAATATGAAGTGGCCAAACCAAATGCTAATTTCTTATGAGCAAAACTCTTTTCAGTTGGTGAAGCTTCTAGTTTTTCACTTTCCAGGAGAAGCAAAAGCAGTGCATCTGCATAATGGAATAATAACTGTACAGTTGTTCCCCTTTGGGATCAGTGATGTGCAGAGATGAAACTTCGGTCTGGCAAAATTCACTCATTTATGTCATTGTCTCATGGTATCTTCATACATGCACTCGATGATGTATTTTGTTTATTTATTTAACATTGGCCTTTTCACAAAGAAAAAACACCAAATGAAATAATTTTGGGTCCATTATAAGTGCTGTTTTGTTTCAGTGCAAGCAAGAAGAAAACATTTCTTCTTTTCTTCCTTGGTATGTGCTCTTTACTGTCTGAGTAATCCCCTCCAAAAGCATTAATACATCAGGTTAGGCATACTCATGCCATCTGGCTCTGATCAGATCTATGAATATCTGGAGGGGTAAAATCAGTAAAAGCCAAAGTTTTGAACAGACCTCATTTACGCTAATTTCTTAACTTCCTTGGTTAGAAGATTATGTGTCTTGAAACTCTGGGAAAGATTGGGAAACTATGAAAACAGAGCCAAAATAAATAAATCCGGTCCAACTGAGGTAAGACTTGGTAGGTAATGTATCCACATAGCAGGTGTATTTTGTCTAAACCTCATAAATATTTTATGTGATCCTTTGTAGAATTACTACATATTCTTAAAAAAACCCCAAACAAAAACCCCTTATGAATCATTTCTATAAAATAGACCATACAGAATGGGGAAAGAAATAACTTAAGAATTTCATGTGACGAATACAGCAGACCAACTACTGATTTATTGAAAAGTGACTTTTCCTGCTGGCGTAGAATACTTCTCCCCAAAACAAGATTTGATCAGTGCTCAGTGAGCACTAAAGGTGTCACCAGGAAAGGTTGAAATGGGAGTCAAAGTACAGCTAAAGGGGCAATACCAAGTGTCACCTCTAAGATCTAGAGAAATGTCTCTCATTTATTTGTTTGTTTGTTTGTTTGTTTTAAAGCATGTGATTGAACTGATATCTCACCATCAGGTCCAATACAGTTGTGTATAAGAGAGTAAATCTTTGAAGAAGCTAAGTAAACAGTCATCTTCTGACAGCACTGGCTTGAAATTTCCTGGCAAACAAGTTCTGGTAAATAGGTCAACAGCAAACTGATCCAGTCATGGTAGTATTTTGGTTTTTGTTTTTAAATATATAAATTTTCCAATCTAAGTGACTTCATTTTCGATTTGTGTTTGTTCCAGGCGTTGGGATTGCATGAAATGAGTGTTGAATTTCGAGCTTTTTGTACCAAAATCTTATGTGGCTTTTGGCATTAGTTAATCCTGATGTGACTGCGATCCTGAATTTTAACCTGATGTTATGCCAGATTAGCTATATCTTTACAACTTTTCTAATAATTGCATGGATGGGCTGTTGTGGAGTACTATCTGAAGAGACCTCTGCATGAAATGGAAGGCATGTACTCTCCTTCCACCCCAAAAAAGAAAATCCTAGGCGTGAACATGTATGTCGTGTAGTATTGGGAAATATTTTGTGTTGAGTCACCATAGCAAATAATTATATAAATAGTTTGCTTTGGAGTTTGTCTTAACTTGATAGTTCAGTTATACCTTGCACCAAAATGGATTTAATGGATGGTGAAACAGAACAAATGATTGGGTTGATGGATCTCAGTCCATCCCTGAGGTTGCATTTGATTGGTCCTAAGTGCAGTATGTGAAAGAAGTTCTCAAACTGTGATATAATGCTACTGATGTGATGCGCTGCAACATATCTCAGTCATCAAAACAGTGATACTTCCTGTAGTGGTTAGAAACTGGATAGATACCTCAAAATATTTTATGAATCACCTAAAAGACATCCTTACTTCTCATTGCAGAAACCATCTCACAGAGACCGAATATAGACAGGTAGGCAGGACCTTCTCTTGGGATATCAAAGTTGCCTGTGGCAGCAAATTAAAAAAAAAAAAAATCACAAAAAAGCCATAGTCCTAGTTTGTTTGCTTGGGGCCCTCAAGGCCAGGGTGCTTGTGCAATGGAAAGGGCGATAGGGTATCTGAGGTGTGACTCAGAGTTATGGACCAGCAACTTTCCCCTTCTCTCCTTAGGACAGCAGATAACCTTGTCTCAAAGGTTCACAGTTTATTTTTTCTGACTCTGCATCCCACCTGTGCCCCCTTTTTCTTTTGTCCTTCCTGAGAGCGGAACAGCTCAGCCTCTGATTCTAGTTCCTTATTCCAGGAGGCAAACCCCAATTTTGCCTATCCTGAGATAGCCCTGTTTATAGTCATGATTCTCTGGAGCTAGAGATCATCATGTGGACCTTGCTGTGTCTCTGTGGGTTCTCCATATTTCTGATGCTAATTTGACAACATTAACTCAATGTTTCTTCTTAGCCGAAGTAAAATCTGGATCTTGCCCTTGAATATTTTTACAGGCATTGCTACTCATCTCTCAATACTTTTCCTCTTAGGGGTTCCTTTGGAGCTATTTGTAGAAGTGACCAAGTTTGCAGAAGACCTTGTAACTGAAAAGGAAGTGAACAGAAGCAGACTCCAGAGCCTGATTCTTTTCTATAAACATCTGAAAAGAACAGAATTTTGAGGCTGCAAGTGTGAAGAGTAGTCATTTATTTGAAATCTTACTCCTGGGAATAAATAATAGTTAACCCTGTTACACAGATGGGGGTAGGAACATAAGCAGTGACTGCACTGTTGGAGCCTAGACTTGTTCTTAACTTGTTGCAGATTTATTGAGGCAATAGTGTTCTATTAGTGCTGCCTGTCCAGGGAAGTGTAACCCAATAGCATCTGGTCTTTTGCTGCGTACAGTCAGTGATCACTACGTATCCATTATTTCCCGGAACAAATATTCATCTGCAGACCACAGATAATTTAAAAACCAGCAAAAATAATGGAGGTCTTTCCCATACTCATGCTTGTGTCACAACTGATTTCTGTTTAGCCTGTCATAACAAAGCATCTACTGCTTTGTGGCTGTCATGTGGGCCACTAGTAGGCTCTTAACCACTTTAGTAACCCCAAACCAGATGAAACCCATTTGAATTGGAAAACAGACCATCTCAGAAGGGAAAGCAGCTAGTGACTGCACACAGTGTGAGAGTCCTTGTAGGAAGCAGATGCCAGGCGGTACCCTGAGCAGCACTGAGCACCCCTTTGGGCAGTGCAGGGGAGCCCTATGCATGTTGAGAATGCAGGCTATAATGATTAAGGGTATAACATGGCATTGTAGTCCTGCACAGCTGTAGACAGTCCTGGTGCTTGGCAGGTGCCTAGCTGGAGACACTGGCCGTAGCTGAGCTGTTACTCTGATTAGCAGAAACATCTTTGGAAAGTTGTTATGAATTTAACAAGAACTTAAAACCACTGTTTTGAATGGATTTTACTTAGAGTTAGATCTGATTCAATCCCCCTTTTTCAGTCCCACCAAGGAGGCAGAAAGAATGCTTTCTGACCCTGGGTGTTAGCAAATAGCATGCGCTTTTGCAGCAAAATACCTCTGAGGGAAGGTCTGAGTGTAAGGCCCAAGGACAGTGTTTGTGTGTTGTCATGGCTCCATGTGCCAGTAGAGCTCTGTCTGTCTGCAGTCTGTCTGCTCCACATTTCCCTGATCACCTCAATGCTGTCAATCCTTGTCATGACTTTGAGATAGAGTAAGCCCTTAACTCTTCTCGGCTCGTCAGCTTAGGCTGGCAAGCCCAGCATACCCATTAGCTTCATTACACAATATTAATTGAAGACCAGGTTTTAACCCCTTATAGCAAACCTCAGTCCTGTGCCATGAAGAGCAGGCAGGCAAGTGAGCTTTTCAACAGTAAACAAGAACATCCCTATTTCTGCAGGACAGGGTACACAGCAGGAGAGCCATAATTCAGTTTGGAAAAGTCTGGCTCAGACACCATGTCACAGATCCTGAGCTGATTTTTGAAGGTGCCGTGTCTGCTATCTTCAGTTTTCAGATTGCCTGAGAAACTCTGTGGTTCCTCAGACTTGCTGTCAATGTTTTTTAAGAACATGGAGTCTTTCAGGTTCTCTGCAGGAACCTTCCTGAGAAGGCAATACGTTGCTGGTGGAGCTCCATCTTGTTTCAACCTTGGTCCAAAGACTCTGGAAATATGCTACTACTTTTTTTAGCAGTAATCTTTGCCAGTGTTCGTTGTTGTCAGGTCCATGGAAGAAATAACATAATTCACTCTCCTCTAGGTTGTACCGGTCTTTTAATCAGTAGAGATGGAGACAACTGCCTAGCAGCATTAAACCAAGAACTGCCCTTGGATTTTAAACAGACCTCTTGGAAGTAGTCTTCAAGCTTCCAGAGTTCGCTAAACTCAGGTTGAAAACAACTGTTTATCACCATACACACCATTATGAGGACTGTACCAAACACATTATAATATATTTTAATACTTCTTATGTAGCTATTGAAACATCTTTCTCTAGTAAAGATCCACCTGGACACTCATAAGTCTATAGGGCCAGATGGGATCCACTCAAGAGTACTGAGAGACCTGGTGGAGGAGCTTGCTAAGCCACTTTTCATCATTTATCATCTGTCTTGGTCAACAGGGGAGGTTCCAGATGACTGGATCCTTGCCAATGTGATGCCCATCTGCAAGAAAGGCTAGTAAGAGGATCTGGGGAACTACAGGCCTATCAGCCTGACCTCAGTACCAGGAAAGATTATGGAGCAGCTCATCTTCAGTGTGCTCACCAGGCAAGTGCAGGCCCAGCCAGCATGGGTTCACAATGTGCAGGTCTTATTTCACCAACCTAATCTCCTTCTATGACCAGGTGACCTGCCTAGTGGGTGAGGGAGAGGCTGTGGATGTTACTTACCTCAATTTTAGTAAAGACTTTCACAATGTCTCTCACAAGATTCTCCTAGAGAAGTTGGCAGCCCATGGCTTAGACAGATGTACTCTTTGCTGGGTGAAAAACTGGCTCGATGGCTGAGCCCAGAGAGTTGTGGTGATCGGAGCCAAATCCAGTTGGCAGTCGGTCACAAGCGGCATTCCACAGGGCTCAGTGTTGGAGGGCAGCGAGGCTTGGGAAGAATCCAGAGCACAAGTCTTACAAGCAGCAGCTGAGGGAACTGGGATTGTTTAACCTGGAGAAGGGGAGGCTGAGGGGCAACCTTAACGCTCTCTACAACTACCTAACAGGAGATTGAAGTGAAATGGGTGCTGGTCTCTTCTGACAAGTAATAAGTGATAGGATGAGATGAAATGGCCTCAAGTTGCACCAGAGGAGGTTTAGATTGGGTATTAGGAAAAATTTCTTTACTGGAAGAATTCATTTATTGGAACAGACTGCTCAGGGAAGTGTTGGAGTCACCATCCCTGGATGTGTTAAAAAAACATGTAGATATAGCCCTTCAGGACATGGTTTAGTAGGCATGTTGGTATTGTGTTGGTGGTTGGACTTGATGATCTTAGAGGTCTTTTCCAACCTTAACAATTCTATAATTCCATGATTCTATGATCAGCATGTCCATAAATTTAAGCCAAAAGGTTTTTTAAATATAGAGGTACTAATGTGCCCAGTGGTCCTGCAAATCTTGTGCAAGATGATGCATATTCTACTCCTCTCACTTGTCAGCCTTATCAGACCTGTATTGATTTACAATCTATAGTTCATGACCTGGGGACCTATTTTCTACTGAACGAAGCACGTTTAAAAAAACATATAAAAGATCCTCTGTCTCTTTGTTATTGTGAACTCTGAAAACAAATGTTCACTTTTGAACTTCAACTGGAACACTCAGTGATGCTTCACGTCAAATTCCCATCCGGAAAAATATTAGAGGAACCATAAACTTAAATGCAGGTTCTGTTTCCTGGATTTGAGGCAAATAATGTTGTTTTGGTTCGCATGAAATGAATTCTTCTGTTGACACTCATACAAGATATTTTGTGGTAAGCTGGAAATATGAGCAAACAACAAAAGCTGCAGAGTGGAAAAAATAAATGATAGAAAAAGCTGACTAGGATAAGGTTGTGCCACTGAAAACCAGTAAGTTTGAGATATTTACTAACATCTGGATGCTCTTTGTGAATAGATGGAATGATGGCTGATGGGAGTTTGGAAGGGAAAGAAGCTAGAAGGGCATTGAATTTCTCATGGCTGTTTTCATGCAGACTGAATTTTCATGCACTTGACTTGAACTGGTGCATTTTACAATACCTAAAGCTGCAACAGAACAACTGTAAAAATGCATAGTGATGAAAAAAAGGTGAGGTGGTTTTATGCTGCTTCTCTCTTAAAGTGAGATGGAACACGTTACTTGGCAAAAGAATGTGCTAAAGATTACAGAGTTTGTCTTACGGGAGGAAACCACCCATACCTTTTGAAGGTTTCTTGGACTTTTAGTCTATGAGGCAATATTTTATTTTTTTTTGTTTCATACTTGCTGGAAAAAGGCAATTAAAAAAAAAGATGGTAAGAATTGAAGTCATTACAAGCAGGATTATTGCCGATATTCCTTCTAGCCAAAGATCGGGAGCAAGGTGAGATATCAGTGGAGATGCACGGACTTGAATGCAAAATACAGAGAAGAAGAGAGCTTTGTGAGATCAAATCCTTAGGGAGTATCTCATGTCTGTTGTCTGGTTAAGTCAGAAAATGTTTGACATCTCTAGAGTTGTTGGACACTTTGCTAACCAGGGACAGGTTATAAACATTCCAGGGGATCACAAAGGACTGGCTCTATTTCTGCATATCTACATATTTACAGAAGAGCTCATAACTATGGAAATGCATTGAATGTGCCTTCACCACAAGCCCCTCAAGCAGCAAACTATATGAACATAAAATTTTTCCATCTAAGCATCATTTGACGTTAACTGGCTGCCTCAACTTACCATTTAGAAATACCTCCAGTTGATCACTGAAACCCTATCTCTATTGAAATAAATGATAGACTCCTGTGCATTTCAGAAGGGACAGGATTTCACTCCATAAATTTTTACTGTGGAGATTAGGCCTTGTTCCTACCTGTATAATAGATTTGTTGTTCTTTGAATGAGCCTTAATTATTTTTTTGCCTATGAATAGTCATCAGATAAAAACAAAATGCCGTATGCATAAAGCAAATAGCAGAGAAAAACATGAACTTTAAAAGCAAAATCCAAAAGATTTCTGTATGCTAATTATCCACAAGAGTTGTCTTCTCTTTATTTATGATTATAGTTTAGATCAGTGTTTTTTAACGGTTTTCTTTCCTGAATTATTACCATCTGTACTGATGCAGTAGGTTAATTATCATACCTACCACAGTGAACAGGATATGATAGCAGTCACCTTGACAACATCAAGGTTGAAAAGTTCTGTTGCCCTGTTTTGATAAGCAAAACCCAGAGGAAAGGGAGAGTATTTTTGCAGGTCAGATGATGTCTTTCTTTTATGTAATATGATGCCTTGGTTTGGTTTGTCAGAAATGCAAATTTGTGCCAAAAATGACAATTTAAAGGGCAATAATGAAAGGATTCATCACTTTCCAGATACATACGTGCCTGCAAGCAACAACCTTGTTTACAAAAGTTGTTTGCAGTCTTTGTTTTATATTATCATGGAATCATAGAATGGGTTGAGTTGGAAGGGACCTTAAAGACCATGCAGTTCCAACCCCCCTGCCATGGGCAGGGACACTCCCACCAGACCAGGCTGCTCAAGACCCATCCAACCTGGCCTTGAACATTTCCAGGGAGGGGGCATCCACAGCTTCCTTGGGCAACCTGTGCCAGTACCTCACCACCTTTATTGTGAAGGATTTCTTCCTAATGTGTAATCTAAATCTTCCCCCTTCCAGTTTAAAGCCCTTGTTCCCCTCTTCCTATTATGAACAATTCTAGATATCACTGACGTATTGCTAAGAAGGAAGCAGTTTATCCAGCAGACCTTAACCTGATAAACTGCATGGCATTGTACAGGAGAGAGAGGAAAGAGGATATTCCTTCTGAAGGAGAGATACTTGAACGCTGAAGGTCTGTTTTGCTTTATGTGAAGCCATCCTTTCCTCTTTTTTTGTGTTTTTTCCTACCAAATTTAAGTAATGATCTCTTGCCAATAGTCTCTGCGCTTGTTCATAGTTTTCCTTCTCTTCCAAGTCAACAGTCCTTATAAGATAGGAATAAAATGTGTAACAGGCAGAAGGAGTTAGCACAGAGGCAAAAATAGCAACTTCATTGTCCTAGATGTGATACACAATCATTCGGCTATTGCCTACCTTCTACAATTTCTCTCTCCTTTTGTGTTTAAGATATGTAGCTGCTGTGCAGATTGCTTGTGTAGAACATTTCACCGTACAGTGTGTGTAGCTTGTTTGTTTTTCATTCAGAGCATAATTCATTTGGTGTTTTATGAGGTTTTGGTGCATGCCTTGAGCCCCATGAATTATGTCCCCACAGGAATGTTGTCTATTATTAGCTCTGCAGAGTAGACACTGTGACTCTCTGGGAGGCTGATGTGATGAAGAGCCTTATCACAACAGGTCATGTGCTGTTTATATTAACTCTGTTGATGCAATTGAGAAAAGGTTATAGCCTAATAAAGTGAAGATGGGACTGGAGCTGAGACTTCTTAATCCTGCTCCTGAGAGTAGTTTCTCTAATAGTGTTGAAAAGATACACAAGGCCAGATCTGGTAAATTGTTTTGGTACCTAAATCCCACCAAACCCCAAATCTCACCAAATTCAGACTAAATGAAATCAAGAAGCATTTGGGTACCCAAATCCTTTCGTGTGTCTGGTCTTCTGAACCTGTATCTTCTTGTTGAGTGGGATGTGTAATACTCATAGTAGCATTGTTGGAAACCAGCCTATAAATATATTTTGATTGTTTTATGAAAGGTATCTTAAAGAGAAAGTAATTTTCAGTGCCAGACATCGTTGTTAAGATTCACCTGTCATATTTACTGAAATTTCCTAAAAATCTACCTAAAAAAATAATTATTTTATCTGTTAGGAGATAATGAAGTACAAACATAAATCATCCAGAAATACACAGAAAATGGTGGGCCTCTGGACTCCAGCGTTGGTTTCTCTGACTCAAGTTGATATGTGCCCATTTTACTTTATTTAAATATGTATCTATGTCTACAGTTATATGGAGTTCTACTTGTTGGTTTAGAAACTCCACAGAATGTTACAGAATATACATCACTTTCACAGCAGTTTGTGGCAAGAATCCCTTGAGAAATGGTTGAGAAAGCACAAGTTTGTTGCCAAATAATAATGTTTAGTGACTCGGAAACTGCCATCTGTTATACAGTCTCTTAACTCGAGCTCTACATATTGAAATAGGCCCTGAAACATCTGCAGGTTTCTTATTGACGTTTGGACTAAAGCATCCACCTAACTGCAATCTCCCACCCCATCCTCAGCCCTTCTCCAGAGATGTTTACTTATCACAGCTGATTTTTTTTTAATCCCATCATAGCATACTGTCAACTATATACACTCCCATAAACATATCTGATATCACACTCTTAAACTAGTGCTTTCTTCCAGCCACTATACCCCAAGATTTCTATGATATTCCCAAGGTGAAAATTAGTCTCTTAAAGACTTTTGAAATCCTGGGGGGCAATGAGAGTTGTACCACCTGTGTGGATGATACCTGAAGCACCATATGCTCCTGTTAAAATTGCAATGTTTGTCAAATGAGCCAGTTTCCTGTTGGGCATCTGGAGTGACTGCAGTGGCCCCAAGCACATTCTGCACTGCTGCATTCCAAGGAGGCAGCTGTACAGCTGTCTACAGAGCTGCAGTCTACTTGCTTGATGTTGGCCACCTGCTCTGTATATGCTCTCTGGATGCATCTTTGAAGATTGTGCGTATCCCTGAAAATGTGCTGTAGGAGCAGAGTAAGAAACAAAGGATCTTGTAAACTTGCTGCCCTCAGGAGGGCTGGGTGACTTTCTCTTCAACAGTCTGACTCTGAAGTCTTCCTATGCTCTGTAGTCAAAATTAGGTCTGATGTCTCTGAAGGAGCAAAGAAAGCCATTGCATTAAACATGGTGTTTTGGTAGCAGTTTTTCTCTGACACTATTGTGATCTGGTGTGAGGTATCTGGAACTAGCCCTTGTGCACTGCGATCTTCCAGACAGAGATGAGCCACAGCAGCCTACTGAAAAGTCACCTTACATTGGATTTTACCTTACATTTTCCTTCTTTTGCGGAAGGTGGAGAAAGAACAAGGCAAGTGAAAAAAGCTGTAAGCTGAAAATATCTTTAAGACGTGGTGAAGATCTGTGCACCATAACTATGAAATACAGATGTGAATGGAGGATGTGTTGGTACATGGGTGTTTGTGAAGGCACATTATACACTGTGTTCCTTTCAGATATGTCGCCCCAGATGAACATAAGAAGCAACAGTTGTATAGCTTTGATGCCTGAGCTTATTTTTATACACTGAAAATGAAGCTCAAGGAATTGAGAGAGAATTCCAAATCACAGGTCAGACACAGGGAATGGCTTTTCATTTATTTATTCTGTAGTTGTTCCAGTACATATAAAGACATTGCAGTCCAGGAAAATGTCCTGATCCGTTTATGTGATATGATACGGGCTAAGGGTAGGAATAAGCTACGCATTAGTTTATTAGTTTTAGCCAGAAACTGACTTCGTGTACATATTACCATGAGATTTCAAGTATCTTACCAGAAGAGTGGCTATGAATAAATCTCTTCAGAAGCACAGAAGGGAAACATTTTGCATCTGATGTTACAGAGAAATAAGATCACTATAAAGGAGTAAATTTCATCTAGAGATAGATTCCCTGTGGACAAAAGCAATGATTGCTCTAAAATAGCTTTACATCACAGTATACTCACTTAAACGCAATTTATTTTTTCTGTTACTCATTACACAAAAGAAGACATTGTTTAATTAATTCAAACAGTTACTCACGTTTTGATTCACAGAAAGATTTGAATTCTTAATGATGGTGATGACTCATGGATTAAACATCCCTGAGAAGCTTTCAGCTCTGACCCACCAGTCAAAATCCCGATATATGATCCATAACCCACTGTCTTTCTCCTGTTTGCTGATGGCATGTGTTCAGTGTGGGCACAGCAGGAGACAGATGTTTAAGCAGCTGGGGCTGGTTTCCTTTGAAAGCACGGGTAAAGGGAAAGATGCTGGAAGAAGACTGAAAGTGAGGGCAGGGACACAGAGCTATGGAGAGCTGAGATCTTGCTGTGGCCCTTGCGGCAGCCATGGGAAAGGACAAAAATGTGGGCCCAGCCTACACTTTAAAAGTTTTGCTGGCACAGAAATGTCTGTGAGGAGTGAGAGCCTTTTGCTGATGCGGCAATAGCAGCACAGCCCCAGTGCAAATGTGGGCCAAAAAATCCATTTGCTACTGTAGCATGTTTTGCTTAAGGACTAGATACAAACCACATGGATAGAAGGACTTTTTTTTGGCCAGCTTCTGATTGTTCTTACCCCAGGAGGAGGTGCTGGTACAGCTATAGATTTTAAACACTAAAAGGCCATAGACTAAGAATTAGATGCACGTCCTCTCTCATTGTTGCCAAGGGCTGATCATGGCATGTGGATTCATGGATTAAGTCGTGATGAGCCAGCCCTTGAATTACTTCAAGGTCTTTGCCTCAACACTTAGTGTGGAGAAGTAGAATTGTTTCAAGCTCTGATACACCACCTAGAACTGCCTTGGTACTAGAGTGATTGAAAAGTGTCAAATGTGACTTCAGTCTACAAAACAGATTTTCAAGAGGATCTGGGAATTAGTGGACACTACTCTGATGTCTGTAAACCTGTAGGAAGTGTAGCAAAAAGTAGACACTGAAGGAGACACATAAGCATATAAGGTATGGCAGGAGAGAGACTTCATTGCTTTTTGAGAAAGGCCATATCCTTCACAAATTTATTACAGGTTTTTCTAGACCAGTTACTGGCACATGTGAAAAGTTGATATGGTAGGTCTGGATTTCCAAAACAGCTTTTGCCAAACACTTGAAAAGGAACAAAACTACTAAGCAATATGATTGTCCTTATTTAAGTCTGTAACTTGTTAAGAAACAGGAAACAAAGATTTGGATTCAGTGGCCTAAAAATAGGCACTTTGTGTCTTCTAGGATGCTCTGTGATATCCAAGACGTCTGCATGAACCTGACAGACACGATCTGGGGTTTAAGGGAAACATGTGCTTGTGGGCGCCACACAAACTATGTCACGCAAAAAATTACATGAGATGTTTTTCCTTATACACTGACTCTCACTCAAACTGTAGAAATAAATAACAGGGAAGGAGACCACTAGAATCTCCTAGAGATCAATATTAGGGACAGTATTCCCCAGATTGTTCATGAGTGATCTGGCGAAGGGGGATTAGAGAATGATGAAAGGCAGTTTCAGAGGAAAAAGAAAGCTTACTTCAAAATTGTGTAGTCATTTCATAACTAGGTGATAAAATGCCATCTGATACTTACTGTTGATAAAAGCAAAGTGTTATGCTTTGGGGAACAGCCTTAATTTCACATACACAGTGATAGACTGAATTAGCTATTAGTAATCACCAAAGATCTTGGAGTCATTTTGGACAGTTCTGTGAAAATGTTAGTTGAGTGCTCAGTGAGGGTCAAAGAGGCAAACGGAGTATTAGGTGGTGTTAGGAAAGGAATAGAGTAGAAAAACGAGAAACTCTAAGAGCTGATGGTGTGTTCTCCTTATGAATCCTCCGTTCTCAAAAAGGAAGAGTAAAGAGAAAGCATATAAAGAAGGAAGGAAATTACGATCAGAAATACAGAATGACTTCCTTTTAAGGCATGACTAAATAGACCACAGCTCTTCAGCATGGAAAAGCAATGATTTGGTGGGAGGAATATGATAGAGACTCATGAAATAAAGAATAGTGTAGAAGGTAGACAGGGAACCGTCATTCACTATTTTCTCTACTTCTGTTGCATGATGCCAAATTCAAAAGTTCAGAGTAGGCATGGGAATTTTCTTCCATGATCCATAGTTAAGCTCTTGCAGCCTTTGCCATAGAGTGTTGTGGGGACCGAAACTCTACCCAGGTTGAAAAAGAAACCAGTCAAGCTCATAGGAGAAAATGTCTAAAGGTTCTAAAACTGGTAATTGCTGAGAGTGCATTCTGTCAAAGCATCACTGTATCATTAACCTGTTCTTATAGCCTGACTTCGTCATGTCTCTTACTGGTCCTTGTCCAAGAAAGGGTACTGAACTGGAGGATACAGTGCTCTGGCCTAGTATAGCTATTCTTACTTTTTTAACCCTTTTTTTTTTCCTTATGGAGAAAATGCCTATTTGATTCAATGTCTCCTCTGAGGCAGCTAATAAAACCAATAACTTAGGGGATCTGGATCTGAATTTAGCTTAAATCAGCAGTGTCCCAGTTTTCCATTATGCAAACCTGGTCATATTTTACAGTGCGGTGAGACTGTGAGCAGGTAATGCAATCATTACAGAATATTGATGCTAATTCTTAACTACAGATGCGTTTTTGAATGCTTGATTTCTCTCAAAAGCTTCAGTCTTCCCATCTTCTAGTAATCCTCAGACAAATCTTGAGCTACTTGTGTTTTACTTTGGTATTAAAAGTGAACTCAGCAATGAGGACTGATAGAAAAATTGGAATTAATTTGGAGCTCTGTAACCCAGTTAAGAGAAAAACTGCATTATGATATACATTTTGAAAGGGGGAAGGGGATGAATAAAACCAAAACCTTTTTATTTTTTTTTCTTTTCTGCAATGTGAGCTTCATAATCCCCATAGTGTTAACCCTGCTATCAGCTATCAAGTTAAGGTGTTATACTTAGAAGTCATTTTTCTCCATTTCTGTTTCCTTCAGTTTCTGTTGCCCTTTTGGCATGGCACAAATCTCTCCAGCTTCTCATTTGCAGAAAAATAAGCTGGCAACTGTTTATCCACTTCAGAATAAAGTTCTGGCTTGCACAGGTTTGGATAATTACCACAATCTTTTTTTCAAATTGCAAATATACTGTAGAGTCTTAAGTGCCAAAGGAAGACCTAACTACTAAGACATAGATAAGATGTTATTGAGAATCTAACAGTTTCTTCATATAGTGATTTTTTGGACTAGCTAACTGGGGAAGTTCTTGAGGAAAACAGTTAATAAAATTCTCACTGTTGTTGTCCGGTTCTCTTTCTCTACCGTAAGCAAACAATGTGCAAAACAAACAGTTAGGAATGATTCTATGTTCATCAAATTTCCATAGACATAAATGACAGCAACAATGATCCCATCTTGTCTCTCCCTGGGTTTGTGGTGTTTGTTAGATTTGTTTCTTTTTTTTATTTTGTTTGTTTATTTGTTTGTGGGATTTTTTTTGGAGGGAGGGGTAATTTTAATAAGTTTGAAATGTTTTATTAGATGAAGTTAAAATGCAGATTAATGCAGATGTCATTTAGGCCACAAATAAGTGCAAAGCCAAGTTAAAACAGATTTTTTCACACTTTTGCAATATTTTTCTGGATCCTGAACAGTGATGGTGGAAGGCTGATGTGTCAGAGATTCAATGGTACACTGAAATCAGTGATCTTCACTTATCTGAGCTTCAAGCCCTGAAGAAATAAACATATGAATTCATTCCCTGGGGCCAGCAGGGCCACAGCCTGTTATTGTTCTGCGGGAACTTTCTGCCTTCCTCCTCTTCCTATTAATGTACTTAAAGAAGAGGCAGTAACTCTCACAGGATTGACTTCTTTGAAAAGCAGCAATCTTCTTGTCTTTAGTCACTGCTTAAGGGTTTTCAGTATTTTGGGGGGAAACCAAGCAAACGTACCTCAAAACTATGAATTTAGTTGGAAGAGAAACCATTGAGTAGGAGTCCTCACACTTAAGTCAATCATCTCAAAAAGAAGCAGTGAGGATTTGGGGTTGGAATTGCATAATTGGTATCATAGACTCATGAACAGCACAGTAGAAACAACTGATCATTTGATGCTTTTTCTTCCTCACTTCCCAGAGGAACAGAACAAGTTTCTTGGGAGTCTAGATACCAGGCTTTGAAACGAGGTGGCCTCAGGAAAGGTATGAGTTAACTGTCTTCTTTTATGTCTGTCTTCGATGGGAGAAGTGTGGTTGGAAAATCTAATGGAAATAAAATATCTGCTCTGCTGAAGATGGAAAATATAAGCATGGACAATCAAATTGTTATTTTCTACTTGACTGCTGTGGTTAGATGGGACTGCTCACCAGGGAAGGTATATATTGAATAGTTTCACAGTGGCAAGAGGGCTAATTATGTGGGAAGAATCCTGGAATAGAACAAAAAGCTGCAGAAACCCTTGCTGAGCATCATTCCCAGAAAAGAAAAAAACAGAAATCCTGCCCATTTCTCAGCCTTGCTTCCTTTTCTTGATCAGAAGTTGCTTTCATTTTCAAATGTGGGGTGAAAAACAAAACAGCAATCAGCAGGAAGAAATAACATCTGCAGGCACCACTTGCCATTACGGTCTCGTGTTCAAGGCAAAGGCTGGGAGGCTTGGACTGTCATGGGCCTAGTGGGACTAGTGGGGTTTCACTGGCTGTGATCACCCCCCCCGGGGCCTCCCCATGCTATTTCCAATTTTATTCTAGTTTATTAACTTTTCTTTGAGAGAGAAATGGTGAGTTGGAGGAGAAGAAGGGGCATTGCTTTTTGCTGGGAGAAAAATCCCAGTGGCTAAAGGAGCAGGGGGAGCAGCCCTGACCTGGTCCCATGCCACCCCCATCACGTTGCCACCATCCCAAACACCATTCCCATGGGGGTGACACTGGCTGGAGGTGCTGCAGTGCTGGGAGTCTCCAGGTCCTGCCAGAGCTTGCACTGAGAGACTCAGACCAGTAGATCGGGTGCTGCAATGGGAAGGAGAAGATCTGGGGGAACATCAAGGCCAGATGGGGACAAATGCAAACATGAAGTCTGAATTATTCTGTCATAGCTGTGTCGTATTGTGGCTATATCTACTTCTAACAAAAGCATTACATTTTCTTCACCCGCTTTCTTGTTCTGTGCTTACCTCCTTCTCTTGCAATTGTGGTGGAAACAACACACTGGACACCCTGAGCATTTTCCTCACTATTTGTCCCACTCCAGGTTTGTCCTTTCCTCTGCCTTGGGACATTTAGCCCTGGGGACACTCTGGCCTCTCCTTGGGTGGATAAAAGTCAGTCCAGGTGGTCTTAGTAAGGCTATGTTTCAGGTTAGTCTCTCTTCAAAGTGCTTTAGAAACAACAGGCAATGTGTTTTCCCTGAACTTTCCCTTAGTATTGACAAGTAAAAAATTCCCACAGGAGGAAGCTTGAGTAACAAGTTCCCAAATTCATCCCTAGTGTCTCCATGGTGTATCTAATAAAGTCCTAATATGTTAAGATGTACTGTATTTCAGCTTGAATGTGGATAAAATGTCCTCAGTAAAGGAAGTCCAAGTATTTGGTGTTGCAGGGAGCCAGCAAATTGACAGATCGTACTGTGCTGGCACAGCCATGAGTGAATCTCTGAATATTGAGTCTGATACAGCAGGTTTTCATTAACTTTATTATTTCCCAGAAAGTTCACACAGGAGGGCTCAAACCTGTTTTTCTTTGTTCCCAAAAGGCTCTGGCCTTTGTCCTGTATTTTATTCCTGTTTACCCCTCTACCAGTTTGGACAGTGAGAGAAAGGTACTGGTTTACAGTGTCCTTATAATCCAATGCTATTTCTGTGATTCTATGGCAACTAAAATCCTTGTAGAGGATGTAGGAATTTTCTGTCTGATTTTTTTGATAAATATCTGTCACTTGGTTTGCCTACTCATTCCCTTGCTACTGCCTACGTAGCCTTCAGTACTGTGCTGGAAAGAAATGGAAAACTCACAGAGGCAGGAGAAAACCTACTCGTTAGTGCTGACATTTAGAAATTGGGGGTGTATTACACAACTCGGTGGCTTTGTGGGGAGCAGCGTATGACATTTTCTGCATGCCCCTGTCCCTCATTCCTGTCTCTGCCCTGTGTTCATCGTTGTTTCAGTTTTACTGGTATTTGTTAAAAAATATTTTTTCTTGATGCTTTACTCCTGAAAGAGATGGCACATAGAGAGTAGCTTATATGTACTAGGGTAAACAAGCTCAAACATATGGGGCCAGTGGTGCAATGCAAGACAGCAAACTGTTTTGTCCGCTCCAGGCTGGATTATCTCCCTCCCCATTGTACCAAGGTCTTTCCATACACAAATATCCTTGGTGATCCCTGGCCAAAATACATGCAGTAACTGCACATAACCAGAGACTAACTACTATCAGATGAGAAGGTGATAGGTGAAAAGGGCGGTTAAGCTGGCTGGACAGTCACTGTGTACTGACTACATGTGACCCAATAGCTAGGTGTCCTGCTGCCGCCTGTGTGTTGATACTAATGGTGTTGTCCTACAGGTAGGCATTAGCTGAAGCCAGAAAAGACCTCAGTGATATTGCTAGGATGTTGAAAGGAAACAACCTATGGTGAGAACGATATCTGTCACTTCAGGTGCAAATATGTGGGTGTTATTCTGTACCCGTGTTCTCAGGTTGAGGATAATACTGGTAATTGTATGGCATCAGTAACAGAGATACTTATTTTTGCCTACGTCTGAGTAAGTCTTCCTAGTGACGATCTTTCTGTGGTGACATATGGTGTCAGTTTGGCAGATTGCAGAGCTCACTACTTTGGGGCAGGAAAACATAATATCTGCTTGTAACTGACATTAGAACAGACTGTGTTGGATTGCTTGGGTAACCTTACATGGAAAAATGTCATTTCATGTCTGCGAGGCCTTCTCCTTGTGTACTCACAGGCGAGTTTGGGTACGTTGCTTTTACTGGACCTGCTTTACCTTCAGGTGGGTGTCAGACAGCCATCAGCTGTGCCTGCTGCCTCAGCAGCTCTGCCTGAGGCTATTTTGGCTCAGATCCAGAGAGTCTCTCTAAACTTTCTCATTTCTGTGAGAAGCTCTTTATCACAGTTCTCCACCTAACTTTGGTGGCAGGTTATACCGACTGTATGGCAGAGGGTGATCACGATGGAGCACGGTATGGCTACAGGACTTCCTTTGAGTTTACTTGAAGGTAGAATTCAAGGAGGTGGCTTGAGCAGTTACTGCATTTATTTCATGCCACAAGCCTTTTTCTAAAGGTCTTTATCAAGGCTGGAGGCACCATCAAGCAGAAATAAATGTGATCATGAGCTGCAACTTGCGATGAGTGCACAAATTTGAAGTCAGTCATTTTATTTCACGGTAACGTGTAAGGCCATAAACAGCAGCAGGTACATACTCTGCCTGACAAGCTCTTCTGTGGGGTGGCAATATTGTAGCAGGGTAAAAAAGACAACTGAACGTCAGCCAAATACACGTTATGTTATGAAACACTGGAAGCTTTTGTTCTGCAGAGAGGCAGATGAAGAGATCTTGATTGTGGCTCGCATAAGATTGCATAATGGGAGTTCTCTTTTTTCCAGAGAAGTTGATGTTGAACTTGATGTAATCTTTTGATAAAATACTGAAAATTAAAGTCTTTGACCTGGCAAACTGATGGCCTGTAGAAGTATCCCATGGGAACTGATGTTCAAGCAAATAGGGGCTGCAAGATCAGGCAATAATTGGGAATTTCAGTATGTTTGGTGAGACTGCCTTTGAGTTGCTTACAATTTATGAGTAATGTCAGTCTTGAGGTAAGTTATGCAGCCTCATATCCTTATATCTGCTGGCACTACAAATGTGCCCTGTACTTGGTGGTGAGTTACATTCCCAGAGTGCTCACAGAGCCTCATCAGGATGGTGCTGCCTCAGGCTGTAGACATCACGGCAGGATCTCTCTGTACATGCATTTGGCATGATTTGGTTGGCTATAGAACGGTTACGCTATCACATATAAGGCTCTTCCAGGCTCTTTCAGAAAAGAAGATTTCCAAACAGGTTTTGCTTTGAAGGCTGCTGCAGATCACTGGCTTTCACAGATTTATACTGCTTTGAGCCATTTGCCTGTTTAAATATTGCACTCAGTGCAATGCTGTAAACGAGTGAGCAAACAACCACATAACCGTGGTTCCCAGGAGAGAATGATCTGTTAAAAGAGGAAAGTGATTGTTCTCAGCTGAATTACAAATATTCCTATAAATTGCTTCTTTAGGGTTGTGTAACGCATTTGGGAATGTGGCAATAAGAGATGTTGAAATGGGGAACAGACTTGGAGGAGTAAAAATGGAAAGAAGCCAAGCCAAAATACACAACGAGCCTTTTCCAGAGACAGGTCAGCAGTGATCCAAGTGTATTCCCACAAAATGGAAGTTCAGAAGGGAACCGTAGGCAGTGGAAAATATTACACGCTCAACTTGTTACGAACCGCAGTCACACTGAGTTCACTGCAGAAAAAATGTTCCTAGAATTTAAAGCCCCTTTCTATTCTTTTCTTTTCCCTTTTTCTTCTCCTATATTTTTGAGTTAGGTAGACTAAAACTAGGAGAAAAAAAATCCAAACTGGTGGAGGTGTAAACAGGAAATACTGATTTTCTAACATAGGAAACTTTAACAATAAAAATACTTCCACATTTTTTATTTATAAAAAAATGTCATGATAAAACTTCTATTTCTCCTTAGGAGGAAGGCAGCTTAAAGGAGGAAAGTTTTATGGAGTTTATTTCCATTTTTCTTTTATCTTTGTCTTACACTTGAAAATTACTTGCTGCCTTGCTTCTTTCTAACATAGTTGCAGATACAGACACCATCCCTCTCTAAAAACAGCTGCGCACGCAGGGGCAGACAGCACCTCTGCGACTGGTGGCAGAGGAACCACTTGGCCTGAAATCACTGTTTGTTCTCAGCTGAATGTTTTCACTGGGGAGCTTCATGCGAACAGTAAGACAGTCTAGTTGTAGCTATCACATTCACAACTCAGACTGGCTGTTCCCCCTTACACTTGACTTGGTAGCTGCTCCTATTTCAGATCTGGAGAAGAACATATGTACCACAAAAAGTTCCACCACTGCATCAGATGTGCATGATGGACTAATAAAAAATATTTCATTATTGCCTCTTCTTATTTTAACTTGCTTCTTTGAGAAGGGTTGCCTCTTGTCAGTCAGCCAACCAGCCATCTGGAGCAGTATGATAATATTTCAGCCAAAGGTGGGATGTTTTTTTTCCTTTATTTGTGTGTATAGTAGTCTGTCTGTTATCTTTGAGCTCTTTAGTGTCCTACTGGCTGCACATTATCCTTGCTAGAGGATATTATCAGTGATCTCTCACAGCGATCCCCTGTGCTTGCATAGTCTTCCAAGGTGTTTTCTGCAAGTAGGTCCCCATAAAGAAGACTTTGTGATGTTTATTGATATTTAGCTTGTCTTTCATTGTACAACTATTGTTTGCTGTGTGCATATCTGATACTAGTGAGTTGGTATCTTGTCACAAACGAGATGCAAGCTGTGTTTCCTTTTGTTTGGAAGCCGACAGAAACAATTAGGAAAGATCAGAGAACAGCCTGGTCTACAACTCTGACACTACAAAGAGAAAAAACAAACTAGTAGTGCTAGCAGCACCAAACTTCTGGCACTGATTATGCTCTTAAGTCAGGAACTAGACTCCTTAATATTATTAATGGAGAGAGACAGAGGCTTCCTCTGTTGAAAAGGGAGTTTATAGCCAGTTTAATTTAGATAAACTGGCTGACCCTGGGGAGGTGCATCTGTCTCTCCCTCTCACTACTGCCTATAGAGAACCTGGAAGAGTTATGGTAGGTATTGACAGTTAGGTCATATGAACATCCACCTCTGCCTCAATTTCTCGGTTAATAAGGAAATCCTGTGTCATGGCTGTTTATGGGGTTTTATTACTGCCCTTCATAAAGCAGACTAGACGTCTTTGGGGATTGTCCCTCCTCATCATGTCTCAAAAAGAAATAGGTCAGAAAGTCTTCTCCCCTTTCTGCCGTCTGTGGCTGGTCAGGTTGCCCATCTTCGCTTTCTGACCCCAGTCATCAATTATCTTGTCAGCCCAGACAGGCTACTGCATGTTGTACACTTGTGAAACTGCTTCCAGCCTGGAAGTTTCCATGCTTGTTTATATTGAAATTGAAGTAAAAGAGGGGAAGAAACATATTCCTAACACTGATCTGAATGATCCTGGAAATTCAACTGATTTGGAACCTGAGTCAGGGGAGTTCCCTTTGCAGGCCAGGAATGGTGGGCTGTGTTAGTGCTCTGATCCCTATTCCACTGCCACAGGAGATCTGAGATCAAACACAGTTCCCTGGTTCATTAAGACCTAAATACCTGGAGATTTAACATGTGCTAAATTCATCCAGCCACAGACTTAACTGAGCCCTTTCCCACCCTGCCCTTTAGTGGTTATTGTGCAATTCCTCCCTTTGCCGGCTTTTTGCTTATGGAATTACTCATGTGTCACACCGTTGCTTGGGTGGCTCCTCAGCCATTCTGAGGACATGGGAAGCATGACTCCTTCCAGTGTCATCTCTTTCCCAGCTGTTGCCACAAGGAACTTGTTTTTAACATCGATAGAAAGCTCCACTTTTCCCAGCAGCTGGAATTCAACTTTTTACTGATGTAGATGATTTACAGTTGCTGTTTTCTATACCTCTTGGCTATGCCTTTTTTCATGGTTCCTTAAAATTTGATCTATTCCTGCTTTTGAATGAAATGTTGCTAGTGTTCTGTATGTGATGTGACCATAGGGATTAGAGGCATGTTTTCCTGAAAGACATGTACTAAAAAGGGCTCATTATTTGCCTGTTCAAGTTACACACACCAGGGTCTCCAGCTGCTCTAGAGAGCAGTGTCTCAGTTGCCTGCTGAGTCCATCATCCTACCACCTCTTCCAAGCCAAGATAGATGAGCCGCTCTTATTAGAGCTCATGGAGAACTGAACTTTGTTTGTTGGAGAACCTAGATTATTTCAAAACCAAAGGAGTCCAGTTAGAGTGAAACGCCTGAAATTCTATTTCATGGAATGGCAAGTGAAGAAGAGCATTAATTTTGATTCATCCTTATGGTGCTGATCAAAATATTTGGGAATAGTTGTTGTGCATAGTAGGAATGCTTTGTTCTAGCTCAGGTCAAAATGAGCCTATGTCCCCTCTGCTGTTGCAGTGCCTCATGAAATTTGCAGTTTGACGGTCTCACACCTCAATTCAGTATAAGCATTGCTCGCTGTTGACCTGCATTTCTCGTGCTAACCTATGATCAAAATTCCCATGAAACTCAGCACTGATCTGACCACTGTGTGTTAGTAAAATGCATTGGAGTGGAATGGGAACTAATGCCTCAAACGGAACTTCCCTGAGCCTCAAAATACAGAAGACCAAACAGTTTAATTCAAAAATTCAGAGGTGTATGATTAAGTCAGCTTACCTGTTAGATTTTTTACAGTTTTCCCACAGATAAAATAAAAAAAAAAGACTGAAAGAGGAAGGTAACTTTCATATGGTGGAAATTATTTTAGCTGAAAACGTGTTAATTACATAATTATTTTTCCAGTCATAGAACCACTCAGCACACCTCTTCTGTCTAAAATGCCTTCAGTTTACAATTCAAACTTGCTTCCAGCTCACAGGCACTTTTTTTTGCAGACAGCCTAGAGCCTTGCTAACCTCTTCCTTGTTATGAAGGGTCTGAAAATGGCTGTTTGTAGCAGAACAGGCCACCAAAAGAGATCATGAAGATCAGCACAGCTGAGTCTTTCTTTCTTTTTTTTTTTTCAAATTTTGTGAATTGGGGAAGAACTTCAGAAAGCTACAGCTTCCTGAAATCTTTCTCATTGAACTTAAAACAAAAATAACATTTCTAAGGGGTCAAAAAAGACCCCAAACCTACAGGTGTGCATGAGTACGTATAATATGGAAAAAGACCCAAGTATGGTCTCCAAGGTCATGTTAAAAGCAAAAGTATAAAAGAGTAAAAACTAGTAAACAGTTGGTTTCACCTTTGGTTTTTTTGTCTGCAGGTTCCACCCCTGGTAACACCTATAGCTCACAGAGTACACATTATATGTACCGGCTGTTCACGTGGGAAATCTGTATAGCCAAAGCATCCTGACAAACCACAGTTCCTGCTGGGTGAGTTAAGAGTCTGTCTTGAGTGAACGAGGCATTCAAAACTCCCCATGCAGGTGAATGTAAATCTCTTCTTCCTTGCATGGTTTTAGCTTTACTGGTGTTTTTAATTTTCATTTACAAATGCTCCTTGGGATGAAATGAAAGACTCAAGGTGCTGCCACACAGTTTGTTAACCCTAGGGTTTTTGACAGGTTCTTTCCTTGCTGTGGTTTCTCTGGCTAGCTCTGCTCACTACAATGGTCCCGAAATCACTGCCAGTCTTGCTTGCATCCATGACATAAAGGGAAGGTGCAACAGGTGTCAGTTTGCATTGGGAGCAATAACTCATGGCTTCTGAGTCATGCTCTAAAGCCCAAAGGGGCTTTTCTTGCATTGCTTTCGCCCGTGCCGAGTCTTTTCCCAAAGCAACAACTCTGGGCACATTAAACTTGAGGTTTTTATTTGCTTTCTCATAATAGTAATCATTTGAAAGTGTTTCTGCATTATGTAATCATATAATGCTAAGGTTTTTTTTTAAGAAGAGCATAGAAACTAGAACCCTGAGTGCTGGAGTGAGTTTATCCCTTGAAAATTAGTACAGCCTGTAAGGAGGAGATTGAATGATGATTGGTTAAAATAGTCTCCCTCTGAGCTTCTGGCAAAGGATTGCAAAGTGTAATTTATGCAGCAGGCTTTCTAATCCACCCGTCTTCAATAATGTAGTAAAAATATATTAGTAATGTAGATTCATGTGGCTGAGGTTAACAGCCCCTGTCGAATTTTTCCAAAGGAAAAAAATTCCTTTTTGCTTCAGCAAGCTATGTAGATCTTCTTAAGGATCACGGACAGAACAGGTATTTCATCTTGATCAACCGATCCTTTGGGAAAAAAGTTTTTGTCTTCAAGAGCCAAGAGAAGACTGCCACAAGCACCTTGAATGTCTGCTGAACACAAAGCCCAAATCTGGTCTAAGATGTTGAAGTAGTGTTGCCTGCAGTCAGCAGACCTCGTGTCTTTGTTATTGTAGGCTGAAAAATGCAAACATCTGGGCTGCACAGGTAGACATGGAACAGCACTGGGCCCAGGACTGCTCTACAGTTTGTGGGACCGTGCCTGACATAGTGAGGAGATGTATTACTTCACTCTGCTGGGCAGCCAGGTATGGTCAAAAATTACAAAATTCAACCCATATAAGGCTTTTAAAAATTCACAAAAATGGCTTTATCTGTCTCTTAGAATGGCTGAAATTGCCTCAGTGCACTTTAACAAAGCATAAAATCCCCTGCAGTCAGTGCCAGGTCCCATTGCCAGGTCCCATGGCTGGTAGAGGAAGGGACCACATCAACATACCTCTGGGGTCCCCTTATCTCCAAGTATGGCCTCACAGGCCTCGCTGCTCCTTGCTCTGCTCACCTGTGGTGAGTCCACATGGTTGCCCGGAGTCCATCTGCCTCATATCTTGGCAGCCACTGTCAGGGCGGTTTGCCCACATTGCAACAGACTTAGGACCATCTGAGGATGGACAGCATAACTCTGCATAAATCCCTCCCTGTGGGCAGGGATGCCATATGTGGCTGCTAGCAACCACTTCACATGCCAAATATAATTCCTCAGCAGCTGAAAACAGAAAGTTATCACAGCAGACCAGCTATATATCTGGATATACAGGAATATGTACTTTGTCAACCTCATGCAGGGTTTGTATAAGGGGGTAAGGACCAGAGGAGTGAAGTTTTGGAGTTGTGAAGTGTTTCTGTTAGCCAAAACAAGAGGCAAACCTTTATTCTGTTCTGGTCTGCTATTTTTGGAGGGCAATTATTCATTTTGTTTTACAAAATATTTTTCTTAGCCCCATGTTTTACTTTCTGGAAATGGCTCAGCACTCTGAGTACTATCCATGCAAACCTCCACAGAAGTAAAACTTGCTAACTATGAAGGCTGGAGGCTCTGTGCTACTCAGAGTAAGTTGTCTTTGTGCTGCTGAAGTCATTAACACTGTACACTCACACATCTGCTGAGCATCTTGTCCACAAGTATTTGCAATAAGCTGGCACTGGCATTTATTTCATAGAACAAGATTTTTTTTGTTCCTGTTCACATCATCCAAGATATAGACTTCAAGAAATTCTTCTCATTCTCTGTGTCTGGGTCTGCGCTCACGTGAAAACTGTCCATGAATGTGACTAGAGAATTAGGCATCTGGCCAATAAAGTTAATATTTTAAAAAACACGTATCAGGCAAGTAAACTGCCTTCACAAGGAAAGTTTACATGTCTAAAATGTCTAATACTTTTTAACCTTCCGCCTTCCCGTGTACTGCCAGCTTTCTCCAAGAGAATCAAGCTTCCTAAGCCATCCTTTCTGACTGTAAATTATTCTTATGTATCAAGCCAGGAGAGAGATTATGTAGTTGCTGGTCTATCTCAAATAGATATATCAGGTAATTATTAGTCTCTGTAAACAATTCCCAATCAGCTAAAAGATTTTTGTTTTAATTATACACATGACAAATGAATACATTAAACTTTAATCTATTTCTAGCAGTTTCATAAGCAGCACTGCAGCTGACATAAAATACCTTATGAATTATTCTAAATCTTCTAATCCTGGAGTTTGTGAAAAACTCCATTTTCCTTTACTTCCCATATCCTGCTCTTTCTAGACATGAATGAAACATCACACACCAAGGTGATTGTGATTGTGCTCAGTTGGGAAGGAATACTAATAGAGTACTAGATTTTCTTGGTTCCACCTACGTTCACTACCATTCCCAGATATATTTTTTTCCTCCTTTGGCTCACACTGCCCCTCCACTGGTGTTTAGGGAGTTCCTTCAGAAATCAGCCCATGCTGCAGTTGCCAGAGAAATGCTCTTTCCCTCTAGATTCATGGTTTGCTCTTATTTTTTTTTAGCATGTAATAATATGTGCATGGCTGGGGACTCACAAAAAACCCAAGCCCTCTCATTATATGTTCCTCTGTTCCTGTAACTGATGCACAGAACTTAAATGTTGGCTATATATTTTTTACTCTCATGAAACCCTCAGTGCTACCCTGACTTTCACTTGCATCTCATCTGTTTTAAGCGCCTTTTTTTCTGCAACACCACTGTGGCTCAAGTCCTTGTTTAGTTTGCTCTGAAAAGCTGCTTCAATTCCCACAGTACCTTTTGGAAGCTAAAATCCAGTGCCATGGAGGAATTAAAATACAGAGCTCTGCGTTGTATTCAGGACCATAGCAATCAGCTCACAGAAGCAGCTTCACTAGAGACAGATGCCTTTGGGATGAGGGCTCTGGTTTTGATGCTGTATAGCTGCATAGGCCTATGCCTTTAATGCTTCTCTTTGACTCAGATTTTCACTGTGATTGCAAGAACTTAAAATACCTTCATTTTTAACATTAGTGACCTATTTCTAAGACTTTTACTACACATTTCAAAGAGTGATAATCCCATGCGAGTTGCCCTGCAGGTTAACACTCCCTACCTATGCAAACTTAACATTTCAGGTTTTTAAAATGTCATTTTAACAATATTATCACTATTTTCCATAAGACAGCTTAATTGTAATTCTCTGGTTATGAAGTAATATCATTCAAATCACAGCTGTTGCAAAACATAATAATCAAATTGTGATCCAATGTCTGTCATTACCCTCAGCTACTTTGCCATAGAAATCAAGTATAGAGTTTATACATGATTTTGTATATTATATTCTTTAATGATTTTGTGTATTATATTCTTTAAGGAGATCTGGATAGTGACAAAAGTAATGCAGAACCACTACTCATAGTCAACATCAACAAACGCTCCCAGGCGAAACTGTGGACTTAACGTTTCTTTGCACGTATTTGTGTGTGCAGTTTCAGACTGTCTTCATTCTGCCTTTTCCGTCATGTTTTTAACAATGTTTATTTTCTAAGTTTTCTAATATTAAAAACAGACAATAAGGAAATGCCAATGATATTTCTTCACTTGCTGGTAATTTGTCTCTTCCTTTGGCATACTTTTGCTTACATTGAGTTTTACATCATGTTGAGCTTGGTCTAAGTGCATGCTACCACAAGAAAAGGAAATCCCACTGCTCCTCCATTCCCAGTTGTGCACAGGCTGGTAATGGTAGATGGCTGGTAAATCTCTGGCCAAGGCAGGAACTGGTTCATTGAATGGACCCATACCATTTCTCAACCCAAGAACAGATATTCAATTTCCATAGGCAACTGCAAACAATTTTTTTCTCAAGATTTTCTTTCTCCTTACAGGCAATAACCTGTCCTCTGTGTATGCCTTAATCTTTACCCATCTGTATTCCATATGAGCCAACTTTCTCTGCATAATCTTTATTTTAGACTCAGACGTCACATTAATCAGTGTAGTCATGTCCCATTTGTAACAATCATCTCATCAAAATCCAATATAAGATTCCACTCAGTGGATGCAGCTAGCTCTTGAACGCTGATATTCTTTCCTTTCCATTGATGAAATTTATTTTCAGAATATGTGCATTTTGGTTTGGTCCTGGTTATATTCTTTTCTTTTCACAGACTAATGTAAAAATGTCTGATTTGCCTGCAGAGAAGTTTTTTTTCCACCTGCTGAATACTCTGCATGTCTATGCTTGCTCCCGCATGTGCTCCTTGCCTTCTGCAAGTTGGGCTGTTCACAGACTTCGTAGAATAAGTCCACTGAGTTGCCTGTGCTGTCTGATGGTCTTCCCACCAACATCTGATGGGATTTAGTGGGTACATTTTGTATGTCTAATTAATGTTTATGCTTCTTCTGAATTTAAATCCAGGAAGTTTTAAAAGGTTTGGGAGTTCTGATCCCCATTAAAACGCTGACATGACTAAAAGAGTCCATCAGCAGTCCAAAACACAGTGCTTGACTGCATAACTGACATCCTTCTTTTCTCTGTAAAGTTATAGCCACTAAATGTCTCTCTGTTGTCTAAGGAACAGAAAAAATACAAAACTATGGCTGCTTTATGCGGGTTTCTGTTTGGTTGTGGGGTGTTCTGGTTTAGTTTTTCTTGGAATTCTGTACCCTGCCATGAAAAGCATATCTCCCTGCTCAAAAGTTCTTTGTTGCATTCCTGGAAAGTTCAGGATGCAAAAGAGTCTGTGTTCCTCGCACATTTTTTTTTCTTCCATTTCCCTCCTTTAAAAGGCTTTTCTCTGTCTCTACCCCAACTTTGCTAATTAGGCAGCATGGTTAGGTGCCATGACTTAGAGTGGCAGTTGGTATAACTAAGAAACATTACAAGAAAGTGTCTAAAAGGGAAAGAAAGAAGAGCATGTCTGCCTTCAAAGGCTCCAGCTCAAAGCTCTCCATGACTAACTAAACTGGTTCTTCTAGACTGCTGCATTTCAGCCCAAGTCCTAAAGGCTGGATAGTCTTACAACTTCAAAAAGAATTTGGTAGCTCTGCTATTGATTTGTGGAGACTGAAAGCCAAAGATTTGCTTATGCTTGCCTCTAAACTTGCAGACATGTGATTAACTTTCTAGGAATGTACGTCACAGCTTCTCTTAAGGACCAGATGAAAACAGAGCAAAGATTTCATTGTTCGACTACTTGTACCAGCACTCACATGGCTGGTACCCATGTCTATTACTAGACATTATGACTTTAGAAAGTGACTTGAAACTAATAAAAATAGGGGTAGTTTTTCATAAAGTCGTGTTCTCTTGCTTTTCCACTGAACAGACCCAAAAATACTTTGGCTCATGTTAGGTAACATAGTAAAAGAGAAAATGCTTTTTCTTTGATCCGTAGAGTTGAACTGCAATGTAAACCAGACGGAAAAATCCCAGCGGATAATTTTCCCTTCTTTTGACCATTGAGGGCCATCAATTCAATCACATGAGCTCAGAGAGGCCTTGAACAGCTACAGTATATTTACAAAATGAATTGGACTGAGAATTTTATTGTTTGAACACAGTGGCTGCATGGAAATGATTTAATGATGTACCTATCATGTTGTCTAAGGAAAGGCTGAGTTGTATAAAAGACCTTTCCCTCTAACATGGAGACAGGGTGACTGGGGCCAGGACATCAGGAAATTTGTGGAATTCTCTTTATTTTTAGTTGCCCTAAACACCACAGGCAGCTCTGTGCTTCAATGTCTGCTGTACTTCATGATTTTGTCTTACCCTACTGCAAACAGTTTTAATAAAATATGTATTAAATTAATCCCAGTTTTACTGAAACAGTTTCAAAAGAACATAAACCAAATTGTAAACTGAAGCAGAACAATCCTGAAATACTACAAGCTTGTAACAGGCTGTTTATCAGACACATATGTTCTACCTTTAGGTTTTACGTGCTGAATAGATTTCACACAGGTACATCTATGCTGCAAAAACAAATACTGGCAGAGAGGAATAACATACTGATATGTAAGCAGTCAATGTTCAAACCACGTTTCAAAGCATCCTTTAAAATGCCTCCACCTAAGACTGGTGTACACTGGCATTTACTTTTTACTTTCTTCGCACTTTGATTATTTAGGAATGCTTTTACTGCACTTACGCCAAAATCTGTAGCAGTGTTCTTATCATCAGTCTCCAGCCAATCATGAAGAGCAAAGGCTCAGATTGCTTTGGTTGTGTTTGGGATTTCTCATACCCCTCTTCCACTTCATCAGACACCATCATGGTAAAAACCATGCCCTGCTGAGGCATTTGCATAAAATGGCTCATCAGGAGACCCACTAGGAAAGATAATTTTATGGAAAAGTTTACTATAAAGGTGTACTTACTCTAAAGTCTCACCGGTCTCTGCTGCAGCTATCTAGCCACGCCTGTAATTTTCTGAATAAAGATGCAGCCATTAAAAACATTGGCTCCATTTCAGCAGGAGGTGCAGATTTCTGTTGATCTCAGTAGTGACAGGCAAAGGGAAGTGACCTCTATTTTGACAGATGAGTCCACCAAAGGTAGTGAGACTGTAGGCTTCTTCTGCTGCAACTCCACTGTTTTTAATGGATTTATTGCAACGCTGGCACAAACCAGCATTGGAAAAAATTCAAGTCCAGACACAATCTTGTGTCTGAAAAATACTTCATTTCAATCAAACATTTTCTGTGGTACAGCCGTTTGTTGGTAGCACACAGATTTCAGATCTTGGAGAGGTGATCACGGGCACACAGACATATTACATTATAGAACATTATAGAAACTGCCATGCTTGGCACTTCAGGGTGGTGTCTATTGTCTTTGCAGGAGGAAAAAAAAGATTTCTTTGTTAAAGCTACAAATTGTAAAGATACAAATTCTGTAGAGAGCTTGTTCACCTGGAATGACTGCTGCATGCTCTGGTGTTAAACTTGCCAATGCAAGGAGAGCAGCATTCCCACATACAAGCATGTTAGATAACTCATCTGCCTTTAAAGTGGTCTTGACATTTGTTTTGGAGACTCATTTTATTGTATGAGCACAAGTGTTCTTAATGTTGTCATTCTTAGCTCTTTAAAATTCTTCTTATTATGTGGATTGTAGAATTTGACTTTTTTTCATTAAGAAATTAAATTTGTCCTGCCTAGATCCTAATAGAAATGTAAGAAAGCAGTCTCTATTCCCGTAAACCCTGTTCTGCTTGAATAGATGTAAATGACTCTGTAGCAGGTGGCTTAGTGATCCAGTACAGCCCTCATTTGCATACTTATTTTGAGCTAAGTTACTGCTTCGTGACTGCTCTTGTCCTTGCGAGTGAGTTACAGTTTTAAAGATGCTGCATATGAATGCAGGACTTTTGTTCTTAAATTGTAGCAGCCAACTGGTTTATTAGCTTGAGCAAACACTTTGGCAATTTACTCAGTCCTTTGGAGCACAAAAAATACAGGTGAAGTTTTCCAGAGAAAATGATGATAAAGTTTAGAGTTTGAAAAAGAAGTTCCAGACCCACTGGAAGAGAAGGCAACTGCATTGTGTCTTGCTATCTCATGAAAGATATATGCTCCTATGTCTTCTTGGCAACACAAAATTAGTTGGAACAATAAGAAAGTATTCAGAATAAGGATAATTTCCATTACAGTCATCATTTCTTCAATTGTTACCATAAGACTGAATTACAAATTAGGAAGGAATTTGCCCAGGTGTCTAAATGAAAAAAATGTTAAACCAACCAATAATTTTTTCATGCTGGGATTACACAGGAAATCTCCATTTGTTGGTTTATTTTTCCCATGTAAAATCCAGGTATTAACAGGTTTGCTGTGAAGAAAACCAGGTAGCGGTTCAACTGGGCTAAAAGAACAACTTCAAGCATTTCAGCTGGACTGCCAAGGAGGGAAAAGAGAGGAGACATACGCGCAGCATGAGTAAAAGATGCCAGGTTTCTCACGCTCTCTCTCCCTTTTTTTTCCAGAAAATATCTCATTCTATCGTTTTTCTATTACTCTTGTTCAGACCTGTGTCCTTTAAACACTGCTCCAGACCACGTTTGACACTCAGCAGGGTTATGAACCTCATGATCAGACAGTGGTTTTGAGGTTTGTCAAAAACCTTTTCGTGGCTTTTCTTTTCAAGGTTTTAGAGCTAAAGTATATGATGACTCTTTGGAGACTGAGCTTTTTGCTGGTGTCCCAGACTATATTGCAATTAGCCCAGGGAGGCTTTGAGTTTAGTCAAAACATCTTTACTGCTTTATTTCTGTCAGTGCTGAGTCCCTAAACTGCAGTTCATTTCTTACCCTTCCTGTTGCTGCAGCTGTTGGGAACCCAAGTCAATGGCCAATTACAAGAGGACAGCTTAATGGGGAGCAGAAGTCACTGCATGTTCCTCTCCGTTGCATTTCATTCTGCTCAGTTGTTCGGGAAAGGATAAAGACATTAGAGCATGATAGAGACATAAGTTCTGCTTCCATCTCTGTTACCAAACTGTCACATGGTTTTGGGGAAGTCACTTCATTCCCTGTGCTGCCCTCTTATTGCTTACAAAGTGGGAATGCTGGGCTCCACTTTCCTTTGGGGAGAGCACTGAAAACCACAGATATTGTTGTCTGTATGAGAGTCCTGGATGAACAGATTTTATGCTTTGTATCATGTAATATGATGATCTTAATAATTCTGCTTATTAAGAGAAAAAGGAAAAGAAAAAACAAGGTAAAAGTAGGTGATGTTCACAGCAGCCTTCCCCTGCTCTTCAATGACTACCTCCAGCACACTACAACTACCTATAAAAAGATCCAACCAATAGAATCTGAAATTCCCTTTGCTTTGAAACAAATGCAATATATGATGTTAACATGTGGGCAGCTCTAACCAGTCTCAGAGTATTTATATACTGCTAAAGTGGGTCTGCTTTTGACTGGTTATAATGTACTTATGGGAAGGATTTGTCATCCAGGGAGACTTGTTTGTAAAAGCATTTCTTGAAATGGATGTCTTCCAAGTCATGATTCAAATTATGGTCTTTCTGCTACAAAGATTGTGTTGTTCCTATCCTCCCCAACCCACCTCCTGCTGAAAGTTTCGCACTTGACCTGCTTAACACTGAGCTGATCTCTAACTAAAAACTTCTAATAGAGTAGCTGAGGCCAAATCAACATGTAGAACAATTTTAGCAAACATGAAGATAATAAAGTTCAAAGTTAGGCTTCCAAAAGGCACTTACTGGTGTGAAGGTGGGCTCAGCTTGTGGCTCTGTTAAAGAAATCTTCTTGTCACTGAAGCCCTAGAAGAAATAGAGGTGTATTTGGGGAATCTCTTTTTCTCTTTAAGATCTATATGTTTTTGCTGGAGCTTAAACAGTGAGAAAATACTTATGCCATCAATATTTTGAATACATTGGTCATATTGCTAAATAACAATGTGTCTTTCATATTTCACCTGTTCTCTTCTGTAAAATACATGGCTTTTCTTATTAGCAAACTTTTATTTTTCCTTATATTCTTTGGTCCCCAGATTCCCACAAAATTTGCCAAGCATTCAAGAAAACAATTCACTACTTAGGTATTCAGTGTATATTATTCCAGTTTCTGTTTCTCTCAGTTTTCTCTCCTTCCTCAGGACTGAAGTCAGCTCTTTCTCTTTTGGCAAGTTGGCATTAGGTGGATTTTTGGAATGCTTTTGCTTAAGTGTTAATTGTCCTTCACAAGTTAGTCAGAGTCACTGGCTTTTGAATCAATGCAATCTATAGAAACAAGCACAGGGCCAGGAGTAAAAATGAAAGCCAAATATTCTCTTGGCATGGTAACAGCCTAATATACAAGCAGGTGTAATGTTTGGAATATGTCAGGGTTGTAGCCTGTTAGATATTAATTCAAGAGAAGGCTTCAAAATATACATAGAATTGAATCCTTTTGTAAAAAATGACATTTGCCTTTGGTATTCAATTACCTGCATCTCAATTCTCAAGTACATCTTGGGCTATCCTACAGCTTATTTGTAAAATAACTGTGTCACAAAGGCCTATTCTTTGAGCTGGATTGTACTGCTCTTGGTGCTAATCAAATACAGAATAAAAAAAATCTTGCTTCTAAAACTTTAAAAATCTACTCTCTTCAAAAGTAACACAATGAATTACTGTGGGTTTCTTCCAATAAAGTACAGTACAAGTGGGGAAGAAACAACAGAAATACATCTGTAGATAATGCTGAGGGGCAAGAAAACTGCATATGATAGGATGTCCCAGTCTGTGTGTGTATAAGCCTACCACTATAAGCCGTTCCTTTAAGATCAATGCAGTTCATAAGTACAGATTTACATATCTGTGTGCTAAACAGCACAGTTGCCTCAGCAGATTTCTTCCTACCAAAAATGTCCTCATTTTGAAAGCAAGTTTATTGGAATAACATTTTTCAAAGTATTTTTTTAAAAAGTGCTCGGATAACATTATAAAATACTCAAAAGTGCATAATCTTTCCTGTCTGTGATAAGTATTATTGTAGTTTTGAGGTGTTAGCCAACAGGAGAATTTATCCTAAGAAGAAATTTACAAGAAGCTGAAGGCAAGGAAATTCCAAATCAATGTCTTTGCTGAGTCCTTGCCACAAACAGAGGAAGCAGATAGCATGCAAAAACTACCTTAAAATTAAATTAAATTCATGTGAACATGTGTCTCCTTTAAGCAGATGTTTATACACATTTATAATGTTATTTTTGTACATGTTTCAATGATCCAAGTGTGTAATTAAAAGCATAAGACTTTCTAAGATCTAAGGGATTGGATCTTGTTTTCAACAATAATATCGGTACTCATGAGCCTTTATTTTCTTAAATGTTAATGGAGCATACAATCCTAGATTTTGGGAGCTTTCACTTTTGCAAAGGGAATTTTTTATTCGCACTTGTTTGAATGCTGTTTAAAAATGAATAATGTATCAAAATGTACATGCATGAAGAAGTAACATTAAGAACATCTGAACATTTTTTCCTGTCTTGAAGCCTCCTCCATATATTAGTGTCACAAAGCAACCTGAACATGGCAGAGATTGGGGGGGGGGGCTTCATCTCTTGGGTCCATCCCTTGGGCTGGAGGCAGTTTAGAGTCGGGATCCACAGACCTTCTGGAACCCTGTGGAAACGTTGCAGCTGCATGATGGCGACACCTTTGCAGGCAGAGAAAGAGCATGGAAGATTCCAGCCCTTAGAAGTTAAAAGTCTGACAAAGTTACAAGCAACTGGAAATGGTGAGTATGATGGAAAGTATTAGTCTGGTGCAACAATGGATGGAAGAGTAGCAACATCGATAATTATAAGTGACAAAACAGAAAGGAAAACTGTGTTCCAAGGAATTTAAAATGGTTCTTTAAGAAAAAAACTGGGCCAGATTGTCCCCTCCCATGTTAAAACCCACAGGAGGGGGATTTCTGCTTGGAAACTGCTACACAGTAACCTGCAAACTTCTCCCAGACTATCTCATCCTAGAGGCAGAATCTCTCTGCTCTCCAAAGGGCACAGATTTTCCCTTCCAAGTAGGCAAACACATGTCAGAACTTAACTTATGTCAAGTCCTGCCCTAAGGCTCTTTCTCACCCTTCACATCTCTACCTCGAGCTAGACTGTTTTCTTTGGAGACACTCTTGTAGCTGTCTTGGTTTGTTGGGAACAGTCTCCAGAATGGAAAAGGGAGAGATATGGAAACTATGCAGCCTCCATCATCTAGACAGCTTCCCCCTCCCAGCACAGGTTATACAGAGAGGGAAAGGGACAGCAGAGGTGGGTGAAAAGCAGATGTTACTTTGCTGCAAGGAAGCATCTGCACAGTATATGGAATGCTAGTACCTGGCTGCTGACTTGCTGTTTTCTGAAACTATTACAACTGCCTTTCTGAGCTTGCTGAAAACTTAAACAAAACAGGGCAATGCTATATTAACATTTTTTTCTTTTTTATGATATGATATTTTTAATATGACTTTTGGCAGCATGTGCTGAGAAGCAGAGATTTTTCACTGAAATGTGGGGCCTCAGAAGAAAGTCTGTTTGTCCCAAAGTGGGATGTTGTTTCACGACCTTTCACAGATGTTTCATGAATTTGTCATCCTGAGCTACAGGACTGCTTTTGTTAGGATGTAGAAATCACTCTGTACTTGCAGAGCTGTTGGTGACATGACTCACGGTCCCACTGCATAAACTTGGACTCATACAATAACTGGATAGAGGTAGGAATTTTTTTTTTTTGCAATCTGTTGTGGTAACAAAGCAGAGAAATTGCACTAACCTTTGCTTTTCTCCCCTTCCAACCAACACTAAAAGTCTTAAATATATTCATAAGAAAAATGAGTGATGACCTGCAGCAAGGATTTATTACTTAACCAGTTACTGAAATCTTTCCCTTAAGATTACACAAAGGACAATTAGACCTGTTTTTTTCTCATCTGTAGAGAAGGGTCTCAGGCAAAACCAGGTACCAAAGAGCAAAGTGCAAAACAAATGACAAGATCATGAAAGAATCTGCCCTCAGCCAGTGAAGAGTCCTCACAAAATCATTTAGTTTATCAAGTCAACATAGTCTGGGATTTATTATCTAACAAATGTTTATTATTTTTAATATCCAATGAGTGTTTTTCAGATATGTGTCCTAGAAAATGAGGGCAACATTCCTTCAAGTACTTGCTCAAACTCTCTTTGGACATTATGGAGCCATCCCTATCCTCTTCTTAATGACAGCAGCCGCCCTTTAAGGCAGCCAGCTGAGATACTTAGAAGTGCCTCTCTTGGCTGTCCAGGTTGCATAACAGGAATAAAGAGTAGGTCAAGCCACTCTTCTGGGCTACAGGAACCTAGACAGTTGAGTACAAGGCTTGAGAGTCAGAGGGACACCTTTGGACCCTCCAGCCAAAGGCCAAACTGAACTGCAGGGGTAGCAACAGCACAGCAAGGGAGAGACAAGCTTCCTTCCAGGGTAAAAGTTACCCCATCTTTGCTGTGACAGACACAGCTTTTTAGTCCTACCAGGACATAAGGCTGCTCTGATGCTAACAGCTCCACCATCTTCCCAGCTGCATCCTCTTGTGTTACCCCAGGGTCTCTTTCAGCCTGCATTTTTGGGAGGGCTGGGGATCTGGCAGTCACAGACATGCCCAGGATGCACAAACACTATTACCTAGTTGATGCTGCCAATAAGAAGAAATATGTTCTGTTTTTCCCCTACATATTAGTGAGAGAAGGGAATGATCATGGAGTTGCTGGACTGTGAGTGGAGGCAGAACTTTCCCTGGGGACCCCTGCAGCAGCTCAGCTCTTGCAGTTCTAGCCGAGTTTGCAGGATTGTAATCAGAATTTGTGCCCGATGCTGCGAAAAATAACCCCATAGGCAGCCTGTACAAGGCCTCAGGTAAACTCTTAGTCTCCTGCCCCACGACATTCTTTCAGAGAGCCATTTCCCAGGGCTTGCTTATTTTTTTCCCTGGGGCTGCTCTGCTCTTTGTTCCTGGGAGGACAGGAAAAAAAAGCAGTGAGACAGAGGTGTGAAATCAAGTCAGATGAGATGTAATGTTTGTAATATAGAGTAAAAATCTGTATTACAGCATATAAATGCTGGTGTTTCCAACACTCTTTTGTATTAAAGTAATTTTTAAGAATTAAATCTGTTACTCAATAAACAACTAACTAGTGCATGAGAGCAGGAACTGAGCCGTAAACCAACAAGTATATTGTAAGTGTTCAGCTACCCCTTCCAGGAAACCTGTGCCTGGTACCTATGCAAGAGTGGGCAATGCACCACTTCATATGGACAGTGTGGAGATTCATCACTGCTACCACTGTTTGCTGCTCCAGGCACTAGCTTAGCTCTTGATTGCCAGAATTAAGGCTGGCCTACTTAAGCTCTCTGCCTCCACAGTCACTCCTAATAGCTCACCTATATTCAATTGCCCAAAATTTATGTGGCATGGATGGTGGAATGTTGGTGCTCTTACTTTGGTAGCCAAACACATTGTGTATTTCACGGTCCATTTACAGTCTCTGAGGTAACTAATGCTGATTTATGTCCTTCCACTGTGAAAACCTAGTCTTGTGGTGTCAAAATGACAGGCCTGCTCCCAGGATGTTATTAGGAACAGACGTAAGCAAGTAAGCAATCAGCGTGCCACAATGCACGTCTCTCACTAGCCTTAACAATAGCCCTACAGGGCAAAGAATAAAACCTATTCATAGCATCTCCCTCAAACCTTTTAAATGCTTCCTAACTGTGGCAGCAGAGCAAAGGAGGTGACGGGTGTAAGAACCCTATCGAGGGCTGCCAGACTCTCTGAGCCCAGCCTCTCTGACCTGGCTAGTCAGCAGAAATTAGAGTGCAGTGCCAAGCATTTTTGAGAAGGAGGCCTCCTGAGAGCAGGATGGACCCCATTCACCTCTGCTGCCCATAAGGGTTTCCCACTCAGTCCTTGGGGCTGCTTGTGCAGCAGCCATAGCAGATGACCAAGGCTCTGAGTCTGGGGGATTTGGGTGAGGGTTGTCTGGGATCATTTTGAGCTGCTTTGCTATGCTACATTCCCCTTGCAGCACAGCCATGAGCACCCAGGCAGTGTTGTGCTTGAAGGAATTTTTAATCCAGTCCAAATAAGATAAATCACTGGGGCTTTGCCCCTTGGCAGTTAGTATTGCTGTGTGAATAGGCAATTAAAAAACCACAAAAATATAAAGCAAGCCATAGGAACTGCCATGGTAGGTCAGACAAAAATCTTTCTGTTGCAAGCAAAGCAAAGATACCGAGAGGCATACAGCAATGTTTCTTGTGGCATGTGCTCCTAGCTCTCCGGCCACTAGCCACTCAGAGATATTCTGTTCCAATCACACTGCAGCCTGCACTTCCTGGCACTGTTTTGGTCACACATAACATTGCTGTTACAGTGACTCTTGGGGTTGCAAATATGGGTGAGCACTTTACTGTGTTTATTAGCAGAAAGATCATTGAAGGCAGTTTTGCCTGTGAGTTTGGCATGCAGGTGTCATTTTCTGCAGTGGAGAAAAGATGGGAAGAGTCAGACTTCAGCAGAAAAAATAGAAAAATCATATGGAAAGCAATAGAAAAAAATGTATCAGATTAATTTTGCATCTGTTCTTACTTATGGGCTACACTCTTGTGTTGACTGGTTACCTCAGATTCAACATTCAAATGTAACACATGAACTATTTTTAACTCCAGCCTGGTAAATATCAACTATCTACTGCTCAAACTGCATTAGCAGGTAGGTTGCCAGGCTAAAGTGAATTCATTAGCTGGCAACAGTAAAAACATTTACAGGACAGGAATCATCAGAGGAGGAGGGAATTAAAACATCCCAAGTGCAAGATAACACAGTCTGGCATTTCCCCAGAAGAAACAGTCAACAGGACTATGAACTCCTGAACTGATCTGTGTCCCCTCAGCTTGGCCTTACCAATTGCAAGCTGGAAGAAGCCTCCATTCGAGCAGGCTGAAAGAATCTGCTGCACAAGAGCAGCTTTTCCCTGCACATCTACCCACTGCCATTCTCCTGATTGCTGAGGTTATATGAATGAATCCCTCTCAGGTGAACTCTGCATATCAGTACGAGTGTATTGGCAAAGCATCTGCATGTTCTACATGCCCAAACATTTTGGTGACCATCACATGGTGGGTGTGACTCTAAGTCACCAAGTCTTTCACCCATAGCACATTCTTCACGCTCAAGAGCATCCTGCAAGTCAAAACAGGCAATCTCAGAGACGTGGCCTTTTGCATAGTCTAAACGTTCTGTAACATGCTTTTATAATTAGACGATTAAGAAAACTAAATGAATCCTTCCTACTCACATGGTTCTCCCTAGAGCCACCTTCTTACCACCATCCCTACTCCTCTTCCTCCTCACCCTCCAAAACAAAGAAACATTCCTCGTTTCTCTCCTGATGCCATTTCCAGGAGTACTGCCTGCTTCCAGAAAGCCACGCTGCCCTTCTATTCCTGTATTTCAGGCTCAAGAGGTGGACTAGCCATGAGAGGCCTTTCAAACAGAAAACGTTTCCAGTAGAAAGAGCGGCATTTGCATTGTTCCTTATACTTGCTGCTGCCAGTGGGCCTTTCAGGGCCCGCAAGAGGTGTGACAGCAGGCCAGGGCACCTCAAAGAGCCAATGGTTTCATTTTCATCTTGCTACAGGTGTGACATTACCAATTCTGTTGTTGTTTCTTAGGGTCATTATCAAGGATTTTTTTCTGCCAATACACAAAAAGTTGCCATAATTTGCTTCTCTTTGGGCAAAAGTGCTGCTGAAGATCCTGGCACAGAAATATAATGTTTCTTAGTTACCTTAGGTGAGCCCAGTGATACAGAGTTGGTTCCCCAGTTGATGTTTTTTCTCAATTAGATTTGTTTGGAAACCAATAGTTTAAGATCAGTTGTCACCCAGCAACCAAAGCCCTTGGGGGAGTTCACTATTGTAATCAATGAGAAAGTTGGGCTAGAATTAAAAAATGGGAGTGTGACCATAATATTACATATAAATGTAAGAAGAGGGACAGGTGGACAAACAGAAAATAAACTTCTCTTGCTAAAAGACAGAATTTCACTTCCCATGAGAAAAACTCAGTCCCACACAGATGGATATGTGACCTTTGGTGCAGCTGAGAGATGGGCAGGATGGCAGCACTGTCCTTGCACCTTTGCAAGGATGCTGCTCTGCACAGCCAGATAGGAGGAACACCTCACTAAACAATGAGTTACGGACCTCTGTCTGACCAGAGGTGTCACTCCTGACTTGGAACACTTGGATCTGGAGGCATGTTTTCCAAAAGCAGGCTGAAAGATGTTTAGATCTGTGAGTGGGGTGGTTCAAGGCTTCCTTTGTGTAAGAAAGACCTTAAATATGTTTTTACGTAGAGGGAATTACTTTCATGATGTATCTGTCTATGTCCAGTTCTCATTCTGTCTGGAATAGACAAGATCCTGAATTCCAGCTGGTCAGATCAAAAGAGAGAACTCCAGTTAAACTGTTGCAGCTGAAGGTTGAGTCATGTGAAGACAGGAGGAAACAGCACAGCCAGAGAGCTGTGCTGTACCACATTTTATTCTCCATCAAGAAACACATTATTAGAGACTTGGGTGATGTTGTAGTCTTCATCTATAACTTTGGTAACTGCTGTAATCTGCTATATACTGCTATAAACTCTTCCCCAAAATCTGCACATCTTGCCAGGTGCTGGTATTCCTCTTTAAACGGAAATGTTCCTCTACTGCTGGATCTTTTGACAGGTTTTTTTGCCACTAATAGATCAGAAGCTAAGGAAACTTGGTTAAGCGCTTGTATTTCCCATATAACGTCTGTTCCTACTAAAAAATTACTTCATTTGTGCATAATAAAATATATGAAAATAAATAGGGATGGTGGTGATGCAGGGAAATTCTTTGAGTCAGTTTTCAAGGGTTCTATATGAGGATACGGTCTTTTCTAGAGACAAAGTGGTAAAATGGAGTATTCATTCAAAATGAAAACAGCTAACTTGCCAAAAGATTTTGATTAACCCAAATTTTATGTTTGGAAATTTACATCATTTCTTAATCCTGTTCCATAAAAATATACCGCCATACGTAAGTGTTTAACATCACATTTGTAGGAATTTGATCCAGTTTAACACATAGTAAATTAGTTACATGAAGGTTGCTTGTTTTATGCTACTCTGTCTGTTCCTAATACTCTGCCTGCCTGCCTGACATTCCACTATGCCCATATGTTCCATCCCTGACATATAAAATATAAAATATAAAATCAAGATGAGAAGATTAGGACCACCCTGGAATATTCTGCCTTTACTCTTTAAAAAAAAAATAGAAAGATTATAAGAATTTATTTGCAGATGATAAGGAATATTTACCTGCATGGATTTACAACATGAGTCTCTTAATTCGTGTGGAGTTACAAGGCTCATGTCATGTTTTCAGGGTCAGGTCAAAGAGAAGTGCAAGGAGTCCTATCAGTTAGAAGTAGAGACAAGTTTCCCAGGTGATCAAAGTACATTTTAAACCAGCTGACTTGGAGAGCTAATATTAATTTTGGGAGGATTTGGGTCAGATATGAAAGGATTTAATCCCCACATAGTTAATCCTCCCAAGAGCTAATTTAAATGGAGACTGATCTGTCAATTACAGCATTGCTCCATTACACAGTAGATCTTATGAATTACTGAGGCCTAATTTAGCTTGAAAATTCATTCAAGTACCCTGTTACTATTTCAGCTAAAATGGTAGCAAGTGACTGAGCTAAGAAGCTGAGGGTTTTCCTCCCATCACTGAGGATTAATCCCTTTGTTTTATATTCTGTTTGGGGATCTTAAGGGTGAATTTTGGTGATGTTTTTGTGTTTTTTAGGTCAAATATGACTAAAAAAGCATATTCAAGGCAAAGAAAATTATCTTTGAATTAGTCTATTTATAGAAACAGCTTTTAAAGCTGACTGAAAAAGAAATCTAGATATTTAATGTCAGTATTTTCTCCTAAAATCCATTTGTTATTTTGAAACACATTTCATTTTTATGTCTGAAGAATATTTTGAAGGTCCTACCACATCCTGCACTCCTAAAATGAAACATTTCATGTAAGACTAAACAGAACAGTCTGTTTGACCAAAGACAAAATATTATGGCTATTAATGTCTATGTGAAAGCTTAACATGTTTCATTTCAGGTTACTCTAGAACAGTGCCTTTGATTTCAGGGTTCACCCATCAGCCATAAGTGTCTGATACTTGTGCAGCTCTTCTTTAGGAGTCTGACAAGTCAAAGAGTGAGAAGAGGCCTTGGTAAGAGCTGAGACATGGAACTGGCCCAACAGATCACAGGAAACATTCTAATTCAATTATGAAAAATTTGGTTAAAATTCATGACTTTTGAATCCTGTTCCAAACAATAATTTTTTTGTCAGACTCCATAGTGACAATGTAGCAGTGTTTTAATAGCATTAGAGAAGACAATGACATAAGCAGCCTCCTTAAATTGCCAGAAGTTTTGTGTTCACTAATAAATACAGCTCAGTCTTGGCTGATTAAACGTGGAAGTAATTTATCCAATTGAAATGCTAAGTCTTTTGCCAAGATTTTTTTTTAATGTGTGTATGCTGGATTGATCAAGAGTACAAGGCATGCTAAGATTGGAATCTCTCCTATGTTTGGGTTAATGTTTCTTGTTTCTGATCCTTGCTTTCTCCCCTAGCCTGCTGCCACCCAGTGTAAGGACATTTTAAAAAAAGGAAGAATCAGGTGCAGGATTTTCACGAATATTTTTTCTACTACTGGTGTATTCAGCCTTCTGAATCCTTACAGTCTCCTACTTTTGCATCACTCTTTGTAGTATGTATTTTCTCTGGAAAAAAAAAACAAACCCAAACCTGGCTGCAACACTTAATTTCTCCTTGGTCACATCCAAGTTGAGCATTTACCAAATTCGTCTTCCAAGCAGTGTTAAGGTTCATATTGATTTCAGTGAGTGCTAGAGCAGATCTTTATGCTATACACCCTGCTTTGTGTAATGTTGGCATGTTAGTCTGGATCTTTGCACTTTTCTGTCTCAAAGCTTTTGAAGGACACCTGTCCCTCTTGGTGTCTGTTCTCCCCTTTCCTTCTTGTGACCGACTGTGTCTGCCCCACTGGCACCAAAAAGTCTCAAAACATACCGAAAGCATTGCTTAATGACAAGGGGCATTTCCTCCCCTGTAGAAGAGAGGATATTGAGGTGCACAAGAGCCACTGAGCGTTTGGGGAAGAAATTGCTGGAAGCACCAGGAGGCTTTTGCTGCTGAAGCACCAGGAGGTTTTTGCTGATAGGAAGCAGCAAATCAGTAATTGCAGGCCAGGAGTGATCAGCTGCCTTAGGATCCCAGTGAATAAGATTATCAGACAAAGCTAATGAATTGCCCCTGAAACCTGTGGAAGCTGAACATCCTGCTCACCACTAAGCGGATCAGAGCTTCACTGAGACATGATGGCACATCATCTCTTCTCTGTCACATCAGGGCACACAGACACTGTGCATTGTCTCACAGGTCATTGCTCATCTTGGGGCACCACATATGTCTCTTTTGGGCTGTTGGATATCTGATGGGAAGAGCGTGCATTACTCAAACTTGTTCTGTGTGTCCTTCCGCCAAGTACACCCTTTTGCCCAAATACTTGCTATTCATGTGCAAGTAAAATTTCCTGTGTCAGTCCTTTTTTTCTCTCTTCCTCCTCCACATTTATTTGTCTTTTCTGAAGTTTAATGCACTGAAGCCAGTTTAATAAAATGGGACAGTAAAGATCTAGGCTTGCCTATGTTCTAATTCATTGCTTTTACTTCACACCAGAAACTTCCTGTGGCTGCTAGACAGATAAAGCATAGAGAGACTCTGGAGCCAAAGGCATCATTCTGTATTATCCAGTTATTTTTTAAGCTTTTTTTGCTGGACACAATCTCCAAAAATAGCACTGTTAGTGAAAGCAACCTTAACATTTATATCAGTGTAAAAAAATCGCTAATAAAGGACTTCGTTATCCAGGAATAAACAAAGTTTGTTTTCTTTATTTTGTTCCACTTCCTCCAAAAGTCTTTAGATAATTTGGGGAGAGAGGTTAAGAAAAACTCAGAACATTACTTTCCCTTTAATCCTCAGATCCCTCAGCTGACTCTACACTTTGTTTTCATGCTGAAGGGGAAAAATATTTTCCTGGCAGGTTGAGAATGATTTTTCCATTAACCTTTTCTTTTGGAGCCAAGATGCATTTTTTCACAGAGATCTGATGTGACATAATACTGTACCTGGAATTTCACACTAAAGAGAGTGGAAAAACATTCTCACAACAGTAAGCACTCACAACTGGGCTACAAACCCTCCAGCAAAACCAAGAAGCCAAAAGAGCAATTTAAAAAAGGGACAGGATGGGCATATGGGGCATAGTCATTTCCCATAGGGAGGAAAGATCTGAAATGTCATACTGTTTATTAAAGCCTTTCAAAGACAAACTGATAAAATATGGTATGCAGTGACACAGGCCAAGAATTAGCTTTCTTTAAAGTTATCTCAACAGTTTGAAATCCTATTAATTAAAAAAAAAAATCAGGGCAGAATCTCAAAGTGTAAATGCGAGGAGCAATAAGAATGTTTGATTAGTGCGATTCAAAGCAGAACAGAAATTGTTTCTGAAATTAAATACATATGTACATGAGCTTGGATTTATGAAAGTTGATAGAATCCACCCATCTCCTTATTTTTGGCTTATCAATGTTTCCTTTCAACATTTAAAATGTTTTCTTCAAAGCCCAGAGCTGGAGCATCTCCAGGCAGTTTAATTGCCCAGATGTGGAGTGGATTTCCTAAACTCTTGCAGCATGGTGAAGACATGATCGTTTTTGCTCGGAAGCCAATGAAAAGAAGAGAAATATTTTCAGACTCTGACTTCGTTTTCAAAAGGACTTGCTGAAATGTGTCTTGAAAAATTCCCAGACAAAATTCAATAGACAAATAGATCTGTCTCAATATACATATAATCATGATTCTGCACTGAATTTGTCTATGACTGCTTCATTCCTGAGTTGGTTTTGTACCCACAGTAAACTAACTCAAAGCACTTCCATTAGAGTACTAGATGGCTGCATTTCTCCTTAAGCCAGATAGAGGTCTACATTGTGTTGCTTGGTACTAGAAAACCCCAATTAACACTGCAATGGGAGACAGATTCAATAACAAAAGGTCCTTCTGTCAAATATCTTTCCAACATGAGGAAATTTCTTGGTTGCAATATATCACAGTCAGTGCTTACCTGAAGTGCAGTTACCCAAACTCCACTTTGTCCTTCATGGCAGTTAAATCCTTTGCCTCCCAAGAGCAAACTAGACGTAGTGCACTCCATGCCCTTGTGCTGCATTGCCACTGCAGTATCCCTGCAGTATCACACCCTGTAGGAAGGGACCAGAAAAGGTATTTCATTATCTTTTTGACAGTTCTCCGGTGACATCAGTCCTGCTAGCAAGACTTATTTTCAGGAGAGGTACATCGATTGAAAGGACATTCCAGAAATCCTCTAATCACAGGATCTGATTGTTTTATATCAGTTTGAATTTTCAACTTTACATTATTTCAGCTCCCAAAGAAAGAAGAGGCAGCCCTAGAAGCCAATACTCTCCATTTTAGTACCGACGCATGCATAGTATCTGTTCAATTCACCATCACACATTGCTTCATTTAATGCTTCATTCAGTGTGTTTTCAGGCCACAGGGCAAAACCAGCCCTGTAATAACTGAATACCACCCTCTCAAACTCTGTTTCTACTGACATATAGCATACATGAACTTGACATTTCTAGTGACTGTAGCTCATTTCCAGAGGTTTAGTCCAGTGAGGCAGCCAGGAGGGTGCTGGTGACTTTCCTTTGGGATGGCACTTAATATACTGGAGATTCTTGCTTACACAGGGCTGGCATGAGTTTGCTTAGTCGTGTCACTGGCAGCTACCAAAGAAGGACCCTGGAAGGCTGGTTCCATGGGACACTCTTTTCACCATAACTAAATTTTTTAAGCTGGTCAGCTTTGACTATACTGTGAAATACAGAAATTATTGGTTAGTACTCTGTTATCACCTGTATAGGCAGAATTTTATAGCAATGGTGTAGAGGAAAAACTACCAGACCTAACAGCTGCCTCTGTTTCAAAATACCCACTGCTAAGTCAGACTTCCAAGTGTTGAAGGGTTGTGAGCTGCATAACTGCAAGCAACCATTGCTGTTGTGTTGCTGAAGTGAGCCTATAGAGAATATGCATCAATTTGTACTCTTCATCTTGTGCTGAAGTCCTACACACTGCTTCCCTCTCCTGAGAAACTCCTGCTCACAGTGGGGATACTGCTGGAAATGCTCCATCCCTATCACCCAAGTAAGATCCTCCATCTACACCAGTCAAAGGAAGCAGCTGCTTCCTACATGTGAGTACTGAAAATTATTTTCTTACATTAAAAAAACTAATAAATTTGTCTCTTTTCTGTATGCTCAAGGGCTCTGTGTGGGCTTACTATGCTTTATTTGTATGACTCTGCCGAACTATTTCTGAGAATTGCAAGCGTGAAAACAAACAGAAAAGTTATATGTGAGGGAAAACTTACTGCCTGTGTTTGAAATCAGTTCAAAAATCTGTGGCTGGCTAAACCTCACCCTGATGTTATTGTGTGGTTATGGATTTTGGATGTTCTTTCTTCTGGAAGCAGAGAAGCCAGCATGCGCCTGTTCTGCAGAAGATCTGCTAAGGCAAAAAAACAACTGTGTACTGTCACTGAATGCAAAAGTCAAAACAGAGGTGGGAGCCTCTTTTGGCAGAATCCAACAGGCTCCATTAGTGTAGGAAAAGGCTGGAGAACTTGCGCAAGATTGCAGTCCAAAATAGCGCCATAACACACAAAAATAGTAGGAAGTGAGACAAATATTCCCCCTCTTCTGCCTGTCCTCTCTCCTTAATCTTTCCATTTTCCTTTCCTTTTTAGTTTTATGTCTCTTTCAGGCTAATTTTACTTTCTATATGGGGAGAAAGCAAGTGTTTTTGCTTTGTTCACTGAAGGAGATGGTACTCTGCTGGGAGTAACTGGGGAGCGGCCTGAGCAATGTGCTTGCATTGCTAGATACTGTTATAAAGTTAATTATAGGCTTTTTTGGCTTCATAAGGATATTTTAGCTGAGCTATACAAGAGAGGTTATGTCTACTTATGATCCTTAAATGTCCTTCATCATGACCCAGTATCCTGTCAATATTTATTTTCTGGGATCCTGCTGTAAATCATTGCATACAGGTGACAACAGAGCATCACAAGATACATCTGCCTTCAGGAATGCCAACATTGCAGTGGAAAGTGACAAAACACCCAGTTCATAAAATAGTTCTGTTAAAAAAATAGTGTTATGCCATCCATGTCTGCAGTAGCAACCCTCATGCTGGGGAGATGCAGTGGCCAGCAACAGGCATTCATGAAGTGAAGGTCTTTTTCTCCCATTTGCATTTCCCCTTCAACTCAGTTTTGGTGCCATTCACTGTCTTCTCTAGCTGCCTTCCTTTCAGCATCATGTCTACTTCCAGATGCTCTTTTTATTCACTTGTGTTGGCTAGCACCTCAGTACCTCTGCCACGCCCTTCAAACCTCTGACTTGTCTGTGACCACAAGCTGGATAAATCCATCTTGACAAACTGGTTTTGTCATCAGGAGCTGGGCAATACCTCCTCACTCCCCTGCAAGCCTTCATGTAGGCATTGGGTGCTGCAGACCTGGCCCATCTTCCCTCTCTCTCTGCGGGTCCAAGAGGTTGAAACACCTCTTGCAGGTCTGTGCCTGGCTTTTACTGGGCTGTAGGACACCTATAGGGGTCCAGGACAGGGTACAGGGATTCAGTATTTTCTTACTTTCTCTGGCAGCAGGGACAGATGTCTTAGGATCATTTGCAGAACTGAATCCCTCTCTGTGTCATAGCTGTTCTAAGTGTTTTCAAAACATTTTTCTGCCTTCGTGCCTGCCCACCACACATCAGTCATGAGTGTATCCTCTTCTTTCTTCACTCTTCTTAGTTCTGACTGCGTCCCTTGGCAGCCCCTGCACATTTATCCTTCTGAGGTAAATTAATATAGAGAATTACCACTGGGAAAATAGACAGTGAGCTATTATAATAATTTAGTGGATCATTTCTTTGTTCTCTCAATTTGTCTAGTTGATGCAACCTGCTTTGGCACTCCCTTTCCACAACAAAAGCAACAGCCATAATGCTCAGACAGTTTGCACTGCCCTTATTTCGTAGCCATTGTTACTAGCAGCTCTGGTGCTTTTAAATATTTGCTGATGTGACACAACTGTGGCAAGAAGTGTTTGTTTCTAAGTTCACAAACGTATCTTGAAATCATTTATGCAAAGCTTTTAGTCAATGTTAATCATTGTGGAGAAACCCAGGCCAGCAAGACTGTGGGGGAAATACGGGAAGCCTGAATGAATGAAATCAGGCTGGGGTTTTAGTGTAAAAGACCCTGATATACAAATTATCTGAAGGAGTTGAAATACTAAAGCGTTGTTTTGGGTAGGCTGACCCTTCAGGTAAATTCTGTATTTTAATTCACAGGCTCACTGCAGAGATGCAAGCTTCTGCAGTTTCTTACCCCAAAGACTTCTCAAACCTAAGGGCTATGATCCTTGACTTTTTAAATTTAACGTGTGTTTTTGGACCAAGTCTCCAATCTGCCCTATAATTCTATTTTTTTGTAAAATATTAACTCCATGTTTATTAGAGCTAAAACTGTTTCTCTGTTGTTGCTGAACTGCTGTTACTTGCTTTCTGGTTTTGCAGGTTTGCAGTATTTTTATGCCCTTCTAATGGATGTGTTTGGAGTTTTTTTGCTGTAGTCTTTGTCACTCAGGCTAAGGGTTCCTGTTCATTACTAAAACATGAATTTGGTTCTTCTAGCAGAGTTGGTCATCATCTCAGCTGCTAGTTGAGCTAGGTACACAAAGACACACACAGGTGTGCAAATGCACACACACACAGAGGCGCCTGTTCACATGTAGTTTAGAATATGTGGTCCAATGCCTGTGACTTTTGCCCCTCACATCTCGTTGCCTATCCCTGACTACAGTTTGCAGCAGTTCAACTGGTTGATTATGCCCTGCATGGAGACTCAAAGCAGCCTTTACAGCTACTGTCCTCAACAAATTCCCTAATAGGACTCACAAATTTGCTATACCTTCAGTAACATGGCTTAACTTTTGAAGGACAGTTCTAAGACCCTGGGATTCTTTGCTGTTCCAGGAAATGCCATTCACTGTGGGTCGTTTTCTTTCCCTATTCAGCCCTGTGTGTTTAAAATTAGGCTTTTGATTTAGGGTCTTCTACAAATGCGTATCTGTTCCATAGAGCTCATATTTGCAGGGTCTTTGCCTGGCTTCCTGAACAAATGTCAGTTCAGGGATGGCTTTCCTCAGGCACGCACCACCTTGCTATCTTTATGCCTGAAGGAGCCCACTGCAAAAAAAAGCCACTTTGGGGCAGTGCTGGTGCAATGCCCTCTGTGGGAGCACTCCTCAAAGTTATGGGAATATGCTGTATTGCATGGGGTTTACCACAATGCACAGTGGATGTGATCGTGTGGCAAACCCTGCACTGGCTATAGAAGGCTCTGCTTCTGGATAGCCCTTGGAGTTATTACACTTTACAGACTATCTGCTTACAGACTATCTGCTTACAAATCATGCATAGCTTGGTATCATGCCAAGGCTACTCAGCAGGTAGCTAAGAGATCTATTTGCTGGTCCATATGAAGATCAGGTGATTTTCAAGGCAATTCTCTTCTAGGTTTTGCTTATCACCTGGCACACAGCTGATATTTATTGCTTCCAGCCTTCCTAAAAGGCCTCCCCATCATTTTTTTCATGAATTTAAGCCCTTCCCATGAGCTTTTCCAGACTGAGTGCTTCCTAACATATCGCGTACATGGCTCACAACCCTAATAAGAGCCAGTGCCAATGGCCTCTACTGTCTTCTAGTGGGTCAGCTCTCACATCTTTCCTGGCAGCAGCTCTATGAAATGTATAGATGCTGCAGACAGCAAAGTGTGACTGCTCAATTAATATCTATATATTAATCACATATATATGTAATTATATATATGTGTATATTATATTGAATCTGAACTTATTTCTGGGCTCTCTTATATGCTAAGCTTGAATTTGATTGAATATTATTGGTTGTGTCATTTGTTCATACGTATTTATCGCAGCGAAATATCAGCTGATACACGTTCAAAGGGCTGCGGAGACCACTCCAAACGGGCAGGAGTCAGGCACTCGACAGCTCTGAAGATCTGGACTGTTAATAACGCAGTTAACAGCAAGCAATCCCTCTAGCACCACCTAGAAGACGTGTGGTCTGTTGCCAAAGAGGTTCATCTACCATACAGCCATTCAGGAAGTACATTTGATGCTAAATTTCAGTGCATGACAGAATTTAGGGTCCCCCCGGTATTGCGGAGCCCGTCCTGGGGACTCCCGTTGCTGCTGGGCTGTGAAGCCCCTGAGCGGCCGAACAGACTCCGTTCTGCTGTCCCCCTCTGCTGTTCAGCCCAGAAAACAGCACGCTCCTTCCCCTTTTCCAGAATATCTTCTCTTTAACTGGTTTTCTTCTTTCCTTGACCAGGTCTGGCTGGGGGGTGGGAGGGAAAGGAAGCCTGGCTGCAACTGGATGTGTGTATTGTGGTTGGCAGCTGGCTGCAAAAGCAAAAGGAAATAATGCTGATTTCCTACACACAGTAATTCTCCTTTTTGACCTTTTTTATATAGAGAGAAGAAAAAAGATAATTTGCTGGAAATGCAAAATAAATGGGACACAAAATCAGAACTGTGGCAGGAGAGATACTGGCTAAACGTGCAGCATGTGGAGATGGGCTGAAGAAAAGAAGCTTTAAAGGTTCAGAGTCAAGGTCAAATGAAGGCTATAGTTCAAGTACAGATTTAAAAATATTAACGTCTCGCTTTTTCAAGATGTCATTTCCTTTTAAATCGGAATCTCAGAGTAGAGCCTTTATAGATTTGGATTGGACTGCAAATGAAGCAAATTTAGATGCAACTCTTCTTCCCTCTCCTCCTAAAAATCTCTTTCAAATCGCTTAGCTTTGAAATTTTGGATTCCAGTTTAGTTCAAATAGCAATCAGAGTAAACGAAAAGGCATTACAATGTTAGATAATTATAAATGATAATGTGATACTCTCAGAATTTTTAAGCCTGACGGTTTAAGTGAGCATTGCTTATATAGAACTAATCACATGGATTGTATTGCCTTGCATTTCTTCCTTCAAAACAAACCCTGCTGCCAAGTCATTCTTTATGCATAAAAAAAATGAAATCTCCACCCTTTTTTTCTCTGTAGTCCTGCTATGAGTAAACACAAAACACACTGCCTGGAGAGACTTTGGTTGCCATTTTCATCTTTTTCTCTCTTTTTGCTGGTTCAGCCATAACTTACTGCATTTTTCTAAAGCCTGACCAGCATTTGCAATTTCTGCACAATGGGCCCAAATTTCTGCAATTCCTGGCTGCCTCCACACCTCCTTTTGCTTTGTCCTGTTTTGTCAGGAATTACGCCAATAAGCTCAAATGTGACAAGTTTGTGAATCCTTTGGATAAAAACCTTTCAGAAGGGTTGTAAATGATGTGATGGCATTTGGACTTTGCCCACCAGTGAATGTCCAAGATGGTGCAGGTTACAAAAGGCCTGAGCAGTCTGATGCTCCGGCATGAAAAGCAGCACATTCTTGTTTTGAGCAAATAAATACAGTGAACTGAAAGGTCTGCTTCTCTGGCTGCTGATTCAGCTGTTGAGGTGCAGGCAGGCAGGCGAGATGTTAATTTTCTGTGTTCAAGTGCTGTGTCTTTTGTGGCTACCTAATCCATTTAGTACTTTTCCCAGGATGGAGGGGAAAAAAGAGCCCTGATACTGCAAGAAATGCTGTGGAAGAACATGGATTTCCACGTAGATCATCTCACTGAAGGCCATTATTAATGGAGAGAAGAGGAACTGATTTGAGTCTGCTCTTATCCCTCCATTAGACCCCCATTCTCAAGCAAAGTGGCTGCACCATGACCACATTTAACCTCTTCAATAACAAAATGAACTCAGTCAAATTGAACCAGTTTAACTTCACATAGGAGCATCCCCACAGGAGTTTAATGTTGTTAAACGAGTCCTCTGCAATTTTAGATCTTCTTGTTAAATTTGGGTGGATTTTCCTATATATCCTGACATCCATAAGCCCTGGTTATGGCAGATCTAGGGAATCTTTTTGCTTCTTGAGGGCGCAGACAGCCTTTCCAACACATTTTGTAGACCAGAAGTTTAACGTTAACAATCAGTAAAGCAAAGAATTAAAAATATGACCACACACTGTAAGAAATGGAGTAACGTATTTTATAGTCCCAGGTTTCAGGTATTCCTTGATTCATTACTCAGAACAAAGATCAGACTCAGATTTGTTCTTTGAAAATCCAGATTGCTGGAAGCTGGCCTCTGTTAATTAACGCAGGCTGCATCTTGTCTTTGTGACAAGTAGCAGTCAGTCTAATGTGAAAAACTGTGCCTGCTGACTGCACGTATTGAAAATGGAGGTTGCAGCCTCCCCTTCCTTCTCAAATCATAACACTTCCTTAAAGTCAATATAGCAGGGGTTGCTTTCATTTGTTTTAGAGCTTCTGAGTTTCCTATGCCCAAGCTTTCTGAATTGCAGAACAAAAGAGGGACATTTCCAGTATAAACAGTAATCCCATGATTTCAAGAGTAGAAGCTCTAAGTAAATACCCAAATTTTCATACAAAAATTACAGTTCTGCAGCTGCCTGCATTCCAAACAAGCTTGTCCAAAGTATTTCATTTAGCTAGGTTATCATTCCTTATTATCTACCCGGCACTGAGAGAGGCTATAAAACCCCTAGAAATGGTAGCATTTCAATTTATTTCCACGTTCAGCTTGTAGAACCTAATCACGACATGAAAATACTATAGAAATGTAAGGTAATTATTATAATTATGTAACTCCTTAGCATCCAGGAACAGAATTAACAGTTTGACTGGTGCCTATAGTAAAACCAGAATACATTTCAGTAAGCCTGTCATTTTTGATCTCTTAAGTAATCTTGAATAAAATTGCACTGGCTTAGTCAGTGTGGGGGAAAAAAAAGCAACTTCTTATGATCTTGACTGTGATGATAATACATGTATTCCTTCATTTAAATAAAATCTCCGAACAGCACCTGGAATTTTACAGAGAAATCCTGCACTGAAGATTTGTATGCAGCATGCTTGCATATGAAATGTCAGAATTGCATGGACAAGGACAGCAGTGAAATTTAAGAGGTGATGGATAAGACAGATGGCTGAGCAGAAGTGGTCTGCATTGCCATGGAGAAAAGCCTAGTGCCATTCTCAGCAAGCAGTGCTCGAGCTTGCAAGAGTCTGGCTGCTATGGAAGCATTCAAGCCAACTCTGGGTATTGCAATATGCCAGTTTTCCAAGAAACAGCTTGATGTACTGTGTGTACTATTTTTTATTTTCTTGAGGAAGGAGGGGGGAACTATCTATGTATTTGGGGCTGTTATTTGACTTTGAATTTTGTCTTATCAATGCATTTATTGACATCTAGGAAGATTTCCATAAAACAGAAATGATATTGTGAATATCAGCACATGCTCCTTGGAAATTACTTCTTTTTTCCCCCTAGGGAGAGCAGGAAACCTCTATTTGTGCAGAATCTACTAATTACTACTCACTATCCTGTATTTAATCTGTGAGAAAGGTCCCATGTTCCTCTCTTGAGGCCGATAACAGTGTTAGTCTCTGATTTTCAGGGAGTTTCACAATCCTTTGCGGGCTTGTCTTTGTCAGGGGACTGCACTCCCAAGTAGCCCATGCAACAGCCAGTTAAGAGCTGCTGTCCACATCATGAAGAGGTTCCTGTTGGGTCAGGCTGAAGGCTGAGCTTGATTATAACTGGGTCTGGGAAGAAAGCAGTCCAGGAGCTCAGACTTCTGGCTTGGAGCAATTGCTGAGCAATACAAGGAACCAGGATTGAAAGAAAGTGAGAAAAGGAAGCATGAAAGATTTCTGCCTTCCAGGGCTGAAATTCTCTAGAAATATAAAGATCTACCAGAGAGAGTTTAAACAGTGAGTCATCTGTAACTACACACAACGGGTGCCAAAATAAAGATAGTTAAGCCAAACTAGTTTAATTTCTGACCATTGCTTTTTCTAAGGTATTTGATGATTGTGGAAGTTTCCATTTAATTTGTGAGAATGCGGCTAGATGTGAAACAGTATTACAAGAGTCTGAGTGATACAGGAACCCCATGAAATGCGAGCAAACCAAAAGGATGGCAAAAGCACAGGAGAGCACATCATTGGCCCAATGAACCAATGTTACAATTTTGGGAAAATGTTGAACTCTTGGTAGGAGACTAGGCTATGTCTATGGCAGAGTGAAACATTCAATAAAGGCTAAACCCTTGACAAGACAGTTAAAACACAGCCTGAGAGGAAAGTCCCCAGCTGCACTGAAGCTCTCAGAAAGCAGGCAGTTCTCTGAAACCTCATGCCTGGCAGCAGACCTGTGGCAGAAAGTGATGTACATCTCCAACAGACAGTACATAAAAAATGTGAGATGCACAGACTGTGCAAACTCCCACCCCCAGTCAATGCCATGCATTTGAGAACAAGTACTACCATTGTGCTTCCATGGAAGAGATGGCAATGCCCAGGGTGGGTGACAGCAGCCACACGGGTGACAAAGGGGACCCAGGATAGCAGCATGTGACATTGGTATGGGCAGCAAGTTGAGTGGGAATGAGCAAGCAAGCTAGTGTGATGTCAGAAGCAGGGATCTCACAGTACTGGATGAGCAGCCATAGGAGGGAAAAGTAACAATTTGCAATGGTAAGGAAAGCTTCTCTGAGAGTCTGATATAGTCAGTATCAGTTCTGGTGACAGAAGGAGAGGGAAAGGCCATATGCTAGAGAGATGGGGGTGGAAATGACGTAAACAGCAGCTCAGCATATTCCGTTATGTTGCTTGGGTCTAGACCATTACAGCTGAGGTCACTCCAGTACAATTTGTGGACTATGGGAAATTGAATATCTCCCCAACACTGCATCTTAACCCTCCTCCAGGGAGCAGATCCTGCAAAGGGAAGATGCTAGGCTGTGGGATGTTTCCTTTTCTGTGTTTAGACAGAGGACAGAAGACTTTTCTAAGAGCAACCCCTAGTCTTGGTTATGAACTGGGGTTTTGGGAGGTCCTTATTGCAAAGAGAGGTGAGTAGAAGGGTGTTCTCCTGGCCTGTTCAGCCTCCTCCCTCCTGGAGGAGGACCCCAGACAAATCCAGTGCAGGGTCCAGGAGGAAGACAGAGAAGGCTGGAGGAGGAGGTGGCATCTCCTTTTCAGGAGAGGATGATGCTGGCACAGAGGGCCCTTTGGGGCTCAGATTTGGCCAGCGGCTATGATTCTCCCATTGGGACTTCTATGATACAAGCAGCTTCAACATTGACATTAATGCTCCACATGGGGGTGTGGAAAAACAAAGATGTAATCATGCAATAGCGCAACTTCAGTGTGCATTTAATTCTGTGTAAACAGAGGATGGTTTTGTAGTCATGGTTAGCAGGGGATTGACTCAGGAAGCTGTGTTAAATTCTTGGCACTGCATCTGATTTACTTCATGGCCTTCAGGAAATGACTTAACTGTGGGGTCCTGCAAGATGCTGAGCACATGCTGAGGAGCATTTCTTTCTCTGAAGCAAAGCAGGATTTCTGGAGCAGAACAAAAGCTCAGCACCTCAGAGGGTCATAATGTTCTCAGTGAAAATATACGTTCCCCTTCTCTATGTAGCTTGCATAAAAATTGCGTTCAAGAATGCAGGGTGCCAGTATCATCCACAAAGCAAAAAGAACGGTTTGCTGGAGATCTGTGAGGAAGCCAGATAAAAAGGGCTGTAATTGAGTTAAAGGATGGACTGACTGTATTGAAAAAAGAGAACAGAACTACTCAGGTACATGGGCTTACATCATGAAACAAATTACAGGCTGACATATCAGCTAATAGTCTGCACTCCAGTGCAACAGGCAGGAATCAGTCAAAATCTTTGTGACTGGCTAAGTGGAACTGAGAATAATAGGGGAGGCTTGTTTTCAGTGAAGCCCATCCCACAACCGCTGAACAGGTCATCTGAACATCAACTCAGGTCAGGTGGAGAAGGATCTCCCAGTGGCAGTGCTGCACCATTAAGGCAGGTCCCCAAAGGGAACCACCTTTGTTCCCTAGATGTCAGTGCAGGGACCAAGGGGTTTCTGGCTGGGGGTGAGGTAGGCGCTGACAGTGCTGGCAACACTAAAGAAAGATACTTGCCTGTGGCTGATAAATTGTGAGTGCAATCCTGAATATCGCCTTTTTTCTATTTTCCTGATGCAATACCACTACCCTCTGACTTATTTACTGTATTTCCCTGTTTTTTGTTATTTTCAGTCCCATCTTCATAGTTATGGTGACACCACCATAAGCTGTCTAAATTGTTTCATGTTACTGGTTAGCTGAAGAGGTTTAAAAGCATTCATTTGCCTTTTTTTCCTATTGAGCGGTCATGTTCCAGGAGCTCCGGGAAGAGAAGTCTCTTATAGCTGTGCTAGGAACTGCTGTCATTGAATTAAATTGAGTTAGGCTGATGCAAATGGGAGTAAAATTTGGCCCCATCTGTTCTACATAATATAGTTTCTAAATCAGGAAAAACAGTCACTAAGAAATGACATCCAGTATTTTATTTTTGTGGGAGTTTGACTTTTTCACTTTTAAAAAATACCCAAGCTAATCATATCCATATACGTGAATTTGCTCTACAAACCAAAGGACATGTTAGTGGATTGATCAATAATCTGCTTTACAGCAGTGGACAAGCAAGTGCAGGTATAGGCTGTGTTCCAAACACTGTTGTCTGGGAAGAAGGAGCTCTCCTAAAAAATAAAAAAAAAATACCCACAGATGGTATTAAAATGGCTCACTCAGACTGGTGGTATCCAGGTGTTTTCTCCAGTGCTTGTTCTTGCACAAATGTGTACCAACTTGCGCAATCCCATCCTCCCTTATGGCACAGTCTTGCTGCTTGCATGAGCTCAGATGCGGATGATTAAAATGAAGCAAAGCACTCTAGCCATATTTTCCAGGCCTACACAAAGGAATTCGGTACAAGTATCCTTCAGAAGATGCTCCATATTTCCAGTTCCCCTTGAAGTAAATGGAGCTGCTGCAGTTTTCTTTGGCAGCAGCAGAATGAGCTTAGCTCTTGTGTGGGCAAGTTCATTCATTCAGGCACCTCATACATCATTTGTGCAAAGCATTCAATACTGTTCCTCATGACATTCTTGTCTCTAAATTGGAGAGACATGGATTTGACAGATGAACCACTTGGTGGATAAGGAATTGTCTGGAAGATCACATTAAGAGCTGTGGGAAACGGCTCAATTTCTGAGTGGAGACCGGTGTTGAGTGGCCTTCCACAGAGGCTGGTATTGCAACTGGTGCTGTTCAGCACCTTTGTCGCAGACATGGACACTGGAATTGAGGGCTCCCTCAGCAAGTTTGCCCACAACACCAAGCTGTGCAGTGCAGTCAACACACTGGAAAGAAGAGGTACCATCCAGTGGTTACCCTGACAGGTTTAAGAGGGGGGCCTGTGCTAACCTCACGAAGCTCAACAAGGCCAAGTGCAAAGTCCCATACCTTGGTTGGGACAATTACAAGCATAAATACAGGCTTGGCAGAGAGTGCATTAAGAGTAGCCCTGAAGAGAAGGACTTGGGGATTCTGGTGGATGAGAAGTTCAACATGAGCCGGCCATGTGCCCTTGCAGACCAGAAAGCCAACTGTATCCTGGGGTGCATCAAAAGAAGTGTGACCAGCAGGTCGAGGAAGGTGATTTTCTCCCTTTGCTCTCGTGAGACCTCACCTGGAATACAGCATTCAATTCTGGAGTCTGTAACACAGGAAGAACCTGGATCTGTTAGAGTGAGTCCAGAGGAGGCCACAAAGGCAATCAGAGGGCTGGAGCTCCTCCCATATGAGGACAGGCTGAGAGAGCTTGGCTTGTTTAGCCTAGAGAGGAGAAGGCTCCAGGGAGAACTTAGAGCAGCTTTCCAGTACTTTAAGGGGGTCTATAGGAAAGCTGGGGAGGGGTAGTGATAGGATGAGGGGGAACGGTTTTAAGCTAAAAGAGGGGAGATTTAGATTAGATATTAGGAAGAAATTTTTTACTGTGAGGGTGGTGAGGCCTTGCCACAGCTTGTCCAGAGAAACTGTGGATGTCCCATCCCTGCAGGTGTTCAAGGCCAGGTTGGATGAGGCTTTGAGAAACCTTGTCTAGTAGAAGGTGTCCCTGCCCATGGCAGGGGGGATTGAAACTAGATGATCTTTAAGGTCCCTTCCAAACCAAACCATTCTATGATTCCATGATGCTGACCAAGGTGCCTGGTTACAGAAGAACAAACATAGACCTCTCTGGTACCAAATGCCATGAACAAGACAACAACCAGCACATCAAAGTTAGGAGGTTTTTTTGGGAATGAAGATTTGAAGTAGTTTATCACTCATCATTAAATGTCCTCAGGCAGAGGAAGAGCTATATTAAGTTTTAAAAGGAGCTTAGAAGTTGAACTTTAAATTATTTGCTATGCAAGGGATATATTGCTTAGCCTTTGAAGCACAGGACAAATTTAGAATCACTGCACTGGGATTCCTGATGATTCTACTATAATGAAAGACTCAGTTTTGTAATATCAATATCTAACTATTTACATTTCTCTTCAAAGAGAAGATCCTCTCCAAACTGCTCATCTTACTGGAAATTATATTTTATGAAGTGTCAAACCTGTCAGTGAAATTATTTATGAATAATTTATCTTTATAATACAAGAATGTGTTAAACTTCACAGATTCTAGAGGATATTTTCATATAAAAAGTACATGGTATATCTTAATAAATCCATCACATCCCAACATTTTACCTTTGATAATATATTTGTAATACATTTATTTCAATGTAAAATTAAAATGGACTGACTCGCTTCCTGATATTCTGTGATGATATCTACTGGTCTATTTAAAATACAATAATGTGGGTTTGGATTTATTAGCTAAGTTCCTGTGCACTTAGCAACTCAATTGTTGAAAATATGTAAAATTTAGCAGCTTGTAAAATATAATAAGGTCACAGAAATATTCTGGGTTATACATTATTGTGGTATCAGGGTTGGTTTATTTAATAAATAATGTCCATCTAGAGTAAGAAGATCTTTCTGCCCTTAATCTTGGAAATACTTGCACACTCCTACTTATTTTACCAGTAAGAACAAGAGTGCACTATACAAGGGGACTGATCCAGGGATCTATGTATATCACAGAAAGAGCACAGAGGACATTAAAAAAAAAGAATGGAATGTTTTCAATTAGAGAGTTTGTAGTTGGTATAGGCAGTGTTTATTAAAAAAAAGATTGGTGCTGTGTACATATTGAGAGATGAAGAGAGAAACTGAGGCTCTGCAAGTGGAGATTGACAGAATTCATGTAGTGCCACAACCGAGGTGCAGTCACTTGTTGACCCTGACTAAGACAGAGCTTCTGTGAGGATTGAGATATTTCTTATTAAAGTACCTATGAGGCCTCTCGTGGAAGGAAAATATATTTGCAAGCACTCAGGATATATGCAGAATATATGCTTTATTTTATTCCTCCATCTTTGTACAGAAAGTAATCATTAAAAACCTTTCTGCTATAATTAGTACTCTATCAAATTTTCCAGGAGCTCTCATTGCTCTTAAGCACCTCAGGTAATTACTGTGCTGGGGACTTGCAATGCCCCTGAGCTCACCTTGAAATCAAATTATTAATAGTGGAACTGATGCTCATTTGAGGCAGTCTTTCGAAAACTCTAACTGATCACTTCAAAAGCTATTGCTAAAAGAAACCCCACATGCATTGACCTGCCTTCTTGCAGTAGACAGATTACCAGTTACAAAAAAAGACATGTTGCTGCTGATCATATGTATGGAGAAAACGTATGGGAATTGCAGTATCTGTAAGGAACGCGGAAGAGCCTGTGGATACAAAGACTACGTAGACAACAGGAAAATAATTAACATTACAGTTGGGTGCCTTACTCTAACTAAGCCCTCTCAGTAGTGCAATGTAATAGGTGCAGTCTTAATTTGCCACCACCTCTTACCCTCTGAATTGTCTTAAAGGGCAGTTTCAGCTTCTCAACCAGGCAATATGGAAATGCAGCCCTTTTTCTGGGAAGACCATTGCACCTAGAGAAGTGTCCGAATAGCAGCATGTAAGATTTCATGCTGGCCGAAAGTGGCTGCTAATTGAAGAAGCTAAAGGCCCAAATATTTAGATACTTAATGACAACAAAGAGAAAAATATTTTGCCAAACACAATGGGACAAGCGTAAACAATCCTGTAGGATCTTCACTGAGCTCAGAGGTGTCAGGTACTTGGTTTCTTGGGCGGTCTCTACATGTGGCAACCCAGAGAAGCCACTTGGGTTGTCCTGGAAAGAGGGAAGGCAGAAAGTCTTGTGGAAGACCTCAAATACCTCTAGGTTCAAACGCACTTGGAAGCAGAAGGCTGATACAAACATGCATCAGTGTGATACAGATGCCTCTAGCTGATTTGCCAAAATCATGGACCAGTTTCAGTGCTCAGCTTAACAGTTTGTTTCTTGACTAAATCTGTAGAGTCTTATGACGCTTTGCTTTCTGGTTCATAAATGCATGATTCCTGCTCTATCAAGCAAAATATTAGCCACAAACTAAAGGTCCTAATTTACCTCTACTGGGAGTCAGACACACTTGGGAACATATGACGGGTTACACACACTTTCCCTAAGGCCCATTAAATTGATTTTACAGTTTAGATACTTAACAGATGTGGGCAAGTGATCAGGGCATATTTTCCACAGAATTAATAAAACAAACAGCCTTTGGCAGCTGGATCACTGAATAAGAAGCACTAATTGGAAACCTAGTGTTAAACCTGATTGCTAGTACAGTCTCTGCCCAATGTCAGAGAAGGAAAGATAACTTCTGGGAAATCCTCTAAATTCTGGAGGTAAAATGGGTGTGAAAAAGAGTAGGCTAAAACTGTCATGGAATCATACAGGCCACCTGCCAACAAAGTTTGCAGATTACCCAGCAAACCAAAACTGGACATGTCCTGGCAGTCAGGGAGAAAAGTGGAGCTGATGACAATTTTCCTCAGTATTTATCAACACTATTATAGCACTGTAGCAAGAAAAAATCCAGTCAGATGAGTGACAGCTTTTTTTTTTTACATCTTTCTTCCCCTGAAATACATGCCAGAGAAGTGTCAGCTGAGACATCTGGGAACACTGAAGGACAAACTGTGCAAAAAATTTAGCCACAATCCATGAAACCTAGAAAAATCCTGTTTTGAGTGATAGCAAAACCCCAGCAAATGAAGATGTACCTAAGCAGCAGGCTTCAGCTAGCTGGATCTTTTATTTCAGGCTTAAGTGACCAAAAAAAACCCCCTCTGACAGGGAGAGAGAGAGAAGTGTTTTCATAAAATGCTGTTTCTTTGGCATCAAAAATGCCTTTGGAGGGGCTGGGAGGTCCTGCACAGCCAGACAACAGCTGGCACTGTTGGGAAGAGTGCAAACAGCCTTCTGTGACCTGACATGTGTGTAATTTCTGGTGAGTGGATGAAAGCACTTGCAATGCGCTATGACATTTCTGTCAGTCCTCAAAATAACTTGACATTCCCTCAGAGAACATCGTGTTTGTGGCACGTTGGGAAGTAGGAGGGTCCATCCCCTCCTCTCTGTGCTTCGCCTGCAGCAGGGCTGCAGCAGCATTGCATCCTTCGGGGCTCCCTGGTGGGTGACACTGGGCTGTGGTGCCATAAAACAGCAAATTCTGCTGCTGCTGTTCCTCAGTGTCAGATCCTCTTCACCCGAAGAGAGAAGAGATGGGATGGCCTTTCATGTAATAGAAATTCAATATGCTTGAGAACCTTTTGCAGTTTTTTCTAATCTTAGTGAGAAAGCTTCATTACAGTGGTCATTTTGCAATCCCATGAAAGCCAAGATGTATTCACAGAGGCCTGACCTGACCAGCATCGGTGCTCCAGCAGAGAATATGGGAAAAAGCACAAGTAGTGAAAAGTGAGCAAAAACCTTAGGCTCCTTTTGATTCCAGTAACCCCTCCTCCAGCATTGTCCAGTCCCCAGATAGACACTGTTTTTTCTTGATGGACAGGGTCGGATCCTCAGCTCCTATCAGCTGGCGCTGCTCCACCAACCGCAGTGCAGCTGACTCAGATGGGCTAATTTGCTCTCACCAAAGATTTGATCCGCTGCTTTCTTCTTGACAGCATCCCTTAAAAGATACATGATGTTCTGCAGGGCCAGGCTAATCTACTTGTGGAGGAGCGTCCATTGTTCAGCTTGCCGCCCTTATCACCCGCTCTCTCCAGAAAAGAAGCCCAGGCTGGATGTTGGTGACAGCCTTCTTCAGGCATGGGTCTTGCTGAGACTGTGAGAAGCTTCATGCTGTGGAAAGCCCCCAGGAAGATGGGAATCAGCCGTGGCTATGAATCACCCTAGAAACAAATGATTCGCTATGGGTAAATTCATGGAAACAGCCCGGTACTGTAAAGTGTGACTAAGGCTATTATCCCAGCGCAATGGAAATCTCCCAGCCCCCCATGCTTTCTTAAGAGTATGTTAATTATTGCTCTGGGTGTGAATATTCCATGCCTGGAATAAGTCACTTTAACCAAGCAAGTCCATTGCCCTTTCCATGTGAAACTACACTGGATTGTCTAGAAAAGATTCTTGAAAACATCTGACAAAATATAATTCTCATGTTCAAAAAGAAATTATTCAGTAACAACTGATGGACTTGAGGGTGGATGATTATTTAATCAAGGGTGTTTCCCTGTTTTGTTTGCTGCAGGAGGGATCAATATGATGAAGAAAGGCAGTCCTGCAGAGCTCTTAGGCTTTCCTAGCAATGTGTTAGGACAGGAAACGTGAACTCTGCTACTCTAAAAATCCTCACATCATTAACTGTGAGAAATCATTTTTTTGGTTCCTTGTCAGAAAAAAAAGTGACAAGATTGGTACACATTCTGTCTCTACTATCATACAGTAGCTGTGTGGGCACTCAGCCCCTAGGAGTTAGCATAAACAACTTAATACAAACCATTTAGGACTGATTGATAGAAATCTTGCTAATGGAAGTCCTGCCCTGTGATGATCCAGTGGTACTTGGTAGCATTCCCAGATGCTTTTGTGTCCCCTCTTATTTCAAGCGGAAAAAAAATATCTCCAGAACATTGAAGCGGATAGTTAGGAACATAAAACTCCTTCACTCTCCCCTGAACTGCTTGTTTCTCAGTGGAGCACAGGTTGCCAAAACTTCAGTTAATACTGGATCATATCGCAGTCTGGTGTCTAAAGGATTAAGAAGAGTGACATAAGCAAATGAGGCCAGAACTGGACTGCTTCTCATCCTGCTGGTATTACTGTTCCCATTTTATGGTCCTGCACTTTCAGGGGCACCTTTGAATGAATCTTTTCATTTGTCTTAAAGCTTGAATTGTCCTAATGGGCTGAAAATTCATATAGACAAGCCAAGATGATAACTTCAGAGGGAAAGGTAATGCGTTGTGTTATTGTACAGGAAGCACAGAGGTAAGCACAGTTTTTCTTTACAAAGACTAAACGCCTTTTTAGATCAATAATCTGGAAGCAAGAGCATCATTATAGCAAGACCTTCAGCAGTAACTCCTTAAATGCTTACTAGCAGATGGTATAGACCATATGGATTACAACTTTGCTACAATTCTGCTGAGGTATTCCAAAAGAGAATTCAGGACAGAACTAACAACTATACTAATGCTCTATGTTGGTTAATTGAAGGAATTTATGACATCAGATAAATGTGAGAGTTCAAAGCCAAGTGTGTGCATGTGAGAGAGAGCAAGTTGTATGCAGGTAGGGTTGTCGTCAGCTGGAGCACTAAATATAAGTGTCTGTGATTTCACATCTGGGAAAATATCCAGAAATCCTCTCTAAGCAATAAATTATATGCTTTTTGGACAGCAACAATGTACAAGAAAAGCAGCACCTGTGATGAGTCTGCAACCATCACTGAGACCTGGGAACATTAATGCCAATTAATCTAGAAAGGAAGAGTAGAAATGTGCCAGTGATGCTAGGAAAGTCTCATAGCATACCCATCTTGTCTTCCACCCTAATAAGAGCACAGACTGTTAATGAGAACACTATTTTTTTCCCCTACCATCTTCCTGGAAAGTATTTGCTTGTCAAAACTAGTTCACAGGGTTATGGTACAATAATTTTCACTAGTCGTTACTGCTTCTGTCATCTCGGTGGCAACAACTACTCTGTGAACTTGGAAATGCATTTAAAAAATAATGGTAGAATCATGTCTTGATGCATGTTTACACATCAGTTACTTAGTATGTATCATACTTAGTATGTTATCACCCTTAGTTGTCTCTGTGATAGTGCACTCTGAGAGGCATATCCCTCAAAGGAAATCCTGGGTGGAAAGAGTACTCTCAGTTTTTATGAGACTAATGTGTCTTGGACTGAATTGATCAAACTCACATTCCATGGAGTAGCTTAAAGTGCCCATTTAGCATTATTCCCAGTTGGTAGTTTGCTCTGTCTAGTTTATAGACTAGTAAAATGTTTTCCTTCTTTTTTGTTTATCCTGCATTATAGCCTATATTAATATTTAAATTCACTTGGAAAAAGAACTTCTCTCTGATGATAATGGGAAGTTTTGATGAAACTAAAGTGAAGTAAAGGCAAACTTTGGGATTTTTTCGTCCATATACTGGCTGGTACATATTTCCTTTCTAATTATAGCTCCTAAAGAGAAGCTGGCTTATAGGTTGCTGTAAAGTCCCACATGAGACAATTGAAATAAACTATTTGGTGAATAAGTCTCTAGTCCACGGGCTTTGGATCCAGCAAAGCACTTCAATAAGTGCCTGACTTTCAGTAACAAGAGTAGCATCCAGATCCTCTAGTGCTTTATGCCTGTCCTGCACTTATAGCTCCCAGGGTGGCAGGATGGATGAGAAGAGCACACAACCTCTCTCATGGTCAACAAGGTATGTCTTCATGGCACAGGTTGCCTAGAAAACCCTCTTCTTCTGGGTCACCCAGAAGACCCTCTCTGCCCAGTCTCTTCACAAGAGGGCTCTGCTCTCTCAGTGTATGCAGAGCTCAGCTTATGAGCCCCTGGCACACGAACTTCATGTCTTGGATTGCTTGGACAAGTGGGGCGATTCATGCAGGGTTTTCAGCTCATGATGGATGTGTGTCCATGGGGTTACTCTGCTGACTCGTTCCTGTATGCGCATCTTGCGCGCTATGGGAGTGGCACAGGGAATACACCTGGTAGTAAAGCCCTTTTGGTATGAAACAAGAGGGCCACCCATGGCAACAGTTCCTCACTGAAAGACTTCTCTAACAGAGAGACAGCTCAGGCAGGGCACCAAGAGTCTTGGTCTTGAACTCCAAAAATGTGAGCTCCTGGCACGTCCATTGATCCTGGAGTGCAGGCAGACGGGAGCTCTGCTTGAGAGATTTCACGGGTAAGGACAACAGGGACTGCGATCTCAACAGATGGAAAAGAAGCTATAGTAGCCTATACTGGGGCCTGTGCATAGATCTTTTCATAGCACTTATTGTTTTCACTCCTACGCAAGATGAGTCCATTAGACGCTGCATCAGCTACCAGAGGGTATATAATTTAAAGGACTCCAATGCATATCCTATACCTAGGTTGTTATTTTATACAGACTATAGCCAGAGATATAGCTTTTAGCATAAAAAAGCTTTGCTAGAACCTGAGGCATATGCAGTTAGCTTTCAATTCACAATTTTTTTCTTATTGAGGGCAGGAGTGTTTGCTTTAAGGTAATCAACAACTTAGGCCAGAAGGGACTGGTCTGGTCTCGTGCATAACAGACCGAAGAATGCCCCTCTCTTAATTTCTGTGCAAAATTCATTAGCAGTGTTTGGTGCTAGAAAAAACAACCAATTATAATGTTAAGCTTCCCAATAGTGGAAATAGCTTTCCACTACAACCCTCGTTAATGTTTACTTGCCTTCACTGACAGGGAAAAATGCCTTAGTTAATTTGTAGTCTGAACTCATCTGGTTTCAACCTGCATCTACTGAGTCTTATTATACTTTCCTGGTCCAGAAGCATTCTTACAGACGGAACTGCAAAATTAGCTAGAACGAAAAAAAGTGTAAGGGTGATAGTCTCTGGGAAATTAAGATTCAGGCATATAATGATGGTGCTCCTTCAGTGAATACGTGTAGCAATGCATGTCACCTTGCAGAATATAGCCAAAAGCTGCATTTTTTTAGGTAATATATGTCAATCTCCTGGGATAAGAATTACCTTTTCTACCCAGATTCTAACATCAATTACAGTCACTGTCTTTTAAGATGTTGAAACTACAAAAAGGGTCAATGTATGAAATATTCATGGTGACATTTCCTTATAGTTCATCCTTTCCTGGCTCAGCCATTTCCTTAGTAATACACTCTGTATCGTACTGTGCTCCCTCGCTGCCTCTCTTCCCCTAAGCCCTGCCAATTCACCTGGCATTGAGGGTTCTTTAGTCTCTTTCCAGGAGAAACTCCATGATGTTTCTTACACTACTGTTCTGCCTGGATTGCTCTCCGCCCACATGGTCTGTAACCTGCCCATGTTTTAAGCCCATGTGATTCTTTCAGTCAGACTTTGATGCCCAACATCCATTCTGACCCTCATTTATATGGTTTCATACCTCACTGCATCACATTATCAACAAATTCTAGCAATAAGTAGTTTATAGAACATGTTGTACACCAAAGCAGGGTGAAAAGCAAAGAATCTTACAGTTTACAGTAAGAGAAATTATCAGTGTGCTTACTTGTGATCACTCTGCAACCTTTCATTGACTGTGTTAAAACTGATAGTGTATTTCTAACATACATCAGCTTACGTGTAAGAGCAAAAGGTTAACTTGACAAACCAATGTTTTAATTTAGATGATTTCTAAAGTATTTCCTTCTATGAATGTTTTCTTTCAGTAAAGTTGAATGGGAAATTCATTTATGTAACTCTTTTCCTGCAAAATCTTTCCCTTTTAATAAATTGGCATTTTCCAACAGACATAACACAGCACAATACAAGAAAAACAATTGACAAAGTATCTTCCAATCTGATTATGCCTAATTATGATTAACAAAGTCATGCTGCAGGGTTTTTATTTTTTCCTTTGTCTGCTAAACACCATGTGTGCTTCTGGTGATAGATAAATAACAACATGCTGAATGAGATGTGATTGTCAGTTCACATAGCAGTTCCTCATTTTAAAGTAGTTCATTTCCTAAGGCAACCTTGGGTATCTTATAATGCCATCCATCACCGCAGTATTTTGAGCACTTCCTTTAAAACTTAAATATAAGGAGTGTTTTCTGAATGTCTCTCACTTCTCCATTTTTGAGGTCCAAACTTTGCAGAAGGGGGTGGCATAAATGTTGTTAATGATGGTTATTGCTGGCACCAAACACTTCCTCTTCTCTCCCTTTGGATTTGTTAAAGAAGACTATTTCCATTGCAGAGTTATCCTAAATTATTCTGAAGACAGAGCTGTCATTTTTTAGTCGTATTCACTCAAGACCGAGATTCGGAGGGATTGTAAATCAGGACTTGTTTATCTGGTGAAGATATGGATTTAGACCTGGATTTAAGTTACACTTTCTCTTTAACGGTTGTTCTGGACTAGCTCTTATGTGACTGCTTGTGAGGTGATACCCTGACAGCGAGTAAGGCTGATTTGATGTGTTTAAAAAAGCAATACTCAGACAGCCTGCACAGCCACAAAGGTCTGTCCTTCCTACATGCCATGGGAGAGAGGACAAATTCCAAAAGTGCAGATGCGATGATTGGGGTGACTGGAAAAGTGGGTGCATGCCACAACACCAAGAAACTCAACTTCCTACCCTGCTTGGACATTAAATTTATGGATTCCTGTGAGCAAGACCGTTTGCTCCCTCACATCCTCCCTTAGCCTCCGAGGCACAGCGAGATTATCATCTCCTCAGGGAAGGCACTGCTTTACATTCTGTATTGCTAGGCAGATGGTGGCCTGGTTGTGGGAGGGTCTTTGAGGTGCTGCTGAAATAAAAATAATTAAAAACAAAACAACAGCCTTGAGCACACAGGAGTGATAAAGCAAGTTTGTTCAGAACAAGTTGTCTTGCGGAAGGATATAGGGATTGTTTGCATTGCCCCCAGATACCGCACTGAGAACTTGCATCCTCTGTGCAGAAAAGCAAACTGATCCAAATTCTTTAAAATTCCTTTAAATCAAGGAACCCCATCTGACAGCAGAGGCATGTGCCAGCACCAAGGAAGCAGCATCAGCAGTTCCTTCTTCTCCATCTTGTGGGACAGCCTCAGGCCTGTTGCTTACTCCCTTCCTAGCACTGTGGGGCTCCTAGTAGGAGAGCTGATATGCACTGGTGGGGCAGAGGGATACAGCCAGGCTCTCTGTGTAGCAGGTATTGCTGCTGTGCCTTCTACTAGGAGCTCTGCCCTGAGCTACTGCTCTGATCTGGACTGCTGATTACCAGTTTTCCTCCTGAACTGCTACGCCTCGGACAAACCTAGACATGAACTTGGAACCTGAACACATCCTTGTTGAGCTTACTCCTTTTAGTTAGCTCTAGCAATGCGTGATGGGTCACCTGAGCTAGCTCTGTTTGCTCTTGCACACATCTGTGTGACAGTAAAGTCAAATCACATATGTAGATCAGATATTTTGTATACAAAGGTACACTGGAAGGCACAGCCAAATGCCCTATCACTGACATAGCAAAGGGAAGTCAAACAGCCTGTATGAGTCATTCTATATCAGGAACCAGATTTGCCTTCCTGTCCTAGGTACTCACTAGAGTAAAAAGGGAAAGCTGCAGCCTGTGATGTGAGCTAGCGCTCTGGTAAATTGTCTGAGCTTTGGAACCAGTTGTGGGGTTCTTTCCATCAGTGCTGAGGCTCCCTCCTCCTCAGGAGCAGAAGTGTGTTAATTAAGCTGGCAAGGCTGTGCAACCTGGGCTGTCAGACTCTTATAACTGCCTTGTCTGATCCTCTCTACAAAGGAATTGTCTCAGCACTATCAGGCTTCAGTAGGTTAATGATGAAGAGAGAGCTCATTTGCACTCAGAACATGCTCAGTTCCACATCTTTGCTTGTTCAGTAAACAGATTTCTAATATTTCTGTCTGAATTTGTCTTACGAGTACAAACAAATGAAGGGCAGTTGTAAATTCCCTTGCAATTTCTGGGATTTGTTTCTGTATTTGTTCAGGTTTTAAATTAGTAGCAGCTCTAAAAATTTTCAGATCTCAATATCAGAAACTAGAAACTGAAAGCCAGCAAAATTACTTTCAGTGAAAGACCTTAAATGACCTTCCAGTTTACAATGAACAAAAATTAACAAGTTTTTCTTTCAAAATATTCTCCTGTTCTTTCTGTTGTGTCACTATTGATGTGTAAGCAACAGCTCTGTTGTTCAAGCTTAACTTAGAGACACTTTTGAATGCTCATGTTTACTTTCTCAGTACATCCAAGAGCTTCCTAGAAGTATTTAACTTAATGCTTGTAAGTACAGTCTTATAACACAGAAAATTAGCATACTATAAGGTGGTCAGGTGGAGATTCAGCTGGCTCAATGTCTCATTTCTGACTGTTGGCAATAATGCAAGTCAAGGGAAGAATATAGTACAGCAACCCTGTAGCAATGCTTCCCTGAAATACTGGCAGATGTGCCACCAATGTGCTGTACAGGGACTTCCTGACTCACAGGCATTGCCTTTGCAAGGACTAGACCTTTATGGCTTTTTTTTTGCATTTATTCAATTCCTTGTGAACTTGGTGAATTAATTTTAGTGTCTCATTGTCATTAGTCTTGTTCATAGCATACATCTGTGAAAGTAATTTTTAAATCAGTTTATCTTTAAAGAGGAGTCTTCCTTTACCAGTTCATTAACATTGGTAGCAGGATCACTAGAGATCTGAATCTTTAAAACATGGCCACCTGAGTCAAGTGCCATCCCCAGGCATCGTGTGACCAGGAGCTGGGTAAAAAGTACACTAATATGGGACTCTGGGTTCAGGAAGGCTGTAGTGCATGAACAGCTGTCAACAACCAGACGTCAAAAGTTGTAAGGCAATAGTTGAAAACCGGTCAAGAAGGAGAACTTAGGAGACATTTGGGCTCACTTCTAATGAAGATTGGGTCTTTGGTACACAAGGGTGGGAAAAGCAGATGAGCACAAGAAGAAATCCTGGGACTCACTAACCTGACAGAGTGAGAGAAGTAAAGGGATCCTGCATAAAGTACACTTGTGATGCTGGAACTGGCTTTGCCTTATTGAAGCTTTTGAATTGTTGATTTACTGAAACATTGAACTATAAGAGGCCACTATACTTAAATAATACTTGCAAGGAAGGGCTCCAGGCAATGCTATTTCAGTTGGCCTTCCCCAAAGAAAAATGGGGCGGTAAGTGACATTACAGAAATGGCAGGAGGAAATACAGCAGAGAACCTGTGGTGGTAAAAGTCTGACCTGCAGATAAAGCAATAGTGACCATGCTAGGGGTTTTCAGTCTGAAGACATACCAGGAAATAAAATGGCAGCAAAGTGGCTTAGAAGCATTCATTGATGTGTTTGAAAGCACTGTCTCACAACAAGGACAAGAAAGGTCTTGGTTAGAGTGACACAGACTGCACCCAGTCTTCTAGAGAGCTGAATGTATTTGTATTATTGTGGTTGAAGGAGACAATCCCAAAGATATTTCGAGGACGCAGGAGGACCGACTGGATGGAAACCCAGCAAAAAACCGTGAAACTGAGAAACGGCTAATGTTAGATAAAGTCTCTGGGATGAGAAGTACTTGAAACCCATGGATCAGAATTGACTGAGACAGAAGGGAGGGGACAGGGCAGCCAAACCCTGGATCCGGAGACCTCTGTGATGTGAAAGCAATTCACACATGAGAATCAAAGACAGTGCATGAAAATAATGGGCATCAGTTTTGGGAAAGAGATTCACTATGAGGTGCCTTGGAGACTCAGCAGAAGATCCTCAAATGAAGATAAAAGCAGAAGCAAAGAAGCAGGCATGAGGAGTCAGAATGTCCTGCTGTGCTTGCTATCACCCAGATCCCTCCAATGAGAGGAAGGAATGACCCTTGAAGGATATGCCTTTTCCCAGAAAGCTATTTCTCTGAAATTAAACAATGGGAAAACTAGAAGTACCATAGCCCAGGTGGGAGGAGAAGCGTGAGATGAATTGAAGTAGAGTGTAAGCTGAGATCAGAGATTGGCAGGAGAGCATGTCCATGTGGTAAACATTGTCATATGATCAAGTATGTTTGAGTCTAGCAAATTCCTGAGAGAAAAACTTGCTGTGTACCATACAGAAATCAGTTTAGAAAAAGTATGAAATAATCAGACTGAAACTGTCCTGCTTTAGGGTACAGACAAAATTGACACTTCTTGTTCCTTTGAGAAGCAGTTTTGCTAATGGCTCTCCCAAAACTCGTTATCTCATACCTTCACTGCTGTCGCAATCAGTTTGTGAAGCTGTTTCCTCTACTTTCATTTCAGATTCTTAGAGTTAGTCTCTCAAGTGTTCTATATACAAGTTCAAAGACTCCACGACGTTAGCAGTACACAGTTCACATCAAGTATAGTCTTGCTTGGTTTATTGCACTGATAACAATCTCATACCAAAGAGTGGAAACACAATTTCTAACTAATCAGGTCACACAAGATAACTTGCATGCTTCATTCAATATACAATTATTACAGTTAAGCATTACCCCATACAGAGAATATGTTCAGCAAACTCATTCAATCCTTTTAATTGTGCCTATAAAAATGTGTAATGTCCTCATATAGTTGATGCATTGTCATGACCATTGGTGCTCTGAAGAAGAGAGACTCAATTCTTGCAAACTGCTAATTGCCACAGTATACCATAGCTGTTGCTGTAAGTGATAAATTCCTGAAACTACCTCACTGGGATTTCGACTTCTGCATGTTGCAGTGTAATAAGCAACTGAATGTCACCAGATATATTTGGGGAAGGGGGCACATTAAATGACTCACATTTTACTTTTCTTATCCAAAAAGAATTTCAGACAATACTGCATAACACTGCAATACCATGTCAATACTGTCCCTGCCACTTGAGTAATAGTTTTTTGCAGATAAAAAAAGAGTCTCTTTAGCTGGGTTTCAACATTTCTGGATGTGCTCTGCAAGGGTGAATCAAAAAGACTGAGACCTTCCGAAGTTCCTAGGTTATTTCCACCACGCTCTGATTCTATGGTTGCTTTCGCTCTTTGATGCCAAAAATTTCACAACTGTCTTAAAACTTTCTGCCAGTCGTTTATTCTTGTAACTCTAAGTTAATACAATAAATACTTTTCTTCATTTCTGCTTAAAAAGAAAAAAAACTTTGAAGACCTTGTTTATACTCAAAAAAAGCAATTAGCTGCATTCTGCCAGACAAGGAAAACAATTTGGGTGGAAAGAGTCAAATAACTGACATACAAAGCAAAAGCTTTATCTTTGTGGAGGTGCACACAGCCCATCACAAATTTAAAACTCACCATTACATAGTTGACTTTTCAAAGCAGTTTGCACTGAATATCCCGGCTTTGCTTGTCTACTGAGTGGACTTGTGAAAACTAGTCCTGACTCTGGCATGTTGAAAACTCTTTATTGACCACTAGGAATGAAATTTATTTTTGATAAGACACTGTGAAGTTGAATGTGTAAAAGAGTTTGTTGACAGGGATAGTCTTGTAATGCTTGGCAGGAACGTAATTTCTTTCTTACCTGACTGTGGTAGTAATTAGCTGCATATCAACATAAATTCTCTTTTTTTGTTAAATGGAAATTTTGTTAGAAGGAATATAATCAGTTTAGATAGACAGATGTTTTTTAATGCTCCCTTTTCCTCACCCAATTTTCCCTTTCTGCCAGTAGACAGAAACACAAAACCAAAGTAGGAAGAAAGTATGACAAATTGTTTCTGTGATGACAGATTTGCCTCTGGTTGTTTGCTTGCAATCATGTGAAAGTCATCTCACTGAGAAAACACGTACATCCAGCCATATCCTGCATTTTGCATAATCACATGTTGGGAGTTTTTTGTGTGTTCATGCTTTTCTCCCTCTTCATATTGCATTTGCACCCTGGTGAGGAAATACATAGCACTGGCTGCTGGACTCCAGAGGCCCTTTCAGTCCAGGGTCGAAGCCTATGTGCAGCAGGTTCACACACTGACAGCAGTGCCCCCAGCCTACCCTGTGGCTGTTTCCTCCATACACATGTGTTTGTATCTTAGCAGCCAAAACACTTCCAAGCATGCATCACTCCCATCACTTAAATATGGTTATGCTTTGCTGTTCAGGAATTATTGATGGACAGTGCGTTAGCCCCAAAGACTGCTGAATACACAGCATAAGCAATGAAGTTCACTGGAATGATAGCAAAAATTAGGATGCTTTTTCCACAGGTGTTCTTCCCCTCTCTTTTATGACAGAAGTCAGATAAACTGTATAAAAATGTGAAATGAAGACGACTCTGGATGGAAAAGGTGAAAGAAGGGAAAAGAACAGACTGATGAGTGAAACAGAGGTGACGCAATCACAGGAGAGGCAGCACCAGAGCCAGCCAGCACACAGCAGAGAATGAGTGATGCAAAAGTAAAATGTTCTCTGAGCATCCAGAAAGCCGTACTTTGGCTGCTCTCACCAGCTGGAGTCTCAGGCTGACTTCTCCTGGGAGTCTTCCTCTACAATGCTGTGGCTGAGGGAGAAGAGGCGCCACCCAAGCCTTTCTGCCCTAGAAGTTGTGTCTATACTCGTTGAGGAAAGGCAGATGGTAGACTGAGGTGCCTCAGCTTTGGGTGAGGGTATATAGACCTATAAATCAAACAAAGCTTTGAATCAGTTTGCTCTATGAAGTTGTGCGTAAAAGACAGAAAAGTTAAACATAAATAAATCCCTACTTTACACTGCACAAAAATATGGTAACACTATGCCTTTTAATTAATAAAAAAAGGATATTAATCAATTCACTAGAATTTCTGTGTTGGAAAGTAGGTAATAGACCTTTGGGGAGGTTAAAAGTCTGACACAGAGGCTGGGAGAACAGGCAGCCTGGAAAGCTTTCTAGCTGTATTGCCCCTCAGCCTGAGGCTACCTGTGACTTTGAGACTCGGATATCCAGTTAAGCCAAAGAAATAACTTGACCAGTGAGCTAGAGAAGGGAACAAAGAAGCAGTCAAACTGGCAAAATCACATTTCGGCTTCTTGCTATGTTTTTATTTTTGTTTCCTGCTCCTTTTCTGTTCTCCTTGTTTTGTATGTGCCTCTTGCTTCAGGAGTTTAGTCTTGCTATCTGAGATTACATCTTTTTTTCCAACAGAACTGAGAAACCACGAGAAGAAATGAGCTAAAAAAAAGAAGTCTTTGTTTCAGCTGAATTAGTATATATTATGCAATGAGTGGTATGACTGAGTTATGTCCTTGCCTTTCTTCAGCCCTGACACTGCAGGTAAATGCTAACAGTGTGGGGCCATCTAGAAATGTTTGAAATCTCTGGTACCAGACTTGTAAGGCTGTACAGTCATGGTGCTCTCCAAAGCTGCTTGGTCTTCTCGAGAGAGGTTACACTGTGCATTGTTGATGTGGTTCTGAAGTCATCAGCTCAAAGGGAAGATCCTTTTGCTACCTGTGCTTTGCTTTTCTTTGTCTCTCTTCCAAACATTTTATCTTCTCTCTTTGTCAAGACTGAACACCACAACTGAGGGTGTTAGAAGCCATTCCCCACCCCAAAATAAATCTTTTACCGTCTCCATTACTATCAAAAAGATATTTCACATCCATTATTGAAGAGAAAAAAAAATCCCATAAGGTGATAAGGATAAGAGAGGCATTGTTTAAGCGAAAGCTCAGTTCATAGTTCTTCTTTCAGTGACTTTAACTCCTTTTGTTCCTCTTACATCTTCACAAAATGTTTCAAAGGATATGTAGTGGTGGTTGTTGATAATATGACTAAGCAACTCTCATTAACATGATTGAGGAGCAACATGTCCAAAGGGTATAAAAGTCATGCTGTCAAGCAACCATCTGGACTGTACTACCACCCTGACACCTGAGAAACACCCCAAAATCCAGATTATTTACATCATATCCTGATGTCTGGCAAGTCTGCCCACAATAGAGAAAGGCTGCAAGTGTTTCAGACATTCACAACTATCCTTTTGTCAGATTGGAGCCTGGTGCCAAGATTTGCGCTATCCGCTGCTGGCATGGACCAACGTTTGAATCCAACTCTTGATATTTAATTAAGAACAGTATTTGGAGCATCTGTTTCCAAAAGCAGTCAGAATGTATTAGGATACAAAATAATGAGCACTTTACAGCATGTTGTGAGGCCATGCATTTTATTATTTAGAGATTTATTGGGACTGAATTCCTAGCAAATATACACAGGATGAATTAGAAAGAGTTTAAATGTTCTTTATTCTGACCCCCAACACAGTAATGACTGTATGGAAACCACACTGCAGGATCACACAAAGAAAATGTCTAGTAGGCCATGTGATAAACCTAAAATTAGAGCACTAGTTTAGTGAAAGAATTGGCTTAGGAACCCACATCACTTAAGCTGAACAGAAAAGAGGAGAAGGAAGGATGCCAGGGTAGCAAGAAACAAAATGCGTAGTTTGAATTATCCTTCCTTATTCATTATCATAGCTTTGATTTGGTGGGCTTGTTTTCTGAAAAGTGGATAATTTTGCTTTAAGCTACAAGAATGTAATTACTAATTTATTCAAGTGAATATGTTTTGCAGCTAGGCAAAGATATTAAAGTCTTATAGAAATGTAATGAGAGTTATTTCAAAGTACAGGACATTAACCTTATATACTATAGAATAATAGAAATGTCCTCATCTAGATTTTATTTCTCATTATAGCTTCGGGTGAGCAATAGGCTCTGATGGACTTGTCATTAACCCAAGAATCAGAAAATGCTGATTAGTAACAGAATAAACCTCGCTTGCTCCCTTAAATAGCTATAAGTGAGTGCACAACCACATCTAACTTTGATTCTTATGGTCATTCTTTGGGAAATTGTGATGGGAACCTTTTTCTTGCATTACAATGCATAACAGAATTGAATAGCTGGTGGGTGAATAAGGCAAAAAGAATCTCAGAGATGAGCTGTAAAAGCATTAAATGCTTCCAGACAAGTCTTTCAAGAGGAGGGTGTGATGATAAAGATGAGATGCAGTAACAGCCTTATTAATGACACCGGACAAACCACAATGGGAGTTTAATGGACTTCATAGTACATTTCATCAGATGTTCTTATGTTCCAAGCTGATGTCTTCCACAAGACTAGTAGCTCTTTCAACATGCTGAGGGAAAACCAATCTACAAATACCAACCGTTTGCAGAAAACAGTGCTGCTGAGGCACAGAATCACAAAATGCAGAAAGGCAGGATATAATTACTGCAGCCCCCTGAATAACTAGGAGCAGGAAGGGGCAGACAATATCTAAATACTGTTCACACCAAGAGACAGAATGGAAGACATGAGCCAGGCCTCTTGAGAAGGACAACCCAGGAAGGTATTCTCGGGTATGGGGATATGGGTATAGGGCTGGGAAGTTTAGGGGAACATTGAGAAGGGCTCTTTCTGCATTGGTGTTTGAGCACCATCAGTGCCTGCTCTCTACCAGCAAAGGTAACAGCAAAGGACTGCCCAGGAGGCTGTACTGTATCCTCAGGGAAAGCTTCTCCCAGGAGCTGGGAGGAGACTGGTATACAGCATCAGTAGCTTTTGTCTCTGTCAATAAATGCCAGGCTGGGATGTGGCATTTAAAGTGCTCTGTAGGAAGGAAGATGAGAGATCTTTATTTTCAATTATATGGAAATGCACACAGCAGTTTTCTTATTTAAACTGTCGTATATACAGGAGGTGGAAGCACAGGAAACTGAACTCATGTAAGAGTGTTAGAGGACTTTTCTTCAAAGAGAATATATAAAGATGGGAGTTCAGGTGAAGTAACTTAGTCTTGGAGTCCAGGGAAACATCAGCAAAATGTAGAGCAGCTCTTTTCAGGGTAGATTTCATCTCAGGTTTTTGTCTTTGTATAGCTGAAAGACCAAAGAAAGTCCCAGATCAGCACATGCACATGTAGGCATTCCCTTTCGGATGCCACTGGTTTATATTCATGCTTTGATGCTGGGGAAACATTCCCTTGTACATACAGTATTGTCTTCCAAAATAATATAGATATCTTGGAATAAAACTTCATGCTCCTATCTCCTCTGGCTGACTTGAAAGCTGTATTCACTGTCAAGGTTAAACTGTTTTTTTTTTAAGCAAGTCATCATCTGTGTTTCTAAAATTTAGCTTCATTATGATGCAATCTCAGTATTAGACCTATTTATTACTATATAAAGTTATTTGGCTTAGCATTTGTATTTTGCTCACATGGACTATTGAACTATAACAGTTATTTAACTTGTTTCTAATCAGTATAATTTTATGATGTGGCTAGCATAATGGCATGTTATTTAATGGTACACATTGTGAAATAATGGAGGAAAGTTCATTACTTACAGATTTATAAAAATGGTTATCTTAATGTTATCTTAAGAAAAAAATAATAAACCCTAGTATTTTTTTTTGGCATAAGCTAGTCTCTCAGTGACCCTTTAGGCCACAGAAATGAAGATACTACTGAGCATCTAGCCTCTGACCTTCAAAACATTGAAATAAAACAGATGCTTTCTACTAACATAGCTCTTGATAACTCACACGTTTCTTGAGTTAGACCTCAGCACTGTGTTAGAATTCAGAAACAAAGATAATAAAATTATGGATGCAGTCCTCCACTCCTCAGAGAACTTCTACCATGCGTGCTTATGTATTCCTTGAATAAAATGGCTTTGGATTGGAACAAATATTGCTCTTCAAAATAATTACAGAAAGGCTTTCAAGCTTGATGCATCTCAGAATAATAGCAATGAAGGCTAGAAGGGAGTCCAAGAGCTCATCTAGTCCATCCTTTTGCCTTGTGGCTGAGCCAGCCAGAGTGGTGGTAAATGCATGGGCTCTCCAGGCCTCCTACTCCTGTCTTCAACTAGCCCGTACAGTCAAACATTTTGTCTCCTAATATCTAACCTGATTCTTCCCTGCTGTATTTGAATCCCTTTAGGTCTCATCCTCTCCACAGGGGATATTGCAATAAATAGTAGTTCATTTTACTCATTTACCCACTTACATATTTAAGGAATTATCACATCCCCCCCAGTTCTTCTCCTTTCTTGACAAGATAACTCCAATTCTTTTAACCCGTGTTTATAAAACACAGTGTAACATAACATAACATAACATAACATAACATAACATAACATAACATAGCATAGCATAGCATAGCATAGCATAGCATAGCATAGCATAGCGTAGCATAGCGTAGCATAGCATAGCATAACATACCATAACGTAACAATATTTTCTGCTCTTACCCTGACTTTGTGCACCAGATTTGTACTCTTCTTGGCCTGTGCTCACAGCACTCAGTAACATTTGATTTTTCACAGCTTTATGACATCGATGCTTCTCTTCAACTTGTGATATGTATTAATTGGAAATGGTGCATGTTAATTAGTTTGATTGCAATTATTAGAATGAAATTGGGACAAGTAAACAATGGAATAGAGGTGATTATACACAACAGACTTCTATTTTTGTTTGACTTTCTAGCAGGACCTACCACTCTGTCCATTTTTTACTATTTACACAGAAAGAATTGGTTGTTACTCTAACACTTCAATTCCTGAAACTCCTAATGCCTGCAAATTTTTGTTTTCTATATCTTCTTTTATCAGGGTAGATAGTGCCATCATCTTCTGAGTGCAATAGCCCAGTGAAAGTGTGCTGTAATAGACCTGAAGATTCAAAGCCTATTCAAATTTATAATTCTAATAATATCAAGAAATATTCTCTCTCATTCCTAAAAACTGAGATGAGAAAAAAGATATCCAAGGTAAACTAGGCTGTAATGTACATGCTTAAAAGAAGTTCCCTTTGTGTATTTTGCTGTATTGCATCTAATTGCAAGTGTTTAGGGAAGAGAAAAGCAAGCAGTTCTTTTCAGTAGGTGTCTAAAAATAAAATGTATTTGTGTTCTTTGTGAAAAGAATCTAAATCTTTATGCAACTGCTTAAATATCTTAAAGAATCTGGACGCTAGTAGGATTTTCCAAGTGCTGAGCTGCCCAATTTCATGAGAATCAAGACAAGTTTGGTAGCTAAATACTTGGAAAGCTTTTTTAGCACCTATCAGTAGTCAGGGCATATGTCCAATGCTATTCTTTGAGTTGTTAGACTGTTTTGGTTCTGCTTAGTGAGATGAAGAAGCAAAGCACCGAAAGGCTTTTACTATTCTTTTCTTGGGGCTTAAAAGAGCATTTGTCCCAGTACTGCCTTTTTTTCTAGAACTCAGCAATACACCACACCTTACTTGGCAGAGTCCAGAGAACTACTAAAAAATTCATAACCCAAAACCATACAAACATAAACAGTAACTCTGGATCCTGCAGTATGTATGAAAATAATTGATGCCAATTCTAAATGTATAATGCTAATTACCATAACTAGATTTGTAGACGCTAAAATGACATTTGTGTCTTACTTTCAACATGGGAAATGAAACAATGAGAGGCAAAAACATCTCACAGCAGAAAACAAACTCTGTGTTGAAATCGGGCTGTAGCGCTTTCAACAGTCACTTGCTTAATTATTTCTTGCTTTCCTTGTACTGCTGCCAAGAACAAAGGTCATGTTTAATGACTGCCTAAATCATTTGAGATATTTTTTAGACTTGCCCTAAAGGTAGCTGTTGTAGATCCTTTTGTACTTGGTAGGAAAGTCTCATATGGATTACTCTGTTAAAGAAACACTGTCTTTATTTATCCTTCTAAACTGATTTGAATACCTCCACATCCTTCAAAACACACACTTTTTTTCCTTTTCTGTTTCCATCAGCTGCTATAATGACAACTCCAACAAGGCAATACTGTTTTTTTCAAGATTATAGACCACTCAGGACACCCACAGCTTTGAAGTAAATTAGTGGAGCCACAAGCACTTTCCTCTGCCAACACAAAAGAATATATGCCATCATAGCGTCATAGTAATGACATACAACCTTAACCAAGAGTCAGAAACAATAGCACAAAACTGAGGACCTAATTCTTCTCTGTCTTGTCCCTCAAGTAGAAAATGCAATGACTTCATCAACTGGAAGTAGTGGTTTACCGCCACTGTTCTAGAAGGTGTAATCAAATACAATCTCATTTTTTATATGACAGGACACTCCTGGTGTTTGCATTCACTTCTCTTCTTGCTTCACTAAGGGCTGGACAGTGAGCAACAGGAAAGCATGCTACAACAAAGCACTTCATGATGAAGTGGAAATGGAAGAAAGAATGGAGGAAAACGCACTTTTGGTTTGGAGACAGAATTATCCATCCATCATCTCTCAGTCACAAAAGCTGGAAGCTAAACTTTCTTTTGTGTTTTGAACGAAAGCTGATATTCTGACATCATTCCTTGGCCCAGGAGTATGTGCTGGTAACACATTAACCAACGTGAGAAATGGTAAGACTGCATCCATACCTAGGCATGTGCTTTCAGATCTTGCAAGACAGAGGGAAGAGAGAACAGGTAAGCTGCGTGTATGCTCACTGTTTCCTTCAACAGGACCTTGAACCAGCAAATTATTGCACAAATCTAAACTTGCATATCAAGATACTCCATGGAAATGACACGCAGTAAGCTTGTGATTAGCTATAAACAGATTGTCACTCAAATGTCATCCTTAAAGCGTTATTTACAATTAAATAAATTTAGCAAAGAGTTAAGTCTCAGTGGGGAAAGTTTAGCTTGTAGGAATCTGCTGTCCTACTGGGCTTGAGCCTCATTTGGTTTTAATACCATGTATAATGAATGACACTGGTGAAAATCATCCACATTTTATATCATGGAGACACAGTAAATGTTAAAAACCTTTTAATGAATCATTTGTACTGACATTAAAAATATCCACAATAACTCTTAAAAAGCCCAAACTGGAAGACTGTTTTTCATTCCTTAGGGAACAGGTACACTACCAGATCATGGGAATTGGGAAGAAACTGCTTTCCTGAGTGCAGTCTGCATTTGTTCATTATTAATGCATTTGTCATTACTGAAAAGAATGACAAACGATCCAAGTGCAAGAGGACAGCATGGGAGACAGAGACACTGTCCATGTATGTACTTGCAGTAGCCTGGCACTTCCTAACACACATCCATAAACTCTACTGGTATCAAATAGTGTAATTCCTCAATTCTGATTTTGATGGTTTTGTTTATAGGGGGCTCTTCTGAAATTTCTTATACTGTTTCCAGCAATGCTCAGTCTTCCAAGGAATAGATTTCCCATTGTACATCATTTTTCTTGGGCAGTGTCTTACCAATTTTCAGGTCCTTCTTGCCCACAGCAATAAGCAACTTTCTATTTCAAGGGGCATTATTTCAGAAAAAGAAATGCAGTAATACGTGGTGGCAGCAGTGAGCAGCTAGGAAGGAATGATGCAATCGATAATCAAAATCCAAACAGCATAACATATGGGCAAATTCCATAAAATTTTTGAGTTTTCCATATACCTTTTTTCCCTCCTCCCATATGTATATATTTGCATTCTTTGTATGTATCTTTGCAACTCCCATGTGTGACGTATGAGGTTTTTCTGAGGGCATTTTATCCAGTCCATTTATCTCAACGTTTGTAACAAGCAATTCAGATCATACACTGAAATAGCATGATCTGAAATAGCAATGTAACATCTCTTAGCTGTTTGCTGTTTAGCAAACTCCTCGAGCCCAGGCTGCACAAGCAGCCTCTCATACAATATCAGCTCAGGGCTGAGGATGGGAAGCTGAAGCCTACAGTGAAATGAACAGGGAAGGGTCTACTTTTCTATGGCGCAGTGTCATGTCCTTGCTCCTCTTCAAATGGAGACACTTCCTTCTGAGCACTTCCCTAGGTATTGACAGCTGTTTGCCCCTTGGCTTTGGAGTCAAAAGCTTTTCTGCCTATGGTGGAGACGGCAGCTCTTTTTTCTAAGTAAATTCTTTTTGGCAGTATTGAGCAAATGGCAAACATAACTAAGTTAAAATAGAGCTGTATGTAAGAGAGAAATAATAATATAGAACATGTTAAGCAAATAATAGGTAGGTTTAATATTTCCAAAATGTGGGTTTTTTTGAGAAAAATAAATACTAATTTTCTCAACATTATCAGCACTACATGGTAATGTCAGTGCCTGGGAATCTGATTTTGGAAATTACTTTGTGTTTGGGGCACTGGAGTAGCCTAATGATCAAATATCATAGCACATCTCTGGGCTTCAACTGAAGAAAAGGCATAGCAAATGTCAGGACACCTGACAACATTAGTATTTCTACTTAATTTTGAAACTTGTAAGACAGATGTATTTTTGAATGAAAGACTGTAAGTGACACAGGTTTAGGAACTGCTTCATGAGCGGCACTACAGCCTGTGGTGTGGGGGCTGCAAGTTCAAGGACAACCACCGCTGCAGGCTGCCTTTTCTCTTTAACCCACACCTTGTGAAACAAGGGAAGAACATTAGCATGGATTTGCAGGCATGACAGAGCATGAAGTCTATCCCCAGAAAAGCTGCAAGCCATTAGCTGCAATGGTAACTTCAAGCATCCATCGCCTATCATGGAATTAGTGTTATTAGTGAGACATCCCTTGAAAAGCAGCTCAGAGGATGGGAAAACATAACAGTACATTATTGTTTTATAAACTAAACAAAAGATGAAGACTGGTCAATCTTGCATTGCCATTTTCTCTTTTCCTGACTAATCATGTGTGAAAGCTTTAATCCCTGATGAATCCATATTCCTGTCTGTCTTCTCATGGTCTATATCAATTACTCCCACCACACCCTAAAAACATCCTGAGCAGGATTTTATAGTAGCCTTATATAGTAGCCTTAGTGTTATTCACGTAAGCTCATTTGTACCTTGGCCCATGATGTATTGCTGAGATGATTATAGCATTTCCAGGTTAAAAAGATATTGGAGAAACTCTAAACTTTAAGTATGCACAAGTATGCATGTCATTTATGCAAAAATATATGCTGTTCATCTAACATGAAAATCTGCATTGAAATTCCAGTCTGAGGTGATGCGCTGAGGCCATATTCTGCTACCCTCTGTTGGAATGTAAGTCTTGACATGAAGTTCCTTGGTATTCTGATGGAGGCATTTATTTTGGAGCTATGCCTTCAGAAAGTACGTGCAGCTTCTAGTCAAAGGGCATTTTAAGAGCAGGAGAGGAATGTAAGTATTTTAATATGTAGTCTTTGAAACCCTCACTTTTCGCCCATGAAGAAGAATTATCCTTGCCACAAGAACCGCGGTGCGAGAGAATCAAGAGTGGAAAAGAGAAACCACACGACTGGTCTTGTTTGAGCCTAAAACAATGCCTAGCCAAGGCATGAATACCACATTTCTGAAAGATATCTTATCAGCCCAAAAGAGGAAATGAAGACAAGAGGTTAAAGATGTGCCTTTGTTTTTTCTCAGGGGCATCTTGAACTTTTGCTAGCCCACTATGGTTTCCCAGTGTCTTTTCCTCAGGATGAAGCATTGCCTTGGAGCGTAACAAGGAGCAAGAAAGATAGTATAAACATCATTTCCATTAGTGTTGCATCTTCTGGAGAGGTAAATATAGGAAAAGTGGAAAAGTAAACACAGGAAAAACTTTCCAGACTTTCTACAGTTGCCTGTTGACTGCTCCATCTTTTTAGCAGGCTTAAGTTTGGGGAAAATTTGGCATCACCTCCACCGTGCAGTAAGCTCCAGTACTCTACGTGGTTGTATGCTACACAAATTTTGTTGCTGAGTGTGACAATAGTTTTACAGCACTGTAAGAAGACGGCAAGAAGCATGGTCCCCTTGCAGTTTCATTAGCATAATTGGCATCCACACTTATATGGATTCAGTGTTACTGAAGCTGTTTCAAAGGAACTGATTATGTGCTGTATCCCTTGGAGCAGTATTTCAAGCGGAGATCCCACTGGGATAGAGCAGACATGAAAAGAAGCCCTAAATTTTATAGTGCTGTGTCAGTATTACTACAAGAAAAGTATAGTATCTAAAATAAGGTTATCATGCACAGGCAATTACCGCTTAATGGATTTACACTGTTCTTTTAGATCTATCCTGATCAGTTCTCTGTTATAGCTTCCCTTGAACATCTAATAAGTTTGTTCTTTCCTTGAAAACAGAACTTCAGCGTTTTCTGTTACTTGCATGCAAAATGTGGTTGCTTACTATGTGATCTTGGAAATAAAGTGTAGCAGCACTCTAACCACGTTGAACTACGTAGTTCTGTTAGCAGCAGCTTGCCTAGATTTTTTGTTTTCTGTATTGAAGCAAATGCCCAAATGCAGCTGAGCAGCCAGTAGGGCAAAAACAGCAAGCAGGGTACAAACTCATGCACTCATCCCCAAATCTGGGAATATAGACAAGAACAGCCAAACAGTTTCTGACAATGGCAACAGCTTCTGAGAGCCCCAAGCCTGTACTTAGAGGTTGCTGGAGCCTCAAGAATTCACAGCTACCCCATCTTACTCCAGCCAGCCTTGCACTGCAACATAAACCCCTCAGGACTCCACTCTTTCTTTTTCTTTTTCTTTATTTTTTTTCCTGGAATGAACCAACAACTGCGTGCACTGCTTTGGGATAATTTCACACTGGAAGGCTGGTGCAAAGGTGCTGAAAAGGGTTTCAGCTAGTCCTTTGTCCCTCATCCCTCATCATCCCAAAGTTAATTTGTCCCTTCTTATACCTTGAACATGCAATGAAATGATTTGAATGTATTCCATGTTTTAAAATTAAGGTGACTTTTTTTTGCCTTAACTCAAAAGAGACTAGACCACTGAGTGTAAATATAAAAAAAAATCAGAAAAGACCACAGGCTCTTTAAACTGTCTTTTCTTCTACTTCTTTGGTAGAAGAAAATTGGTTTATCCATCTTCTTTATTAGACTGCTGTGGGAGACAGCAAAGAAAACATCCCATATTTCTTTTGATATGTCATAGAGATTAAGCTATTGAGGTACAGTAAAACACTGTTAAATGCAAATGTATTTTTGGGAGGATGATTAGACTTAATAAGGATATTTAAGGATATTTAAAACCGGCACTACACAAGTCAGTGTAGATGCAAATAGAATACTAAATTTCTAAATTAATTTCTAAATTTCTAAATTAATTTCTAAATTAAACTGATATAAGAAAAGGGATTTACAGTTCTTTTTTTCCTTTATTTTTGAAGAAATGAAAGAAAATCTAAGTTTACGTTGAAAAAGGGATAGTGAGGATTTCTTTGTTTTCTCTACAGAATTTTCATAAGCCTGATGTTTTGAGTCAATGAGTCGAACGGAAGCAGGACAACTCCGGATCAAAAATGAGGAACCAGATACATATGGAATTGGTAAGGTAATTAATACTACTATCCTGGGAATGTTCCACTTTCAAAGGAAATGTATTGTGTCATGCACAAAAGTGTTTGTTTTGATGCGAACAATCACCAGCTATCTCACAGCTTCTCTACGTTGTTTCAGTAGGAAGAAAAATTGCACAGTCTCTGTTTACCATATTCATAAAAATTCAAATTTAAAAAGGACTGAAGAGCTCCAGTTCAATCAGTGAGCACCCTCAAATATCCCAGCCTTGCTAACAGGATGTACTTTCACAAAAGTGTATTTTGGCAGTAGCCAGTGGAAGTGGTCCCACAGCTTCCACCACTCTCTCCTGGCCCTATGCTGTCCTTAAACACTGCTGGTAGGATTATTTCTCTGGCTGTGCAATGAATGAGCTGGCTCAGTGGAGAAATCTGAATTATGGATTACTCAGAAAAAAATACAACCACTGAGCAGGAAGAAAAATCGTACTTTTTAAGTCTGGCTGTCCAGATAGCAGAAGCAGGTGCAGTGACAGACCCACAGAGAACTGTGTCTGGGCATGCTCACATCCCCAGTAGTGAGGGTGGCAGCAGTGAGGGGCTGCTTACGCCAGTGCATGTGAAACCATAGCCTCACCACAAGACTCCACTCTTGAGGAATAGGAAGAGTGAAGGATCTGCTGGTAGTTCACTTTTCCCACCCCAGTGTTTCTGAATGTGAAAGAACACCATGGTGGTTCAGGGGAGCTGGAAAAGGGAGCTGTGTGAGAATGGAAATGAGGGTAATGTCAACACCAAATTCAGAAATCCTGAGTCAGGCCTGCAGAAGTCACGAGATCTTTCAAATAAGAAATGTGGTATTATTTTAATTACCTTTCTGCAGTTGTAGACTTTAGGATACATGAAATATTGAATGTACAGTTTCTTAGACTTTTCAAAGACAGAGACTAGATTCCTTCTTTGGTACAACCATGGATTGAGATTTTCACACTGTTCAGAAAATATACTCAGTCTTACCTTGGTGACTGTTCATTTACCTGGTATTACCTAGCATGCCTGACACTTGTGTGTCAGAAAAATGAAGCTGGAAGATAACTCAATCAACACTTTCCACACAGCCTGAGGCTGGCCATGATTCCTCACTGCCTCCAGGTGAGCTGCGTGGTCCCCAAGCTGCAGGCACCTGCAGGCACCTGTTGCCAGCTGGTGAGCTCCCCTGCCACCAATCTGCTGGTGTGCCACACATGCTGTTTTGGGCCACATCCTGCTCTGAAGCCTGCCAAGTCAGACATCCTCAGGAAATACTGCTTCCCCGAATCTGCTGATTCAATTTCACAAACCCTCTGACGATCAAAACATTCTGTGAACTAGTAAGAGTTTTCTGACTATGTGTATCTCCTCTCGGCTTTATGGCTGATCAGAGTATGCCCATATGTATTATTTATTATGCTGTTCAAGCATTTTGACAGAGTTGGAAAATTGGCTACCAGGGGATGGTTCCAGCTCTGCATAGCTGACAGTCCAAGAGAAATCACAAGAATGATTGCCCAGGGGAAAATCTGCAGCTCAGCACACGCAGACCTGCCAATATATACACACAGATCCATATCCTGGATAGGATATATCCTGTGATATGCAGCTTTTTATTACCCTAACTGAAGTGTCAACTTTCTTCTTCGCTTCCCTCCTCTCCTGTCCTCACATGGCTCAGTCTTACACTAGCCTGTCCAAAAGCTTATTACTAAAAGAAAACAAACACTGATTTCAGGTGGATGAATACTTGATTCACAGCCAAAATAACTTTGCCTTGCACAATACTTCTGCTTTGCTTTGCGAGTAATTATATGTACCTGTTCACAATGGGCTAAGCAGCCACTGGCCCGTATACGCAGAATCCGGCCACGTTGGTGCAAAGGGCCTTGCTGGGTTTCAATGCTGAGAAGGCAGTGGCAGAGTGTCTGTACCAGATGTCAGGTGAAAGGGTTTGCATTCATTTTTTTGGTGGGGGAGAAGCAAAAAGAAAGCCAGTAAAAGGACTTTTGAGCTACATTTTATCTTGATTTCTTCGGCACAGTGAGAGACACAGTTCTAGCTGGTCTCTGCAAGTGAAATTATGAACAATCTCTAACAGCAGGTATGATCATGCAATAGAGCTGGTCCATTTTCCAACCAGCCATAAAGCAAGGCTAGTGACTGGCAGGGAAAGGTGCACAATGGACTGAGGCACAATGCATCAAACTAGCTTGCTTTCCTCTGCCAGAAAGCTGCCAGGGAGCTGTGGATTCAGGGCTCTGTGCCCTGTGCTACTCTGATGGTTGTATTTATTTTCTGGAAGTGTTAAATGCATGACCAGACTCATTCACCCTGACCTCACTGGTTTATCCCTATCATGAACATTTCAGACCTCTGAATAACACCCTGAGCAAGTCAGCTGCCCTGACCTTTGGCTGGGCAGTGCCATAGCTATAACCTCCTCCATATAAACTGTCAACAGGAGGGACTCCCACAAGCCTCGTCTGCCACCATTCAGGCACTCCTGCTCCTTTGCTGCAGATGTTGGCAGTCATGCAGCCCTGCCTGCAGCTGGAAGCCCACAGTAAGCTCATCCAGCCACGACCCTGACCCATCACCATGCCTGTGAGCACTGAGGCTGGTCAGGTTACTTGTTAGCTGACACCAGGTACCACTGCCACCTCATCTCTGTGTCCTGCACCACTTCCACTTGCCTTAAGCTTGCAGGGCATGATCTCTGATGGAAAAACTGCCTTTTCGTTCTGATCTCATATGGCGGTCAACACTGAAATGGATTCTCTTCATCCGGAAATGTATTGCTTAAGTATTTATAAAAAGTTGGAAAAGAAACTCGTGGTGGGAAGTCTTAGCTGTAACACTAATGCAAACAATAACAATAAAATGAAACCTCCCACATATAGTCAAATGCCCGCTCTAAATAATGGAAATAAGGAAATGCCTTTTAGCTGTATTTCATATGTGAGGAGGATGCTACTTAGCATTAGATCTATGGTAGGTCTCACAGTGGTGCTCTTCCAAGATTCGTATGTTGGAGGATGTTCAACTTAAAACCTACTGTGATAACCCAAGGTGTTTTACATTCCACAATATGGTTGTATGACATAATTCTCGAAAATCTAATAAATTAATTTTAGAATATTTTATATAATTGGAAAACCTGCAGTTTAGAAACAAAAATCTACTGCGTGTCCAGCATTTTCAATAAATGTTCATGTTTTGCTTCACTTACTAATGGATATGTGTGCAAATGCAAAGGCTTTCCCTAAATCAACACTATATTGCACAGACCAGTAGCCTGTGCAAAACCATTGCCAAAAAAATTATATGGAATTTTTCCAGTATTTCAATTTAATTATGCTGCTTCTGTGTATATAAATTTAAATTTAGCAAATTCACCTCATGGCAATGTAGAACTCTACATTCAGTACTTCAGGGAATATTTGGTGTTAATATCTTCAGTAAAAGAGCTTTAATTACATTCATCCCAGTGCTGGCTGATCTGGAGGTTATTCTACTTTTCCAAGGAAATTATCATACTTGGCTATTTAAAACAAAAAAATACAAGCTGTGCAGCATGCCCTACAAGTTAAGAAACTCAGGTTCTGGCAGGGAAGGAGGGATAGCATGTTGACCGGAAAAGATCCTGAACAGAAAACACACTGCCTGCAGCTTGCTTGCGCTCAGGGCTCAATCTTTGCACAGTGTTGAAAACAAACACTGATTTCAGAGCTGTAGTGACAGACCCAGCTATCAAAGAGCTGAAATGCCTTTCTGATTTTATTTGTTGTGGCATGTGTTCTAGGGGAGGGTGGGGGACCAAGTTATCAAATAGTAATTAATAATAAAGTTGTAGGTGTTTTAATGCATTCTCTCTGTACATGTCAACTGCCAGGTCTAAAGCAGCTCTAGAATCAGTACTAATGAAAAACCGCAGACTATAATAACCATATATTAGGTTCTCTAAATGCTGCAAATGACAGGAGTACTAACCCTTACCTGTACGTCTCCATTTCTTTTTAATATTTTATATAAATGGAAATCCTTTAGCAGGAGAATGAAGACAACATCCTGAAAACAGGAATAAGGTTGTCTATTAAGATGCAAAGATAAATGCAAACTGTTTGCTTCATTTTCTCTTCTTTGAGTTACAAATCTCTTGCTGTCATGAAAAATCTTTTCATCTTCCTTGAAATTCATCACTATGGCACTCAGTTGACAAATATATTCATCACAGTAGTGTATTTCCCAGAGATTCCTGTCTTCTGCCTCAAGCACTTTATTCCTTTAGATGATAAAAGTATTTATCTCAGAAGAGTTTACATACATATCGGTGTGGCTGGAGGCTCACGTACACCATGAAAGTGTTCAAAAAAACCCATACTTCAAGGAAAAAAACCCAACAGATTTAAAGATGGATATTCTTTATGGCTGAGTCTTTATTCCACTATGGATGTATAGTGATCATCCTTCCACTATGTTTGGACAATGAAATACTCTCTGCTGTTGTATTTCGGTTTATATTGCAGTCTGGAGGGGAACGAGAGCTGAGAAGGTTGACCATTACTGCAGCAACTATGGTATTGGTAAAACAAAGTTCATCTTCATCTCCATCCTTCTTTACAGGACATACTATCCCCTTTTCATGGCACACACTCCTGCAGTATTGAGTGTGAAAAGGGTACATGTGAAAACAGAATCCCAAGTTATTTTGCTTCCTGAGCAAATGTCTTTCATGTAGCTTAGTCTTATTTCAACTGGAATCTGGCTATTTGAAAAAATGTCCTTTCCTTCACTCTCCTACTCAAGCCCCAGTGACCACTTAAGTGCTTTATAACTAAATATGTAAACTGTACACTGGAATCACTTTGCCCACAATCAAAACCAAACCACTCTGAAAGCAAAACCAGAAAATATAGTCATAAGGCATTTCTAATGCATCAGGAGAGGAAATTTATATATGCAGATATTCTCCAAACAAGCACCCAGTTGGGATACTAGAATTACTTCATCTGTTGTCAGAAAGTGAAGGGTCCAGATGTTCGGAAGCTTCTTATTCAGAAGTCAGGACCTTTATTTTGTTTCTCACATAAAAATCAGCATTTCTACTTTAACTTCCATTTTTTATTCCATTTAACGCTTTGCTAGAGTACTGGTGGAATGCATCTCTAACAAAACATCCCTGTGTAGCAGGTCACATAAAGCCTCCCAGTAAGACCTCTATGGCGCATTGAGCTTCCAGCTATCCAAGATGACCGATCAAAACTTATTCCATTTTGTGCTTCACTTTGGGTGTTACTCTTTGAAGAGCATGCCAAGCCTGAAAAAAATAATTTGCAAGATCACATCCCACTGGAGTTTCCAGTTAGTCCATACCAGCCATTCTGAGGGACAATTAGCACGGCAAAAGGACAATTTGAAACATTTGTTAATTTATATAGAATGTTGTTAGATAAATATTAATAAAATATTCTACTTTGTTTTTTTAAATAAATGCATAACAAAATATTCTATTTTATGAACACTTGTTCAAATTGATGTGAGAATGTGTAAGGGCGCTGATATTGACAGTGTTTTAAGAATGATGTGCAAATGCTAGATAATATGTTATTTATGTCTTTTCTTTCTCTTTCATTGTCTCAGTTAATTTTAAAGATACAATTTATTTCTTTAATTTTTATTAGATTCATTTTGGCTTTACAGCTACTCAGAATTAATAGTCTTTCATGATCATATTCCCAAAGGTGTACAACTTCTTTTCATTAATGCTTGGACAATTTTGAGACTTATTAAAAAAAGAAATCATAAGAAGATTTAGGATAAAATTGTTCTCTGTGTAAAACCCAGCCTAGAGCCAAAGAACTTTTACACTATTCTTAAGCCTCTTTTAAACTATGTTACCCTGCTGAAGAAGATAAACTTAATTTTATGGGGAAAAAATGTTGCACATTATTTAAACTAGAGGAAAAATGACACAAAAAACACTTCCAATACGCAAGTTCAAGACAAAATTGCTACCTTCATAAAAGCCACCTTTGTATTCCCTTGCTTAGTAAATCCTTTACGAGTAATCCTGGCAATTAGGCAGCATAAGGTCACACAAAACATCTTACAAACACCCACAACATTTTTCTCACATTTCTTACTATTGTTGCCTCACCCTATATATTCTTAATTTCCTGGTTTCCCTTCCATCTACTTGCATTTTCCTTAGAATATATGACTGATGGAAACTTAAAGCTGTTTGTCAGGCCCCTGCTGCTTGCTGATTGTGCAAAGGACATTCATATTTGCCCTTCCCTCCTCCAGATATTAAATTTGTTCTTTGAATAAGAAGGGCACACGAGATCTCTGTCCTCCTGTCTGCAGCAAACAGGGAAGAAATTGGTCAAATGAGCATCCATAAGCATAATGGTGCTTTAGAAATGCCAATCGATGATACTTGATTGATGATGCCATTACGATATTCAATATGTTTCCATTACAATCAGTAACTATGAACAGCCAATGATTCAAAATGTAATCTCTGGGACGGAATTGTAAAACCTTGACTGTTTTAGATTTCGATGGATAAAATGTGTCACAGCATGTGTAAAAATCTTTACGATGATGCTCCCAGCATAAAATGAGTGTGGTTTCTATTGGAAGACTGGCTCCCCAGTAATGCTAATTCAGGGTCAGAAAGATAAATGCATCCCTCCATAGGAAATTATAACATGATATTGATTTCCGACATCTTGTAATCTGTGCAAAAATAAAATCAGCCCTGCTTTCATTTAGGAGTACAGGACAGTGTTTGGAAGAGGGCAGTGGCAATCAGGTCTCCTGGACTCTATTCCTAGCTACGGCAGTGACTCATGCCATGACCTTGTGTAAGTCTGTTGACCTCTGTGCCTGTTTACCCGTGTAGAAGAAGGAAAAAAGCATAAACACCTACTTTGCTGGGGCTGAAGCCCTTAGTTAAAAAGAGCTACATATACAGGCACTCCTAGAAAACTAAATAAATCATGAGCATGTTTCAGATGAGTTCACAAAAAACCTCCGGTATGAGGTTTCTACAGTCTCTTCAATTCGATCCCACTATGTATTTCAGCGCAGCACATATGGTCCTATCTTTAAAACACTGGGTAGTGTTACACACTCTGGGATAAGTTACAGCATGAGGATTTAACATTAACATTAATGGGAGCTGTGCAGTTAAAGCCTATCGCACTCTGCCAAAAGTGTGCACTTAAGAGAACTGCGTTGCTAATAATTTACAAACCATCTGATTGAAAAGGTGTTGTGGAAATTTCTAACTTCTGTGGATGTATATTCTGAACATTATGAGAGATGTCACGGCTTTCAGTGTGTTTGTATGTCAATACTGACAGACTTCCGTGAAACATTCTGTTAATGTTCCTGAGGGAGGCTGTGCAGTTACCTACCTCGTAACATGGCATTTAAAAATTAGGCAAAGCTACCTGGAAATATATGGTAACAAATGAACAGGAAGTGCTGATTTCCTTACAGCACTGTTATTTTAATTTCTGATGTATCATTTCTACTATTTCTATTGCTCTGCAGTCAAATATTGGATTTTGTGGGACACTACCAGGTCTGATAATATTGTTGGTGATATTATAATATTTCTGTTCCAGTTATAATAACCATTTGGACTGTTCTACGCAGACTACCAGAATTCCACTCATGCTTAAACTGAAACAGACAGAACTCTCCAAAATCGGTATTCTAAATTCCATCTTTTAACACTTAAACTGTTTTGTGCTATAGTATGTCTCACAGGAGAAAAGCAATGATCTGGGGTCAGAGTTCAGCTGGCTGATGACATATTTACGAACACATGGCAAACCCAAAAGGCCTGGTCCCTAGCTGTAGCCTGAGTATTTGTGAAAGGAGACAGTGAACCGATAAAATAAAGATGCACCTTCCCCTACTGAAACAGTGCCTGGATCCAAGCTGCAAGAGGTACTACTGGTTCCGGGTGTGACATTTTTATATATGAAAACTTGTGTACATACAGAAATTACTTTAAATAGAAGGTGAACTGAAAGTAGATGTTTTTCAGAACAACTCCATAAACTGATAAGCTTCACAGGGGGAAGAAGAACTTTATCAACTTCCAGACATTCTTTTCACTTTAAAAAGGAGCAGTCTAATTTGGGGACAGACAAAGCCAGTGCTTCCTGATGTCATTTTCTCTTCATTGACTGCATTGATAAAATTATCTGTAATTTCCACGACCATCGGTCTCTCTACCACACTGTTACCCCAGCCTTCAACCATTTTGCATAGTGTCAAAATCCACCTGTTATGTATTTGCATACAACACGTTTTCATTGACAAACAAAAAAAAACCTCATAGGTAGAATGCACAATTACTAAAATTAGGGGGCTATTTGAAACTAACTAAAACATTTACTTACCATAATCAGCATTTCTGGACGTATCTATATGTCAATAAAATTGATTTAGAAAGTGTTGAGCTTTCTTACTTTGTCTTGTAAAATAGGATTGCAATCTTAACTGGTTAAAAGGAAATAATGTAAACCACCACATTCCATCAGGCCACTCATATTCAAAGATAATGGCAGATCTGACTCAGCTAGCAACTATAGAAAATCCTTCTTTTCTCATGTTGACAGTCATCAAGAGAATATGTGCACGTGCCAGGCTCCTACAGGAATAAACAAAAAGTGCATGAGCAAGGCAAAACCAGAACAATGAATGTTAACACAAAATACGCTTAGTTGCCTTATCAAATTTTTTCTTCTTAAGGTAATACTCAAGTCTAAGTAGATGTAACTACATGTGCAGTGTTTGGCAGTCACAGACTACTTTGAAGCTACAGGAAAGTCAAGAAAACTGAAACATTCGTATTTGGGTTGTCTGCAGCAGCATGCAATTCCAAAAAAACCCACCTGTCTTTTCAGTTTGTTGTTTTTCTTGTGGAGGGAATCAAATTTCAGGAGAAAATAAGTCTTCCAAATCATAATTATCTGTCTGGATGCAGAGATATTTTATGGAAGAGCTTCATCTAATTTCAGTGTTCTGTACGCTGCTTTTTGTTCCTTTTACAAGAGGTTTTCCAAGTCCTATCTATGGAGATGAACTTTGTGTTTGATGGACAGAGGCCTACCACCAAGCCTGTAAATGACTTCTCAGAATACAATATGAGAATTACACAGGTGATATCTCTACTGATCCCCTGTCCAAACAGATGAACAATTAACATATAGTGAAATAATCATCTTCTTAATTCTGTTTGCATATGGTCGCTCCATCTCACCATTTTATAATCTTTCAGTGTCTCTTTGTGCCTTTATTCAGCTTGTTCATGCTACCCAGCAAAATATTTGCTATAATGCTTCTCTCCTTCCTCCCATGACAATGGACACTTGGCACTGGGGTCTGTGGTGGACACCTCTGTCAGACGGCACGAGGGAAGAACAGCCCACACGCATTTGCACCGGGACTGGGCACCCTGGGGTATAGCGCGTTCCCCCCTTCTCCCCTGCCCCCCATTAGCAGAGCTGCAAGCAGAGGAGACTGCAATTCCATTACATGTTTCTGACACAAACAGGCGAGAGCTGGGTGATGCTTTCTCCACCCGGCAGTGAAGGGGCTCGCCCCAGCGCTGGGCTGGGGGGTGAGCTGCACCCCGAGGGCTGCGGGCAGGTGCAGGTCCCTGTCCCTGGGGGCCAAGAGCTGAGTGCTGCGCTTGGCCTGGGGTGTCAGAGGGCCCCGACTTGGGCTAAGCCCCATTTGTGTCAACAGAATCATAGAATCACTGAGGTTGGAGAAGACCTCTAAGATCATCCAGTCCAACCGTCAGCTCATCACCACCGCACATACTAAACCATGTCTCAGAGCACCACATCTGCACAGTTTTTTACCATATCCAGGTAAGGAGACTCCATCACTTCCCTGCTCAGCCTGTTCCAATGCTCCACCACTCTTTCAGTGAGGAAATTTTACCTAACATCCAACATCTACCTCTTGGCTGCCAGTGCCACTGTGCCAGGGAGAGCCTCCACTTGGACACTTCGGCTGCAGCACCACTTCTCTCTCCCTACACCACCTGGTCTCCAGCTTCTCCTCTGACTCCTATGTCAATACTGTGTCTGTTCAGGATATGTTTGGGATGTTTTCCACACCCAATTTGTTACATGTTGGGACATTGGAGAAGAGAAGGCTCTAGGGAGACCTTATAGTGGCCTTCCTGCAGCTGGAGGGGCTACACGAAAGCTGGGGAGGGACTTTTTACAAGGGCAAGTAGTGATAGGGCAAGGGGAATGGCTTTAAATTGGAAGGGGGAAGATTTAGATTCGACATTAGGAAGAAATTCGTCACCATGAGGGTGGTGAGGCACTGGCACAGGTTGCCCAGGGAAGCTGTGGATGCTCTCCCCCTGGAAGTGTTCAAGGCCAGGCTGGATGGCGTCTTGAGCAGCCCGGTCTGGTGGGAGGTGTCAGGTGGCAGGGGGGTTGTAACTGGATAATCTTTAAGATCCCTTCCAACTCAAACTATTCTGTGATTCTATGTTGGGAGACCAGGGCTCTTCTCGCCATGTCGCCGTGGGCCTAGCCTGGAAAAAACACCGCGATTCCTAAGGGCTGCCCCATGGCACGCTATCTCCCCCACCAGCCCGCCTCGCCCGCCCCGCCAATCACCGCCGCCCTTACTCCGCCCCCCGTCTCTTGCGGGCCAATCAGCACCGCCCTTGGTGGCGCTGGCCGGGGCCGCGGCGGCGGCGCGCGCGCCTTTGATGCAGGCGGCCAGTTAATTCAGGAAGCCGCTCGGCGGGCGAGGGGAGCGCCGGGGGCGTGACAGGAGGGGGCGTGCCTTCGAAGAGGCCCCGCCCATGCTGGCGGGCCCCGCTGCGCGCTGCCGCCCGCGATCTCGGCGCGAGGCCCCGGCGCGGGGTGGCGCCGGCGGTAGCGGCGGCGGGGGGCGAGGGGCGTGTCCGGCGCGCTGGGCGGGGCGGCGGGCGCAGCCGAGGCGGTGGCAGCCGGCGGAGGTGGTGGCCGGGCTGGCGGTGTGGCGGCCTTGCCATGGTGTTCCTCAAACTCCGCGAGCAGGTGGGTGCGCGGTGGGGCGGCTGCCGTTGCTGCCCTCCTCTCCCGGTGCAACCGGTGCCAGCAGCTTCGCGCTCTTCTCCGCCCCGCCTCCTCGGTGCGGTTTGTGACACGGGGAGGCAGCATGGCTGCTGCCGCGGCCCCGCGGGGACCGGGCTGGGCGGAGGGCGGTGACGCCATGTGGTCCCGGTGCTCCCCTCCCTCCCATGCTCTCGCGGTGCCCCCCCCGGTGTTCCCCCCGACGTGCTGCTAGTGACCTGTGCCTCCCTCCCCTACCCCCGTCTCAATGCTCTCCCGGTGCCCCAGGGTGCCCCCGGCGGGGGGGCAGCGGCCGCCGCCCGGCGCAGGTACTGGAGCCGCACAGGTGGCCGCGCAGCCCGCCAGTCCCTGCACTACCCTCCGGGGCTGCCCCGGTCCCCCTTGTCCCCCGCGTCGGTCCGGGAGGGGTGACTGGGAGGCTCCCCTGATCCTGTGTTTTGGGAAGGGGAAGGTTTCTGGGCACCGCCGGGGGAGCTCGGGTGCCCGGTTCCCGGGAGCGAGGCTGGCCCCGCGCCCACGCGGCGCTGCCCTTTCGTGGGCACTGTGCCCTTCCCGCAACACCTTTCCCTTTCAGGCCTTTAAAAATCTTTTGTTCTTCTGCTCTATCCCTCTCCTCCGTGGTATTGACATCCCCCTTCCCCGAGTCCCTGCTCCCCTTCTGGAGAGCGGGAGGTTTTTCTCATGCCTTCAGTGGTTTGTTGCTTCCATCACATCACACCCTTCTTTGTTCGCGAGACTCTTTGGTTTCCGTCCCGGCTTATGAAAAATACTTGTCTTGGCTGCTCTGTCCTTTTCTGATGTCTCCCCTGTCCTACCTATTGTCTCCTGTGCAATATCAGGATACAAAGGTGGGAGGGTCTGTGCTGCCAGTTTGTCGCGTGTAGAAAGGTGCATGCTAGAAAACCTGTTTTATTGTGTTTTTCATGTCTGTTAGACCAAATTCTACGTAAAAACTCACACGCTGTTGGTGTCCTGGATGCTCTTCCTTAGGATAACTGACTGTGATGCTTGGAGACCCCACCACCCCCAGAAAAGCCCCACGGAAGGAAAACACCTAAAAACTTGGCAGTGGTCAGGCAACTGGTATCTTGTTTATTATGTGGATCAGTATCAGCTCATCCTTACCTGCTAGTCCTTCCATCAGTCTTCTTACACTTAGGCTGCATGGTCCCTTGGGATTGTCTTCTAAAAAACAATCTATCTAGGGCTGGGATCTTTATGTCCTGCTGTATTGATTTGCTTAAACTTAGTAAAGACGCATATTATTTTAGATCTTCAACTATGAATGAGCAATGTTTGTGGACCGGAGATAGACTTAATATCTGTGAGTTAGGCTTCTTTTTAGGCTTCATTACTATTCTTATCTGGGAGGCTTTCCACAGAAATGAACACTTGTTCATCCCTTCTGTTAAATAAGCCCTAAATAAGAATACAACTCTTCTATAGTGAAATAACCAGCAAAAAAACCATCATCAATAAGTTAACGTGAAAGTGCTGTATTTCAGAACTTTCCTTCTGGTAAGGATCCTGCTACTGAGTGATGCTGAGGTGAAATGCCTGACTGTGTGGGACCTCTGGTCTGACAGAGCAATGCATGTGAGGCTCTCAGAGTCTGTTGTAATGCAGGTTTTAATCCAGAAGTATGAGGAGGAGGTTTTCAGAGGCTTGATGGATCTGTTAAGATGCACTGATACATTGGCAACTGAAGTATTCTTTCACATAAAAGGGGAGTGGTAGGGGCAGGGAAAGGAGGGAGAGGAGTGCTGGTTTTGAAGAGGCTTTTGTAGAGGGAGTGATGTTTTGCAGCAGCTCTGTTTCTGCTGCATAAGTGTCAGTTGCTTGATAAATCAGTTATTAAAATTTAGATTTTATTAACGTTGCCTTCTTCAAGAATGCCAAAAATGATAAGGAATCATATTTAACATGAAATATCTCTGTGTTGCCAATTACAGAGAATTCCTCCAGGTCAGCGTTCTTATGCAGTATGCTGCAGGATGTCTTGACTTCAGGACTAGATGCTGTGCTAAGGTTATGACACCACCTGCTCATTATAAAAACCAGCCTGTGGTACTATATGAAAATAGAAATGTTTATCTTCAGTATTTCATGAAACATGCTTCTTGTTTGCTGAAACCATCTACTTTGCTTCATGGTGATTCATCTATTTAGAATAAAGTCAATTGTCGTGTGCGTTTGTAATCCCTGTGTTGAAGTCTGTCTCTTCAGTGCTGACTGTTCACGGGGGAGTGCAGAGGCTGCTCTGTTGTTTGCACTGCTCAGCTGGTATGAAGGAGGGAAGGGGTTTGCTAATTTCCTTCTACAGCAGTCAGATTAATAACTTTCTGGAACAAAAGTTGTAATAAATCAAGTATTACCTTTTTTGTAATTAATTTTTCTTTTAAAATCAACATAAACTTTTTGATTTTGTTCTTTGATAATGTTGAAGGGCTCTGTGTTACTTATTTAAATGTCAGAACTATGCTGGGGAGAGGCAGACTTTGGGCATACAAGCAGCTTGCTGTTTCCTTAAGCTTGGTTTAGCTTAGTTTTTTACATTACTGCAAGCTAGCGTAAAAGCAGTGCTTGAGAACTTACAGTGAGATGAGGAATTCCACTCTGAGGCTCTTAGTTGAGCTCAGAGGGTGAAATCCAAGTTCCGCTTACAGTTGATTTAATTTACTTAGTACACTGATAAACAAAACTTTGATCCTACAGATGCTTAATGTGTTTGTGAAGCTCAAATATTTGGTTGTCTTTGGAGGCTGATTTGATACACTTAACTTTCAGAATGAAGGTTTTCCATACAGTGAGAAGAGAAGGCCTTTCCTTGGGTAAAATAAGAAGCCAGCAATACATTCTCTACAAATCTGTGTTAACGCTGCTTGAGCTTTATTGCTTTGCAATCTTATGGAGTAGGAATGTCTTTCAAAGTTTCAAAATAATTTGGGGTGTACATTGGAATTTCAGAAGTGACTTACCTTTGCTTTCGAAGTATATAAGGTATCAAAAAAACCTCATAAGCCATATTTGCAAAAATTGCATTTGGAGCTAAATTGAACTATAATGAGCACAGTTGGTACTTGTAATGCTCAGTAGCAAACTTTAACTCCATAATAGAAAGCACAATAGTTCAATTCAAGTGTCAAGTTAGAAGCTGTAGATTGTTCCTGTTGCTCTTGATTTGTTGTGCAATGTTGGATGGACTATTTTTTAAAATCAGAGGAAGAAAAACTGCAAATTCTGTCACTGAAGGTTAAGCCATTCAAGGTCAAGATGAAAAATATAGTAAGCGTACCTTATGATTAAGATATTTGCTTTTCAGTTTGTTTGCCTTCATAACATCTTCATAGGTGGGTGCTTGTATACCAGGTTCTTTTGGATGAGGAGCTGCTTTAACTGCTAAAATGCCAAGTGAGAGGGAGGCTGTAAAAGTTCATTTCTTCCTGAAACGTGGTGTTACTCTCCTGTAAGAAACTGCATTGAAAGCAAAGTTTAGGTCAAGTTTCACTGGGGTTTTATCTGACTTTTTTTTGGAGGCAGGAGGAAAAGGAGTAGCTTGCTTCTGAGTTTCTGTAGTGATATTTCTTGGTCTCCTGTATAAAACTCCTCTCAACTCCGCATAGCTAACTGAAAGGCTGTGCTTCTTCTGTTTGTTTTGGTTTTTTTTGCTACTCAGTCATAGTTTCTAGGTGTGTTAACTGTTTCCCATAACAGGTATCTCTCTTTAGGGTGTCTCTCTTAGTCTCTCTTACACATAAGGAGTAATTGACAGCCCAGTTTTTTTCTTAGTGGATAGGTGAAATGTGGGTTGTCAGACAACAGAGGGGTTCTTGCTTTTCTCTTAAAAGCATTACCTGCATATTTGCAGGTCATCTTTTGGGCTATAGCATTAGCCTGTTTTTCAGTAGAGTTTTGTTGAAATAGATGAAGCTCTGATGAAAACTGTCTGGTATTAACTATTTGTGGCAAAGCTCATTGGATACAGCATCTTTATAGTTGGTAAAGCTTTATGTTCTTTCAGTACATCGTAGTTTTAACTACATGTGTATTCTTTGAGTCTTAAATATGCAATGGCAAGAAGTCTTAGGGCTTGCAATAATGGACATCTGACAGGAGGTTTTATGGGATTTTCCTGTCCTGTATGACTACTAGACTGTGCTTGAGGCAATGCATTTATTCCCAGAAGTCAGATGTGAGTGGAAAGGATCGGAGTATAAACAACTGCATGAGGATATTAGAATGACCACTTATCTTGAAAGTCCTTGAAGGGTGAGAGCACTGACTTCTTTATTGCCCATTTATATCTTTCTCTTAGCTAAGATGGATCTTGTTCAATTGGCAGTTAAACAAATGTTTGCAGTGTCATAGTGAACGCTCTGAATGCCTCTATGGTTGCTATTTTCATTACTGCCAGTGTTAGACTTCATTCTTTTAGAATTCACGCCAAGAATAAATGTCCCAACTAGTTCCGTGTTACACTAAGAGAAGGTATGGTCTCCTGTGGTGATGAAAAGGAGCTGCTGTTCAATGAGGGAGGGATATGGTGGGAATGGAATTATGTGGTATTGCTCTACAAATTCTTTTTAGACATAGAGTAATGAGATATGTGTTCGATTTTTTTTTTCTTTTCTTAGTAGAAGTTACTTTAAAGTTATGTTCTTGGGAAAAAGATGCTTTGAGGAATTTTCCTGAAGTTGAGAACCACTCCTTGCACTCTCTTCTCCATCACACATGCTTTCTAAAATTTGCATCTAATCTGTTTAAACTGTATACAAGATAACTAAATTAGGAAGTTGTAATACTTATCAAGATGCCTTAAGTCTCACTGTTAATTCTCATGTTTCCAGGCTAAGAACTCACGTGTACTGAAAAGATAAGTTTCTTTAATGATGGAAAACTTTGAGTAACTTGAACTCCATTTATCTTGTTGTACCAAGTAATTACTAGCCCTTCCATTAGAATATGTTGAGAGAACTTGGTTCTACCACGTGTTCATTTTGGAGGATCAGATTCCGTGATGATAACTTGGGAACTTCTGGCTTGTGAACAAGCAGTTATTCTCAGTGAAGAAAGTAAGCTCTTTTTTTTAAAGGAAGGAAAAAAAATAAAAAAGGTGAGGGAGAGACAAAGCAAGCCTTCAAGCCTTGATTCTGCAGTCAAGTCCTTATAGCAGATCTTGTTAACTCAGTGGTCTTCTGTGAGTGTATAAATGTCTATTCACAAAGACAGCATCGAAGGTTTGTGACCGTTACTTGGAGGCAAATATCAGGGAAAAAAATCAAGGCAAATACACGTGTCTGAAGAAGTGACTTTCTTAACACCTGCAAAAAAGTGGGTGATTCCTGTAGAAAACTAGTAACTTGAGACTGAACTAGCAATTGCTGTCTGATGTGGATTGTTGCTTTCCCAAATTTCTGTCTCTGTTTGAATTCATTGAAATGGATTGTTGAATGTGGTGACTGAAATTAAATCCCTTTGGTATTACATACTTCATATTCTCCACTTCATCATTTAGCAGCTACTTTGTTTTTTTCAAGTGCTCTACCTTTTATTTTCTCTATTCAACTGGACCTTCCTGATTCAAACTAGTATCCGATCGTTTGTTTTCTTGCTCCTGCCAACTTTTAATTTTGTTCTTACCTCTGCTCCTGTATTCCTATTTCTGGAAATCGAGTGGGAGACTCGTTGCCTTGGTTACAGTGACTAACCATTTCAAAGTTATTTATAATGTTTGGGTTTAAATAACCTGTACCATAATGCCAATCACAAATCGTTTCACATCAATAAAAAATAAACAAAGTCCATCACTATGTCCTGAGAGCATGCTTACAATGCTGATTCTTGGGGATTTGTTTTTATTTGCTATTGGGGGTCGAGGACAAGTTCTAACCTAGCATTTGAAGATGAATACGAAATAAAGTGTCTTGGTGTTACCCTTTGTGCAAATGAGCACAATTTAAGCTCTGAAATATGAGGAAACATTATTTTTCCTCTCCTTTGTAATGACACTAGCACTCTTACCAAGGAGTAGGAATATACCGGTTTAACCATGTTAATTCAGTTGTGATTGCTCAGGTGTTGATGAATTGTACAACACTGACCCATTTCAGCACGAAAAACAGAGCTAATGCAAGAGTTGGTGGGATGGAGCAGCTGGGAGAGAAAGGAAGCTGAGACTTGTAGCCAGCTGTGAGAGTGCAGAGAGTTAAAGAGGAAGCACCAGCAGTGATATGTAAATGAGCAAGGGGCAAAATGGTTGGTCTGTAGTACCCTTGTAAATTGAGGAACTGCTTAGCAGAAGCACCTATAATAATGAGATGCTCTTTATTGTGAGTTGAATATAATCTTAGATTTCCATTGATTATTTTTACAGTAATGTACGTATGTGAATTGAGTGAACAATACCATGAAAGCAGATTGTTGTTTACAGGACTGAAGCCTGCCTATTTAAGGCAGCCTGATCACTTAGATATTTTTCCCATTAAATTACTGAAACCGTATTTGAATTTGAGAGGTGTGAAGCAAAGGTCTGTGTGCTCCAAACCTGAGGTTTTCAGTAGAACAAGAAAAGAAATAAACCACTTTGCTTAAGCTTATGTTGTTAAACTTCAGAACCACGTTTCCAGGGTTGAGGGAAGCTTTCCTGGTCCAGTATAGGAATGAATGCCTCTTAGATATAAACTCTCTCGTATCAGGAGAACTGTGTGAGCGTTCAGGTTTTGTACATAACCCTCTCTGTTTGCATGGACCAGTCCATTTGTGAACGTCCTGAACTGTTGTGAAGTGATCTTAAGTTTTTAATGTTTCCATACTTTAAAACAATGAATTGTCACTTAATGGCCTTTCTATTTCCAGCTCATGAGCATTTGCTTCAAAGTTATTCTTGGTCATTCTGCAATCATGCCTGGGGTTCAGTTTCACTTTATGCTGAAATCTTGTACTTCATTTGGTGCTGAGAAGAAAATCTGGGTACATCTGCGGGTTTTTTGACTTGACAAAGTGAAGTTAGAACAGTACCTTAATGAAGAAAAGGGGACACAACCATGATAAAATGAGAATGAAGTTGCAGTGGTTAAAGCATCGAGGCCAAAATGGTCCTTTTTAGAGCTTACAGAATTTCTACAGTTGTGAAGAATTCAATGGTTTTTTTCAATGTTTTGCTGTTTGTTCTCTACGTTTTAGAGCTCCATCTGTAGTGATACCTCTAACAGGAATGAAGTTGAACCTTCCTTTCAGAAATCTGGACATCTTGCAGCAGCCAGCACAAGAGACCCAGGGTCTTCCTAGCATATAGCTGAAGGACCTACTTGAATCATAGACAGCTGAACTGGGATGGGACAACAAAAATGCTTTCAGAATGTTCTGTATTTATGTGCTAACATAGTCTGTAGCTAATGCATAAGGTAGTAATTTAAATCCATTGGTATAGAATCAGTTTTGTAAAATGTTAGGGGTAACTAGTATTCTCTCCTTCCCTGTCCCATCTTTAGGTCATCTGCTTCTTCTGTCCATTGGTCGTGATGGTGGACTGGCAATCTATGCAAAGTCTTTCTTTTTATTGTGGGCACTTGTCTGCCTTAGATCTCTTTATGGTGTGTGTTGCTTTTTCACTGCTTCTGCTAACACTTCGTTCTCTCACCAGTGTCACCCCACAAAGCGATGAAGAAAAACCACACATAAAATAAGCAGATGAAGAAAAACAAAATGCTAACATTATTTTTCTTGTTATGTTATTACTCATCGTTTTGAATTGGAGAAATGTCCTGAGTCATGGTACAAAGGCACTTCAGAACTATAATGTTAATGGAATTCCCTACCCCTTGTCTCTGTTCCTTTGTAACTGCAGAGTTCTGTTCAGTTCTTGCTGTGTTTGCTAAAATGTGTGAATCAATAGAAAGAGGTCTTAATGCTTAATATTGTGTTGCTGTGCAGTCTCTTTGCCAAATTACAGCCCTGTATTGGTACTGGCTGATTGCTTTCATGTCCTTCGCTCCTGTCTCAGTTACAGGAACAGTATTTTGTTTTACAGTTCTGCTGTATCGGATGTTTTTTTAAATTGTGTTCTTTCATTCTGGAATGTTATTTTCAGAGGACTTGTAGAAGAACACTTTCTATTCTTAATTCTGTATCACCTGCATGGAGGCATATGCCATTACTGTCCTGCATCGTACCTGATCATATAGTAACCATCCAGATCATTTATTTCTTCCACTCCTACCCCATGATGGGTTTTTTTTCTGTCCATCCACAAGCACCAGCCATTTAAAGATTTCTTAACACTACTTAGATAACAGACTGGGAAGTCGATTTTAGTAGAACTTTTCAAGTAAAGAATAAGGAAAGTTTTATGATGTGTCCATAGACATTTATCTATTCGTTTTGCTAAAAGTTTAGCAGATTATAATTGCTGCAATCAGGATGTAAATAGTCAATTTAATTTACTCCTGAAGAAGTGGAACTCAGGAGAAGGTCTTCATAATGAGAGTAAAAGAAAACTGAAGATGGGGTTTGTATAGCACTAGAGTGAGGAAAAAGGAGTACAAAAATGTTTTGGATGTCACAGATTGTCCGTATCAGTAATCAGCAAAGCTCTTCAAATGACCTTCAGCACTTCATAGTGAAGGGTCATCCAAAAAACCGACAGGTATCTAGCAACCCTGTGGAGCTCAATTTGCAATACTTCGGTTCCTTATTCTACCTGCTGCACCTGTCTACAGCACAAAAAGGAGATTCTCCCATCATCTATAGTATTGAACTAACACCGAATAATGTAGGGAAGAGTGCTTTCTACTGGTTTTCTACACTCAGAGGTGCAAAGAGTGGTTTTGGACCAAGTATATCTAATTTATCATCTTGGAAGGGCGAATGTAGCTGCATACGCTTTTGAAATTGAAATTGGCTGCTTTTTTTAAGACTCACAACACTTAACATAAGCACTTAGAAAAAATGTGATATTTTTTCATAGTTTGCATTTGAACAGATTAATTGCGAGGTTTCCTCACCTGAAGGTTCATAAAATGCCTGCAGTGTTCTGCGTGTGTTAACTGCTTTAGTAATAATTGAAGTATTAAACATATTGCAAACATAATTAAAGAGTAACTGCTAGCATAAATGTACAAGTACCATGGTTTGCAACTCTGTGTCCTTAAATAGTAGAAGAATTTTGCAGAAAAGTTAGCATGACTGTTAAAAACCTGTTGATTGCATCTTTGCATTTACACCTAAGCTGCATCTGGAAGGCTCTCCTTTGTTGTTGCAATGGCTGTAGAAAATAGCATTAAGCACTTACGGTATCACACTGGTTTCCTGTCTCAACATCCAACCCCTTACATGGGGGAGCAATAGGCTACATTTCCTTCTATAAAGCTCTTCATTGGAACTTATATAAGGCAAAGAAATAGTATCTGTTTGAATGACAGGAGGAATAGCAATGCCAGTGGTGTCTGTGGAGGCTATGTGGAGGCTGTCAGGGGAGAAGTTAAGCTCCCCTTCCCTGGAAGCTTGTCATGCCAGTATTAGTAGTGCTCTCCTCCATGCTGGTTGGCGGTGTTGCAAAGTCTTTTTGGAACTGCCGTTCTGGAGTAAGTTTTTTTACAAAATTGGCTCTTCGCGTCCTGAATGACCACAGGCAGAAATAAATCTCCTAGGCCTGAAGCTCGGTCTTGTGGCAGTAGTCAGCCACAGTTAATTGAACCCAAGGACAGAATGAATATGCCTGCAGAAAAGATCTGAGAAATGACTGCTGGACTTCAGCCTTCTACACTATGGGAGCCCTTACTGTCTCCTCTGAAATACTTGTCTGTTAGACATGTTCACAAAAGCCCTCTTTTATATATGTATATCATGACTACAGTGCCCACAACTGCTTCTCTTATGTTGCCTGACACCACCTAATTTTGGGAGAAGTAGCTTGTAGAAGTAGGATGGATAACTGAAGGAAAGAGGAGGAATCGTTGGAATGATGTAATTTGACCTCAAGATTTCATGATCTGCTGTTGTGTGGGGTGCAGTGATGTGTAGCATGGCCGTCAAGCAATGCGTCGTCACAGGATGCCTGTTCAGAAAACCAGGTTCTTACTTTACACATTATGTGGTGTGGCTGCAGAAGTGAGGTGGCAACTATTTGGATGTATATTTGCACTGTTGTGTTTTTTCATTAGATAAGAAACAATGAAAATGACCTCTAACAAGCAAGGTTCAGAATAGGCAGAAACATTAGAATCAGCTTTCCTTGTTGCTCTGTTCTTATTTTAAGAGAAGAATTTAACAGCCAGAACTGTGCTAATTATGAAGTAATTGAAGTAATCTACCACAGTGAAGGCCGGTGTTTTCAGCTGACAGATAGGAGAAGGACATACAGATACGAGAACTACTGGATGCTAATGTATTTCTGGTGTAGGGTAGAACTGTGTGTATGTGTAGTACATTGCCACATGAACCTCAGTCTTGAAAGTCATGTGGAGTAGGTAAATTTTTATGAAAAGGTATGAGTTTTGTAAGTTTAGGATGTGGTTTATTGACATGCTTCTCATTGGGTTGTTTTTCCATTTACTAAGTTTCTAACAATAATGATTGAAACTTGCTGGCTTCTTGTCTCCTGCCTAAGGCCATGGTTTAATATTTGGTGGCAGCTGAGCTTGAGCAACTGTTAATCCTTTTCTTTTGCAAAGTGCTGAAAAGGGTGGAGAGAGACAAATTATTTATGTCAGCATATGACTGTGAAATCATTCCTTGAAAGTTTTCAAAAGTAGAAACCAGAAAGGAGTGTTTTGTCTCAGATAAGCTTACTCTATCAAGTCCTGTAATCACAGAAGAGGTGTCTTCTGTGGATGTCTTTTGGGGGCTGGGAGGTGAGTGGAGGAGCTTGAGTGTGGTCTGTCTTGGACTGCTCTCTCTATCTTTAAACTTGTTGACCTGAAACTTCTTAGAATGTGTTTTGAAACTCAGAAACATGCTTTGTTTTCTTGTCTGTCTCCTGATTGTTTTGGGGGGTTGAGTGTGGTTGTGAATTCCTCTTTAATTGTGAGAAAACCTAGGGTCTTAAGGACCTCTCCTTCTATTTATGACATGTTGTGTTGACTTATACTGACTATGAAAACACTGAAACAAGGAAAGTGTTTCTGTAACATACTTGTTTACCAGATGTGCTGCCTTTCAGGACCCTGATATTTTCCCCATCTCCCATATGACAACCGTGTGCCAGTTTTCTTGCAGCATTTCTTAGGGTTTCTGGTCCTTAAGACTGATGGCATGCCCTGATGATACTGATGGTTTTACAAGTGAGATCTGAAAATGACATCCTAAAGGCTTTCTCTTGCCTTTCATCTCTTCTCAGGAGGTTACAGTGAAAGTATAAGATCATGTTCAAGTAGTCCAGTTACCTGAAAACTGTATGTCAGAAGTAGTCTGAAATTGCTGCTTTCCCTCATAGAAACATGTGTGGACAGAAAGCCCTTCAACTTAACTCCCTTGTATGCTTCAATGTGTGCAACTCAGTTCTTGGACACCATCCAGGGGCTGCTTGGAGTAATGGCTGTTGTGACTAGTGATCTCTCTATCTTCCTGCACAGAGATACATGCTTGGAATAGGGGAATATCTAATAAGAAAATATGCTCACAGAAAAATTACTAAGTTGAAATAAACTAAAATAGTAATTGGCCACTTCTCTACAAATAGGAACTAACAAAACATGTCAGTCTAAGAATAAATTTAAGTCTTCTGTAATGGAAGAAAATTTTTCATCTCTGCTCTATAGGAAATTGAAATATAAAATAGTAGTTAAAATTGTTGTTTTATGTTCCACCTATCGCCTAGTATGGTTGTATAGATACCACAACATAAGCACATTAGATGTGCAAATATTTTTATCAGCAGCTAGAAGAGATAGCATTTTGAATTGCCGTTAATGAAACCCTTGTCAAGATGGACTGTTCCTCACTTCATTCTGTTTCCCAGTTTGATCCTGCTGCAAAGCTTTATAATTCAGTGGGTTATGGATGAAGCTCTTCATGCATTTGACTCTGTTTTAATTTTCTGGAATAAGCAATGATAAAACTACAATGCTTGCTTTGAAAAAAAATTGAGCTTGTCTTTTGACTGTAAGAATACACTGGGAATAAATACCTTGAAAAATAAGAGTATAATAAAATTGCACTTAACATTCTCCACACAAATACTTGTCTATATATCATCTGTATGTTTGTTAAGAGAAATCTTTGTTATATTTTCAGCTGAAGAACAGACATATGGAAGATCTAAGTAAGGGCCCTTAACTTTCATAATTTAATTTTTAATTTTTTGTTTTAGAAGCAAGTAAGGAAGACTCAGTGAAAGTCAGGTTAGAGCTTATGTTTCATTCTTGTTCTTGAAAGTGTTCACCAACAGGATTTATTGATTTTTTTTTTAATATTTGCTTAAAAACCTGAGCAAGTCATTCAGGGGCTGCTTCAAGAGTCATTCAGCTGTCTGCTGTGGGCTCTAGAGCAGGGGTCAACCTGTAGGTGTCAAAGCCCACATGGGTGAGATAAAAGTGCGAAACAGACAAATGGAACACTGGTATGCAGGAGAAACAAACAAAAAAAACCTGACAAACATTTAATTAATAAGTATTTTGCAAAGTGTTAATAAGGAAAGTATTTCTATACTTAAGAAGGCTTACTAAGTACCTCATCCTATATTTTCTTTGTATGAAGAGGGACTGTGAGAGAGCAGCAGAATGTTATTTGCTATGCTGAAATGGATGAAAGTTATTAAAAGTATCCAAGATTTTGAGAAAACCTGTATTATCATAGAATGGTTTGGATTGGAAGGGACTTTAAAAATCATCCAATTCCATACCACCCCCACCCTGCCAAGGGCAGGGACACCTTACACTTTATGTGGCTATTAGTGTTTAAAAATGAGGTTCAACGTTGTGAATTAAATGACATTTGTGGTAGTTTTTTTGCCATTCTGTACTTAATGTTCCCTAAGAGATAGGGAGTACTTTCTGTTGTGCTTTTTGTATTATGTTGTACAAAGGTTCTCAGTGATAAGACTAGACAAAAGGTTAATCTGTTTTCAGTGTGGTTTATTGGCGTGGAGTGTGGGAACTTTGAGAGAACGTTTGGCTTAAGAATATGGAGAACAGGATGGGGAAATTTTTAAATTAAAAATTTTGTTGGGGAAATGTACAAATATAATTTATTAAGATCTAAGTAGAGCATCTACTTGCATTCAAAGAATTAAAAAAAAAATTGTGCGTGGTATATATTTGTTGCCAAAGGATTGAATTCGAACTGCTGCAGGGACGGAAGTCATGAACTAAGTACTTGGAACGAGTACATGAAAGCTCACTGTTTGAAAGCGGCATTAGACAACAGTAGCCTCTTCTGGAAAAAATGGTATTTTCTTTACAATCGCTCCTCTTGCTCAATTTGTTCCGTGTTGAAAACCAGAAGAAACTGGGGAAAAAATTCTCTTATGAAGTGACTTCTAGTCCTAAAATTTTGACTGACGTTGTGACCAACCCCATGTGATTGATTCAGCTCACTCACTGTCTGCAGTGTTGCCTTCGTATGATGACTGCTTAACTCAAGACATTTTTTGAAGCTTTTTAATTAGTGGCACATGTAATTAAAGCAATGTACAATATTTTATTTTTTGTTTTTATTAAATGCCTTGATAAATAATAAATTAAAAGGTATAGCAAGTGTGATGTAATTAACACAATGTAAAGGTTTTTGTGTGCTATTTAAATGCATCAAAAAACCCAAAATTACTAAGATAATTCATTTTGGTTTGACTGGGTCTGCCTTTCATCTAAACATGGGTAGGAATTAATTGAAAAAGTGTTAGTAAAGCAGTTGACTGTCTGTTCTGAGGGGTGTCCCTGATGAGGTAGTGTATTCTTCACAAGTATTTACTGGTAGTTTGCTCATCTCCCTGTGGATGGATTTAAGTAGTCTAGAACTGAGGGCAGAGAAATTGCTGCAGTGCTGCTTCACTGCTGTGGAGCGATGTGGTACCTTTGCTGGAATATTCATTTTATAGGATGGTTCTTTTGTCTCTGATTTTGATTGTTTCTGATCACATCCTGTTTAATGCACATCACTTCTTGGTTCCATGTTTGGAAGTTCATCTTTTCCCACTCTTTTACTGTCCAGTCTCTATTCTCCTCACCCCTGAAGAAGTGAAAAAGGTTAAATTTGTCTGTGGCTCAATTATCCCTGGGTTCCTGTCTGTCAAGGAAAAACCTGACTCATTTTACTTTTTTTAAGAGCGGCGCACCTAAGTATTTGGAGACAACTGAATGTGCTCTGGAAGTGAATTCTGTTCAGTCAGTGTAAGACCACTGTAACTATAGATAAGCCAGGTCTTGCTTTGGGTTAAGAGATCTGCATTTGATTATGGCATTACTTAGTTGGGATTAATTTTCCCAAGAATGTCTTGTATCCACTGTACAGGTGGGTTCAGCTGTAAGTTAAGCTGTCTTTTTCACAGCTGTTTCTGTATTCCATTGTCTGTGAAAAGTAATATTTTTAAAATAATTTTTTACTCCTTAATGTGCCTTGGAACAGTCATTTAAAAGACCACATCCTGCTGAACTTAAATAGGCACAGTATCTTCTGATCAGATAGAGGAGACTACCAACTTCTGGCAGTCAGAGGCAACTGACCTTCCGCCTTTTGCAGGCTGTAATGATGTAATGGAATCAGCTATGGCACTTAGACGTGTCAGGTTAACAATGCCAGTTTTCCTCTTGCATTCACTTGGAAGTGACAGTCATGAGCTGAGCTTTAAACAACTGGCAGGGTGCAGGTCAAGATGTTTGGCTGTTGAACTATGCAACACAAGTAACTGTTCTTCCTTGGAGGAAGAAAATCCTCAAGTGTGCATGGAAGTATCCTCTGTATTTCCCATGGAACTGGAAAATGGAAATCATGCTTTTGCTCAGATACCTGACCTGTCATTGACTGATTTGGACCTCTTGTAAGGTAGGGTGCTGCTGCATCCATATGCTGAAAATGTTCCTCTGAGTCTGCCGACCAGCTCACTCAGAGCTTGCATTTTGGGGAAATCAAAGCTTTAGATCATTGAGCTGTGTCAGAAATGAATGTGGATACAGTTAACACCTCTGTTCCAAGTGAAATTGTTGATTTTGACTCCTTGTGCCCCACCGTAAAGCCATGGTTTTGTCCTGTAACAATAACCTCAAGGCTGTTGAGAGAACAAAAAAAGGATGTGCATTTGTGGTGCTGAAAATATTTATGTGAAATGTAGACTTTTAAGTCTATTCAAAGCCCTGCTTGTTCCATGTATTTTGATGTGGTTTTCTGCCTCTTCTTTTAAATGGCCTTTTGAAGTCTTAGTCAATAGGATTAAGAATCATAGACTGGAATCATAAAATGGTTTGGGTTGGAGGGGACCTTTAAAGGTCATCTAGTCCAGCTCCCCTGCCGTGATCAGGTAAATCTTCAGCAAAATGTGGTTACTCAGAGCCCTATCCAACCTGACCTTGAATGTTTCCAGTGATGAGGCATCCACCACCTCCTTGGGCAACCTGTTCCAGAGTTTCACCACTTTCTTCCTTCTTGTCTAGTCTAAATCCATCTCTTTTAGTTTAAAACCATTACTTGTCATCCTGTTGCAACGGGCCCTGCTAAAAGGTTTGTCCCCATCCTTCTTATAGATTCCCTTTAAGTACTGAAATTCTGCTGTAAGGTCTCCCCAGAGCCTTCTGTTCTCCAGACTGAACAACCCTAACTCTCTCAGCCTTTTTTTCATAGGTGAGGTGTTCCAACCTTCTGATCAGTTTTGTGACTCACTCCAACGGGTCCTTGTCTTGACTGTGTGGAGGGCTCCAGAGCTGGTCCAGGTGGGACCTCCAGAGCAGAAGGGCAGAGTCGCCTCCCTCAGCCTGCTGACCACACTTCTTTGGTGCAGCCCAGGATATGGTTGACCTTCTGGGCTGCGAGTGCAAATTTTCGGCTCGTGCTGGGATTCTCATCATTCAGTACCCAAAGTCCATCTCAACAGGGCTGCTCTGAATCCCTTTATTCCTGTATTCCTATATTCCCTTATACTGAGGGTTGCCCCGACGCAGGTGTAGGACTTTGTACTTGGCCTTGCTGAAGCCTCATGAGGTTCCCATGGGCCCAACTTCTCCTGGTCTGTCTGGAAGGCATCGCATCCCTGTCTGTTGCCTGGCTTAAGAAGATGACTTCTGCTTGTGTTGCTGACTCTGGTGGTAGAGAAATGAACGTATGCACTGTTATTCTGTATATGTTATAGCACTTCCTCATTAAAGGTCCAGCAAGGCCACTTGCATACTTTCAAAAATTACTCAAAAGACAGTGTTTTAAAATTCATTGTTTTCCTTTTGGAGAGAGAAACAACTCTGAGAGTGTTTTTCCCTATGATGATTTGTTCCTGTTAGTGCATGAGCTGAATGCTTCTTATAATTTAATTTCATTTTGCAAACATTTTTTTATTGCTTGAAATACTATTCAGGTTTTATCCCTCTTTCTCACAGACTTCCAAGTTCACAGTATTTTCTAAAATGCTCCTAACCCTTCTTTCTATTTTTCCCACCCTCATATTAGGTTGGCTGGAAATGTTAAAATTCAAACACATGGGAATCAAATTGTGATGATTAAACTCCATGAATTAAAAACCAAATTCTTAAAGGTAATGTGTTGGTACAAGATTCCTTCAGCAACTGCCGCCCTGCTATCCTCTAGATAGTATTGATCAAGTCTAATCTTTGCGTCTTGGTAGATACCTGAAGTATGTGATGCTTTCTTCCCTCTACCCAATACCCATTTATAAGTGTTGTTTTCCCCTGGATGTTCTACAATGTGTGACAGCTACATACCAGAAAGTCACTGTTATGTAGTAATGATCTGAGGGGTTTTAACTCTTCAGTCCTCTTGTGTTTCAAGCACTGAGGTTTCTGTGGAGCCAAACTGTAGCCGTTGAGAGGTAATCTACGATGGGCAGAAGTGGATATAAATAGCTCTGAATCTGTGGGTTTTTTTGTTTGATTTATGTGGTTTTTTCTTTTGATTTATGAACATCGCTTCTTGAATTGTAATCTCTTCTTCGAATGTGACAAGCATCTGTTCAGATTGGAAAGCATTGCTTTTCTGGTCTTATTAAAGTACAATGTTTTAGAAAAGTAACTGTAGATTCTACAAAGTCTGTCCTGGTGGTGAACTTTTGTGATGGTTTGATGTATATACAGATTGCTGTGACTCATAGCATGCTACCTTATTTTTACCCAGACAATTACCTTGCTAAAAGATGTGTGAGATAGTATTTAATGATTTGTTCCCTCAATTTAGGAGCAATTATATTGTCTACCTTTTTATCTATCCTCTTAATGTTATTGTCAGATCAGAATTCATCTTGTGCTTCTTTTGCTTTCTTCCCAGATTTTTAAATTGAAATTCTTTCTGAAGTACTAAACAAAAAGAATTGTAAAAGTGAAATTGAGGATTGTAAAATGGTATCTGATCTGCAATAGTCTGTTTTTTTCAAAAAGCTGTGTCAGTCCCAGCTATAATTTTTATAGTTTATAATTTTTATAGAAATTTTTAAGTTGGTATGGCTTTTTATACAGGCAGTTGTTGTTTGAAGAGATACATATGCACTCACTGAAATAGCATGTAGGTAAAGGTTTCTGGAATTTCTAGATGCCTTGATCATTTTTCATTTTAATAGTGGTGTGAACATCAGAGGATCAACGCGTGTTTTCACTTAGGTCGTTTGGGATGCTTCATAGATTCACAGTTCTACAGGCTTGCAGATTGATTATTTCACCTTGCTTTATGTTAGAGAAGTGTTAAAGCTCAAAGCATTTTTTCTGAATAGTGGATCACTAAGTAGGATTCAACAGAAGGAGTGCTCTTAAATCTATTTTTGAATCTACTTTTATTTAAAAATGATGTAATACTTCTGCTGTGATCGCTGACAGTTCTGCTGATTCATAATAAAAGAGCTTGAGTTACTGCTTCATTTTGCCTGTGAAGCTCCTCTGAGCAGTAGTGCTTGGTAAATTGGTAGTCACTGAGGAAATGATCTGGCATAGCACCCTCCTTACCCCCTCAAGTCCTCTCCTCCCCCCAACATCAACTCAGCTTACAGCTGGACATATATATTAATGATATTGGTTTTATGTTAATGTGCCTACTTGTGAACTGTGATTACTGGGGCCAGACATCCTTGTGGATATCTGCTGCTGCTAAACCTGCTGGGAATTGTAAATACTATTAATATAACCTACAGAATGCTCGGAAATAACATGCCTGATTTTAACCAACAGAAAACTTAGAGAATCAAGTAAATCAACGTAAGTGGATCAGAGTTCTTTTTTTTTTTTAAAGATAGTGAACAATTTTCTCATACAACTAAAAGATGAAGGCATGAAAACTAGAAGGAGGAAGTGAGATACTATTTTAAATTAATTGTACTTTTAATGCTTCTCAAAGCTTGGTATAAATATAAACAAATTATCACAAGGATTTTGGAACAGCAGATGGATGTCTCTTCTCCTCCAGCCCCTGAGAGATCCAGGAATATCTATGGGAAAACTTGGTGTTCTTCCTCTAAGTAGTTCAAGTGTAACCATCATGAATAAGCTATGTGTTTGTGCTATGTTGAAACATTCTTTAGCATCACTTAGTACTACAAACTCTCATCTAATGTAAAATATAGTGTTAGGTACCAAAAGTTGACTTGCATATCCTGAGATCCAAAGTAGTGATTTGTTTGGTGTTTCAAGATGTATTGCTTTTATTACAGCAAAAATAATACTGGTAAGTTCAACGTTCCACGTAGTTGAAGTTTCAGTACTTTTAAAAAGAAAAACAAAGACACCTGAACTTTGAGCATTTTTCCAGTTTTAGTAATTTGTTTCATTATAAGCTTTTACACTTTGGTTATCAGTCCATGAATTTGGGTCCCCCACCCACACAGCTATGGGAATGACACCCTTCTCTGGTACATTGTTCTGGACGCTGGCGACAGCTTTGTCTGCCTTCACTGCCATCACCATCTTTTCGGATGAGGCTTCTGCCTCCTTCCCCGGGATTAGTCTCGCACTGTGTCTTTGAGAGGTCCTTGTTATTTCCTCCGATGTGGTTACTGCTTTTACTCTGCTCAGCACAATTTGGTTTAGGAGGCTGCTTGCCAGCATTGATTCTGTTGGGTTTTTTTTTCCTTTGTCAATGCATTTTTTTCTTATATTTTTAACAAATGGTCATCTTAAATAGTTTCTCTCTGAATTATTGATGTTTGGGAATGACTTCTTTCTCAAATCTATTTACTTTATACTTTGATCGTCTTTCGTGTTCTTATATGAGATAAATATACTCACATGAAATACAACATTAATCAACTTCTGCAGTTTCTTTATATCTGAGTCTGTAGGTATCTGCAGTACTGTAGATTGCTGGGTAGAATTTTTAGCTATAGATAATTATAAATTGAGAGAATAAGACATTCAGTGTCTGTTGCTGTAAATAGTGCTTATTTTAAGTGTTAAGTCTTCCTTGACTCCCCAACTTAACTGCTTCCATAGCATTAAGAGCAGAGCTTCATATTGCTTTGTGTTGTCCCTGCTATCTTGCCAGACTATCCTTTGAATGGGATTACAGATGGTATGACTCATTTACACTTGTCCTAAGCAGTCGAGGTACTTAACACCAAGTATGTGCCCCCAGGTTTTGATTCCTGTGAAAAAGATAGTGTTTCCCCTCCCCCACCTCAGCTAGAGTTATTTTGCTATAATTCAGTCAGATTTTAGTTGGCTTTCCTTTTAAAATTGGGTATGCAGTTGGTTTTTTTTTTTTTGTTGTGTTTCTTCCCCTGCCCCAACTAAAAAATATAATTGACAATTTTTAAAAGATGCCAGACTTCTGCTGATATTGCTGAAGACACTTTTAAATTAAAAAAAAAAAAGATTGCCTAAAAAACTACTATATAGTTGGATCTAGAAAATACCATGAGGTACTGTAACCCTGCCCTGCTGCTACTTCAGTAGCTCTGAAATACAGGTAACTATTTCCTAGTGTATTTGCAAGCTAATGTATTTTACAGCTTGGGACATGAGTAAATGAGCAAACATTTTCCCTTCTCAAATGGGCTGAGCCTAATAGAGCCTCAGTGTTGACTACACTTTATTGGGTAGGTCATGAATATGCTGAAAAATGGCTTCTCTTCCCCATTCAGCAATAGGGGTAGAAAAGGAGATGTGAACTTGTATGTGTGAGGAGAAGAGCTGCTACTTGCTTTTCTAGTAGGATCATTCTCCCCTCTTTTACCCATGCCTCAGTTGAGGATCTGCTTTTACAGGTAATGCTGAGAAGCCTGCATGTGGTGAAGTCACAGTTGGCACTGAACTGCAGCAAAGGTGAAGTGAGAGCATGGGATAAAGTACAGGCTGGTGTATAGTCAAGTGCCTTACTTGTTCAGCTTGTCCCTTTTTATAGAATCATAGAATTGTTTAGGTCGGAAAAGACCCTTTCAAGTCCAACCCTTAATCTAACACTGCCAAGTTCACTGCTAAATTAGGTCCCTAAGCACCACATCTACATTCTTTTAAATACCTCCAGGGATGGTGACTCAACCACTTCCCTGGGCAGCCTGTGCCAATGCTTGACAACCCTTTTGGTGAAGACATTTTTCTTAATATTCAGTCTAAACGTCCCTTGGTGCAATCTGAGGCCATTTCCTCTTGTCCTGTGACTTGTCACTTGGGAGTCAAACCCAAAATCAAGCTCAATATTGTGATACAGTATCCTTTTTTCATTTTGAAGGCAGTAAGTTTACTAAAAAAAACCCAAAAAACACCTTTTTCCTAACCTTTATTTAATACTAATAATTTACATGGGCAAAACTTAAAAGTTTTTGTTCATTGTCCCATGGCCATGCCTGGCTATGTATAAATATTGTATAGTAGCTCTCTTTTTAAACAACTTTTTGTGTTTTCTTTCAGCTGTTTCCTATGTATGCCATTTGCCAACAAAAATTTGGAGGACCAGCCCTCCCTTAACCCGTGTAGGTGTTTATATTGCCCTAGAGTTGCATCTCCTCTTTCTTGGAAGCTGAACACTTTTCTTTGAGGCTCGTACTCCCTCTGATGGTGGACTGCTGTGCTTCTCTTTCTGTTTGCATTTGCTTTCATCTCTCCCCCTTGGTCTCCATTTTATCTTTTCGCTATTAGGCTAAGTCGTTTCTTTTGTGTGTGTGTGTGTGTCCCAATAAAAGTGCAGTTTTAATCAAGCTGATCAAATTGAAGAGTCATACCTGTCTGTGTATATACTATACAAAATGAGCTATTTGATCAGGTAGGGAGAAAGGAGGGAAAGCTTCTTTTTTCTCTACTTGAATTTATTTCGTATTTTTAAATATCGCAATTCCTCTTCTGTGATTCATGTGCAGTATATTTCCTAATGTTTGACTTTAAGTGATGACTCAGTCTCCCTAAAGTCTGAATAAGAATAGTTTGCTCTCTTAAATTCTTTGTTCCACAGGTCAACTGTTTGAATATTATCAGCATATGTATGGTACAAAAAATAGTGCTATAAAGACTATGTTAGTTGCTCTTGCCTGGGATCATTATTAAGAACTGACTGTGTTTAAGATTTTGAAATGATATTAACCAAGATTTACTGTATTAAAAATAAATCTGAAAGAACTGTCACTGCAACTTGTGTGGTAAAGATATGATTATGTATGTGATTTTTTTTATTAGTCACAGGTAAATTTGGCATGTAGAGTACAAATAGTGCAAAATAAAGCTGTTTATAATGTGGTTATAAAAATAAAATATCGTAATTTGTATGTGTTTATACATGCAAGTGTACAAGATTGGTTTGAGAGAAAAAGCTATCCTGTTACCCACGTGGTAAATGAGCCTTGGCTACAATGTTCATAAGAGGAGAAGGAAACCAGCAGGTCTTTGTGTTCACCTTACATCTCCTTCCTGCTTCAGCAGCAGTAGTTTCAAACAGTTCTTGGATATGTCTGTTTAATTATTTAATCTGATATCTAACCATTGTTTAATGTCAATTATTTAAATGGGTAAAGACTATCAGTTTTGGTTCTTTGTCACAGACTACAGTAGCGCTGGTAGGTGTTTACTGCATGTGGTGCTGCCTTCCATGTGTGGTAGTGGCAACAGGTTCAGGTGGTGGAAGAGATCCTGGTAGGGGGAGTTTAAATTGGTGTAGTGAATTTTTGAGTGTGTTGGTAGGCCTTTTCTGACAGCATGGGGAGAAGGTAAAATCCAAACTGGTGGTGCAACTGAATTAGGCCCCTGTTTAGTTCTGATTGGATGAACAGTAGTGCTTTTGGGATGTCAGACTTTTCAAGTATTGCTTCTGCTTGCCTGCCCATGCTTGCACCTGCTCAGGAATCCTCTGTAGCATGCGTTTGGCAATTTTGGTGGAGGTTGGTGAACCTGTAAAAACCACTCAAAAAGACTGAAGTAGAGCTCTCCTAATTTTCAACCTTTAATGTCTACTTAGATGTGAAGTCAGTAGTCTTAAAAATTCAGGTGCCTATCTTAAATTTCTGAAGTTACAGCCTTCCTGGAAGTCTAACACTTGTGTGAGAGATGTAAAGGAATATGCACTGGTAAGAAATTCTGTGTTCTGGCTTGTTTTGGTTGTCTTTGGTGTGCTGCCACCAAGTGACAAAACTTGATATTGGTGCTTTTAGTGATTTCCACCAGTTACGGCTTGTTCTTTTCTTTTTTTCGAACTGAAAAATTTACAATATTACATTGCGTTTTCTGTATTTTTGCATATAATAGTCCAAATTATTATTCAGAGTAGCATAAGTGCTTGGGCAGGCTGACTGAAATTTCTAAGATAGGAGGATCATAAAAATAAAACTTTTCCCATCATTCTGCTGTTCAGTTTAGAGATTCTAGATTTCTCTTAGTTACTGGTAATAATAATTTGAGAAACTTCTAGGGTGAAGTGGGGAATTTTCAATTCAAAACAAGATAAAATAAGCACGGATCTCAACATAAAGATCAAGCATAAAAATGTTGAGATTAGAAAACTTTTTCAGATTTTAAAGTGTGCAATGTGTTATAGAAACAAAGTTTGAATTCTGTTAGATACTTAAGGATATCTTATTAAAAAAAATCAGTGTATTAAACTAATACTGTGACTGATACTTAAAGTAACATAATATTTATTCAAAGAACAAACAGTCTTAAATACTAACATCAGCAGCAGACAGAAAGATTCTTCTGAATCATCTCTGGAAATACGTGTTACAAGCTCAAAGACTGTTTCCAGCACCAAAGAGAAAAGGCATTTGAAGCAAGCCTGAACACTAGGTTGCTGGAAATTAATCTGGGCAACTAGAAGTATGACCTTGTAGCTATGAGCAGGCCGAACAGTTGGCATATAGACTTTCTGGTCAACCGTTCAACAAGTATGCATCTCCATGAATATCTGTTTAGGTGAATTAAGAGAGAAGTACTGTGTCCCACCTTGTTCAGTTAGTGTTGCTGTTGCACCTGAGCCAGTACCATCTGCTTTCGGGTCTCTGCTTGTTTGTGCTAATCTAAGCAAAAATGGATTGGTAAGATGAAGGATATCAATGTGAGTAAGGAAAGAGGATTGAAGGTGGAGTTGGCGTGGTGATGGGATGACAAGGGTGACCTTGCATTTGTGTGCTCACGCATCCGCAATGTACCATCTACTTTACCTTCTGCTAAGCCCTGTGTGTGGTCATGAATGACAGAGGGGTTTGTGTGCAGAAATTACAAAGAAGATGATGAGTTCCTTCTGGTTAAGAGCTATTGATGACGTTATACTATTTATCATCCGGTCCTTATACACCTGAGCTCTATAAAATTGTTGAGAAGTGAAAATAGACTTCCTTTACAAGAACGTAAAGAAAGTAAGATTTCAGTTACAGCAGTGTTTGGGAATACCTTTCAAGGTCTGAATTGTGCATGTGACCAGTAGCCAAGATGCATCTGTACAGATTAGCAAAGCTGCTTTCAGTGCCTTTTAAAAATATAGTAACTTGAAGTCCGTGTCAGAAAAAGTGATCTCCCTTCATATCTCTCCCTTCGGAGCTTCCCAGCTGTCCTCTTGTGTTGGTGTTCAGCTGGTTTTACAGTAGGCCAGTGTGGGTGTCTATATTTGCAGAAAACACTTTTTAGCTTTCTGCCACTTTGGCTCTGCAGATCAGTTCATGGGACAGTCAGATAACTGCGGTGGCAGCACAAAGAAAACGGTGGGGATGTGTAATTACAGTGGTAGTACCTCTTTGTCCTTGGCTATATTGGGGCTGAATACGTCATGTGCTACTCTGCCCAGTTTGGAAAGGTGACTGAGAGTTTTTGGACCTGAGCAGTTAATTTATCATTGACTCATCTGAACTATTTTGTAATGTTATAGTTATTTTGGAAGATCTATACCTGCTTACCACAGCTTTTACCTTTCCGTTTACCTTCATTCTATACGCCCTTTTATATACAAAAATGGAATCTCTGGAGGTTTGCTTCCCCCCTCTTTGGGTGGAAATGAGGCATCCATGAAGGCTAGGCTTTCTTTGTGAACATCACAGATAGCAGAAGAAGGGAAAAATACTGATTCCTTCAGTTCGGTCCGCAAAAAGAAATCCATCAGTAAATCCCACTAACACTAAAGATTACAGCAAATGGGGGAAAGAGTTGGAAGGGTGAAATTCAGAATACTCGAGGATTGAGATAAAATCAGCTTATGGTTAGGTAAAGCAAAAGCCATGCATGCAAGGAAAGCAAAACAAGGAATTAATTCGCTCTTTCCCATCGGCCAGGCTGGTGTTCAGCCATCTCCAGGAGAGTAGAGCTTCATCATGCATAACAGGTACTTGGGAAGACAAACACCATCACTCCAAACATTCCTCCCTTTCCTCCTCCTTCCCCCAGCTTCTGTCACTGAGCATGTTGTCACATGGTCTGGGATATCCCTGCTTGCTGGTGGGACTGTGAGAAGCAGAAAAGGCCTTGATGCTGCGCAAGCACTGCTCAGCAATGACTAAAACATCGCTGTATCAACACTGTTTTCATCACAAATCCAGAACATAGCACTAAACCAGCTACTATGGCAAAAATGAACTCCATCCTAGCCAAAACCAGTCCACTCAGTAACTTGAGCTTGTGTTTCATATGCGGTATTTTTATTTTGTGCATGTTTGGAAAAAGTTGACTACAAATACTGAGTATTTTGCCACGTAAATAAAATGGACAAACAAAAAACTGGAAAACTTGTCAGGAGGTGATATCTATAATTTCGATTTTATGACATGAAAACAACCAAACTGTGTGAGACGATCTGGTTTATGGTGGCAGTTTTTTTGTTGGCTGTATTTGTTTTAGTATTTCATGGGTTGTATATAAGGCCATGAGAAAAGATTTAGGTCCTGAGTTGATATAACAGGTGACTGGTAGTGGAAGTCTTTAGGAGCACACAAGTAGACTTCCCTTACTGCTTTAGTGCTTTGAGTGTGTTTTAGCTTTGTACCTATAGTTGCATGCACTGTGAATTTTTTTTTTCTTTTCAAATTCCTGACTGATTTATGTGTCCTAGTTTCAAGACTGAACACCATTCTTTCCTTTAAAGTAACTTTGTTGTTGTTTCTTTGGGGTTTGTCTTCGGTTGGCTTCCAGCTTAGGATCAAGTTCAGCTGCTCCATTTTTCCTTCTAGCATGGGAAAATAGATTGAGACTGTTTGTTTGCACTTAAAAACAGTTCTGAAATTATAAAACAGAGCATTAATGGCAAGCCCTCCTCTAGAGGAGCATGTCCTATGCTAGTATTGCTAGTATGTTATCTACTGATTTTCTGAACAAAGTAGTCAGGGTTGACAAAAGTCTACATTAGAGTTTGCATAACTACTTTAATGGTATAAATTTGTAGTTCTTCCCAACTTGCATAGGTTTCTTGGGAACTTTTTTAGTATAGGTCTCAGATGAAGAACCAGCTTCTTGCTGTTGAGGAGTGCAAAACAATACTAAGCAGTTAGGCTGTTTTTTGTCCTCTTAGTATGCTGAAGCCCTTTGGGAGAGAAGGAAATATAAAGCTGGCATAGTGAGAAAAATCAGAAGAGCACGGAGGAGATGTAAATGTCATCTTTTCCCCATGTCTACTTATTTGAGGAATAACAGATTTCATGTAGACTATTCCTGATTTTTAGAAAAGTGTTGACATTTTTGATACTTGGTTTCAAAATTGAATTCACCTGAGAAGCTAGTGTACATCACTTCAGATGCTAACAATTACTATTCAATGAAAGCTGAAGAAAGCCATTTTGCTGTGTGTTCATCAGTGCTGACTATTTTTATTAAAAGAATTGTACTGCTTCTGTATTGAAGAAGGCTTCTACCCTGAAAGAAACACCACATACATGATATACAGGTTAGAAAATTGGAGGCTGTTCTTGCTCAGCATGGTCTTACCCTGTTCATTGTACCTCCATAGTGCACACTGTGACATATAAACCAACAGCAGTAATATGTATTACCAGTCATAAAAAGATGCATTGCTGACACTATTTCTATTTGAAAGCACCTGGTTCTGGGAGCAGTAGCAATGGAATAGGACAATTTCGGAAGAATTTTGCATTCTAAAAGTTTGTGGTAGTCTGATATTTTCTCTAAACAAAGGAAGTAGTTTTTTGTTTTACTCTTTCCCCAGTCAACAACTTTCTCTTACTGGATGAGGAAAGGGAGGAGATTGTCATGAATGCTGGTTTCAGTTGCTGGAAGTTTTTTGCTTTAAAGGTGTTGAGCATGAACCTTGGGTTCATTAAGACCTTTCTTGTCTGTAATCAAATCCTCCTTTTCTATGCATTTCCACCCTCTAACCATGTGACTTTAGAATCAAAAAACACAAAGCTATCTCAGAGCTCCCTATGAGCAAGTCTGTTTATAAAAATGAAGTGAGTAATTTGTTTTTCACATGCCACCCAGAGCTGATCTAGCCCTGTTTGGACTTTCGGGGGCTCCGCAGTCCATGCTCCCAGGAATTGGGGTGCTCCTGGTGAAGCACTGTGGACAGGGCCTGGATGAGGCTACTTGGGGCACGCTACTTGGGGCACTCCAGTTGGGGCACGTTGGAAGACGTCTCCCTCCCAAGTGGTGTTCAGCAAGGCCTTTTAATCTCAGAGCTTAACAGTGTCTTTGGTTGTTAAGTGTTGCTTGTGGGCGTTTCTGTATACTTGCAGCAAAATTGTAGAAACAGTTTTGATTGAAGACCTCTTTTGCAAGACAGGAATTCCTTTCTAGACTAGTACGGACTTCACATGGTTCCAGTATGGTTCTTTTCTTTGTCTGAATGTTTCTGTAGCTGCTGTGATTTGCACAGGGGTGTTTGGGTTCCAATAGCTGTCATATGGTTAGGATGATGATACCTTTTTCAGGCTTTAGATAAATTATATTCACAATTTCATCTGAGTAGGTAACTGAACTCATGCTCAGCATCAAGAGAGAAATGGCACACAGAACTCTGAGATCTTTGTTAGAACAACCTCCCCATTCTGTTCAGTTTGAATACCTATTTATTATGGGCTGTGGCTGATTTTCAAAAGTGTTCTCTACAAGGAATTCTTTGTTAACTTTGTCTACTACCAGTGAAGAGGTGTACCTTGCTGTTACATGTTTTTGCATCTGCTTGCCCCAGAAAATTGCTAATTTTTTATGTAAAGTTGGGCCTAGTAACCTAAAGATTAAGCGTTTAAGATTTGCATTGGTGCACCATGGTGTTTTTTTTTTTTCTTGCCTCCCCCCTCCTGCCCTGTAAACCTTGATTTTCACTGAGAAGCTGTGCTACTGCTTTTTATTGCTTGTCATAGTTTGGGCCTTAGCCAGCAGCTAGATGGTACATAGCTGCTTTCTCACCCTTCCCCACCCAGTGGGATGAGAAAGAGAATCAGAAGAGGAAAGGGAAACTCATGGGTTGAGATAAAACCAATTTTAATAGAAAAATAAAGGAAGAATACTAATAATAGATAAAACAAATTATTAAAATGCAGCTGCTCACTGTCCAATGATTAGCCAGAGTTGGAGCCTGTGGGAGCTTTCAGGTTGTAGACCTGTCCCCTCATCTAATCTTCTTGAGTTTTATATGTTTGTTTTTTTTTCTCGCCTGACCTGTCTTGGACAAGAATCAAACTGGAACAACTTAACTGCAAATGAAACTATTAGGGGGAAAATGTTTTGACTTCGAGGTGATGAGGAGAGAAGTTGATTTCCCCTTCTCATCCTTGTGTCTGACTTGGGTATGAAGAGGCTGGTAAAGATAATGGTTAGTAGTGGTTTGTTTAGGAAATGAAAAGCCACGGTTATTGATACACCTTGTCTTGGTCTTCTGCAAATATGAAAGCGATGCATATCCTTATTTAGAAATGCAGAGCTAGCTAAAGTATTTAAAAAACTGCACTGCTGAAGGATGAGTAATTAATTTTTGGACGGACATTACTAATCCACTTTTTACAGATTATAGGAATTGTTTATGGCTGGAAATTGTTGGTTTGGGATAACTTATTTAGAAGGCTAAGTTGCTAGATAGCTGCAAGCTATCTGAAAATGTTTGTAGCATACAGACAAGAGACTTTAACTCAAAGTTTGGCCTAATTTTGACAGCCCAATAATAATAAATTCACAAAAATATAAATCTTATTTGTGTGTAATGGGTACCAAAATGGTGCGTGTTTCTTTAAACTTTCAAAATTTCATGTACCAGCTACCAAATACTGTGGTGCTGTAACTTAAATTGCTGTAAGCGTGGATCAAACTAATAAAGATGAAATTTATGTTTCTCCTGAAAAATCTTAGTAATAGCTGATTTCTTTTATCCTGTCCCCCCCCATCTTTAACTGATTCTGGCATCTGATGCAGAAAACCGTGTCTAAAATTTGACTGAGCTACAAATCCCAATGTCTTTAGCAGGTCTAGGATGGTCTACCATTTCTGCAGATGTTGCTGGCAGCTCTTTAAAATTTGTGTGAAGCCAAATAAACTTTAGTTTTCAGTACATTGCATCAGATTCTTTCTCAGGTGTGTTCTTCCAGATGACCTAATTTTAGTCTTTTATAAACAAGAATAGGTGGAATATTTCCCTTCTTGTTCACAGTATCACGGTATCACAGTATGACAAGGTTGGAAAGGACCTCTGAGATCAAGTCCAACCTATAACCCAACACTAACACCAACCATCATCTAAACCATGGCACTCAGTGCCACATCCAATCTCCCCTTAAACACCTCCAGGGTCGGCGACTCCACCACCTCCCTGGGCAACGCATTCCAATGGCCAATCACCCTTTCAGTAAAGAACTTCTTCCTCACATCAAGCCTAAACTTCCCCTGATGTAGCTTGAGTCCATTGTTGACTCGATGGTGGTAATAATGACTGAAAAATACACCATTTTCCACAATAAGTGGAATTTATCAGTTGCTGCTTTTTGGCTGGGGTGGGAGGGAAATGTGTTGAGTGAATATGTTGACTGGCAGTTTGCTTGTTCCATCTCAGTTAAAACCGGAAGCCCTGTGGGACAAGTAGTTTATTAGATGCTTCCCTGGGATGGAAAGTGAATATTTTTTTCCTTCTTGATTTGGTTTTAATGCTACAGGAATCCTATTTCAAAAGAAATTTAAAACAAATCTTGTATTGGGAAAAGAGTAAAATACTTGAGGATCTTTTCCTCTCCCCTTAGGCATGGGAAAGAGATGAGGTACAAGCTTTTTTAAAGTTTGTTTTTAACAGATCTGTTAAAAAAAACCAACACAAAGCCTCAGAGATTTGCCAAAATATTTAAATATTGTGTTCAGGAATGCTGTAAATACTTTAGAAAACAAAATTCAAGTGTTCTTTTTTAGAAGATAAAGAAATTTGAAGTAGCACCTTTAAAGAAATGACATAATGGAGCTTCTTTTCATTTTAAAAGACTAACAATATGAAGTGGCTTTATCTTGCATGTTCAGGTAAAGATAAATATTTCAAAAGAATGAGTCCTTTTTTCCTTGCATATTTAATATTTCTTAGATATAGTTAAATTATTTTAAAGTCTGGTAATGCTGCTAAGAAATTTGCATTATAGGCCTGTTAAATTTGTATTATTCTCATATTTTTCATTGGTGAGGACTTTGCCATTTTATTTAGCAAGGAGTAACTTGTCACTATATCAGTCTTGAGATGTGTGATGACTATTTACATAGATTGCTGCAGCCTTTTTCCCTGGTGTGTAGGGTTTGGGGTTTTTTGTTTTTTTTTTTTTGTTCTGCTTCAACCAAGAAAGAAAGATTGGTAGTTTGTTTTTTCATACATGTTAGACAGCCTGTTGGGAAAAGTGAAAGGTAATAAACTTATACTGCAGAATGAGAGTCTGGAAGGAACCTTGCTGTTAACCTTTGCTTTCTGTGGTATAACAGTGCTAAATAAAGCTTATGGCTACTTTGCCATAAATTGAACTGGAAATGGTGAATTTTTGTTAATCTTTGCAGATAATCATGTGTGTAACTGTGAAGTCTTTAATGGACTTCAAAAAGTAAAGGGATTCTGCGTAGCTCCAGGAAATTGTTCAGATCTACTTATGTTGTGAGAAAGAACACTTCTAGTCTCATTCTTCATATGACATTTGTCCTGTTTTTCTTCCTGGTCTCTCTGTTCTTCAAGGACTTACAGGCTCCGTGGTTGCTTCTCTGCAGTTTGGAACGGATGAAGCTGGAGAAAGGTACCTTGTCATTCTGTGTGCCAGGACTCGGCGTTTGGGGGAGGCAACCTCCCACTGCTCATCTGAAAAGAACGCTAAGAGAGAATTAGCAGCAGACCAAATAATGTCCTATTTGTTTCCAAAAAGATCAACATGACATTAAAAAAAAGGAAAAATAAAATACTGGAGTTTTTTTAAAACAGAACTGAGACAGAGTAGACTTGAATTTTTCTTTTTAAGTGTCCATGTGGTGTCAGTGTACATTCAAGAAGAAACCTGGGAGATTAGTATCTTCTTCTGATAAAAATCAGTTGCCTTTATTTCCTAGGGCCTTAGATCAGTTGCAGGAGAGAAGGAAACAACAGCTGAGTAAAGACTTCAAAAATTGATATTTCCATGACTTAGAGGGTGCATTTTCACAATACTGTGTGCTTTTTTTTTTTTTTTTTTAAAAAAAAGGGTGTAAGTTTATTGCTTAGTTTCTAGATTTTGGTTTAGTTTATAAAACGATTTATGAGTTCAGTGGCGGCCTCTGTTGATTGTCTTACATTTTGAGTTAGCTGGTTGCATTATTAGAGTTTTCTGGGGAAGATTTTGCACAGCTTGGTAGATAACGTACATAGGAATATTCTAAACCATATTCTTCACTTTTTGTTACTAAATCTTAAAGTGTTCCTAACATATTTGTAAAATTCGGTATATTTATATTTTATAAAAAGTTGGGTTTTGGTTTTTACAATTTTTTTATAAAATAAAAGTTACTTTGCCAAGAAGTGGTAGAAGACAGTTGGATACTGAATGTTCTGTGGCCTCCTTTCTGCAAAAGCTGGAGTAGATACTTTCCCTTTTCATACATGCATGTTTGAGTGGGATTTGGTTATTTGTAGATTGTAAGATACTTAAGCTTATGGATTTTTATGGGCAAGTGTATACAGAAATTGCATTACTTAATTAAAAAAATTATTGCTCACATGTATTATATATTCTGTCTTGATACTGTCCTTCTGATTTTATAAGTACTCCTTTCTAAAGTATTTTATTAGCTTTTAGTCAAAATTTACTTTGCAAGTTCTCCTCTAGGTGTCACCTTAGTTGAATAAATCACTGGTTGAAGCCAGTTAGGAAGATTTTGGAAGAAATGAATGTCAAAATAATCCTGATTGGAAAAAAAAATCACTTGAATTTTAACTTTTAAATAATATACAGATGATTGTGAAAAGTTGTAAGCACCTTCTTGTTGTTGATGGTGATACCTAAGTTGTTCACCTATGGATTCTGCATGCATAATTACTTTTGGGTGTGGTTTTGAAAACTGGACGGTAAAATTCTCTAGCTTGTTCTTATTGCCTTATGCTTTATAAATACTGTTAGTAATGTAGAACCAGTTTGAGTAACATAATCTGTGAAATTCCTATGTTGCAACATATTTTCTTTTAAAGAAAAGCTTGCTAGCAGTGATTTATATAGAGTCAAGAGGGAAAACTTGAGTTCTTTGCATAATTTTGTGTAATTGGAAAAAATCTAATGAGTGATATATTTGATGGTAGTAGAATCCAAGTCTGGAAAAGTTTAGGTCTCAGTAAAGTTGTTTTGAGATATTTTAAAGAAAATATAGGGAATTCAGTAGTTCAGTTATATTTTTGATGAAGGGAGCTCAGCTAACGGGTGTGATTTTGCAAAGCCATTGGATCACTTTCTGTCACAGTGAGCAGTCTGAATGCTCCCACTGCTTCTGTGTCAGCTGTCAGCCCATGATGAGCTAGCTCAAATAATGCACCAGAAAAAAAAAAAGGAATAGGGACAGCTGGATCACGCAAATGCTTTTGCTGTCACAGGAAGGGGATGTGAATGCGCAAGGATCATGTGGGGAAGGGAGGAGTGGAGACTCTGTCTGGTGGCCAGCAGTTAAAATCGGACTCATCCACTTCCTCAGATATCATTTTAAAAAAAAACACCAACACCCAGACTCCAAACAAACAAAACCCAAACAGATTTCTAGGTTGGTAAATCTTTAAGTTGTGTTAAATTAAATTTATATTTTGTTATATTGCTAAAATAATATTTTATTATAATTTGTGAAATTTAGTGTGGTAATGGACTACTCAGCTTTTTTAAGGAAAGTGCTTTTTAATCTTCTAAATAACAGAATTGAAAAACTGATAGCAAAAGTAACTTCTAAAAATAAATGTTCTTTACAAATTCCTATAACAGAGTGATATGCAAGAGCCCTCTTGGGAGCAGCCTCCCTGCTGGGCATTGAGAGGAGGACCCTTGGCAAGGTCTAAGGCAGCTGGGTAAGATTCTTGGCTGTTGCTGTATTTATCCTTGCTCAGTTTTGGGAAAATCCTGCAGCTGCAGGAAAATGAGATGAATTCTCTCATCCTGTAGTAGCGTGCGTGTGTGTGCACGCGAACATGTGGATTTTATCCAGTTGTGTTTTCCAGAGGGTTTCCAGTTGCCAGGAAGGAGCTCTTTCTTGGACATGAGGGAGGTATAAGGGTTTCCTAAAAACTTCTAGGGAATTTAACTTCCCCCCCAAAGGCAAACCCTGGTACTTGAGGCAGCTACTGTCCCACACTATGGTGATGCTAAGTGTTTGCATACTGAAAAGAGAGAAAATACATAAAAACAGTGGTATCCATAGCAACTGAAACTCATTTTGGTCACTTGCATGTAGTATTTTGAGTCACTGGTATGTATGGAAACAAAATCCCACATGTGAGCAGTGGGCTGAACTGTGGCTTCTGTGGTCGCAGCCTCTTCAGCTCTACCCAAATCTGTGTTAAAAATACTGCACTGGTAGGAATATGAATTTTAGCATTACTCTAGTTAAATATTTATCAACTTGTTTCAACTCTTCTTCTTGAGAATCTGATTTCAATTGAATTATAGAATATCCTTAAAGAAATCAAATCAACGTATTCAGTACCGCCTTCTCCCCAACCCTCCCACCCCAGCAACACTTCTCCTTCCCTAGGTGAGACAGGGAGAGGGAGCCTGGTCTGTCTGGCAGATTGTATCCTCACATGGCTAATGAATAAGAAAACCTGAACAGAAGCCTTCTAAAAGCAACACTTTTTTTTTCCTTTTTCTTTATTAAGGTTGAGAATTTTGGAGCCATTTAGTATTTCAGCTTCTTCCTCCACAAACACCACCCTCGCCGGTGTACCTGACTTCCAAAACATTCTACTAGGAGAGTTTCATTAATGACAAAAATGTGAGAATAAATGTTTTAAATGAGTAAGTTCTGTGTCCTTTTGTTGTTGCTGAAGGGAATCAAAGAGCTGTGCTTTGAATGGTAGAAGTTGTATGGTCTTCTGAGAAAATATTTCTGCTGTGAGTCTGTCATTCTAAATTCAATGTTTCCTCTTTCTCTAGCTGCTTTTCTTTGTCAGAATGTTGCTCTTGTACTTGAATAGCAGAGTGACATTCAAAGCTAATTTTGCTTTCCTTCCCTAAGATGGCAAGACTTGGGAAGTGTTAGAAGGGAATTGCTTCCATGCAAAGTGTCTTCTTCCTGATGCCTGTCTGGTGCTCCCCCACCAGAAAATGTTCTCCTAGTAAAATATTTTGGAATTCAGGTACACTATGGGGAGGAGGAAGAGAGTGAAATACTAAATGGCTCCAAAATTCTCAGCCTTAAGCAAGCAGTCTGTGTTGAAGTAGCTCCTATTTAAGTTTTTTTTATCTCCAGTCCAACCCTTGTTACTTCCCCTCATGGTCATTTAATCGCTGGAGCCCAGTGAGCACTATGTAACACTTCTTTGGATGCATTGCTGTGCTTTGTTAGCTTTTCACAGGCTGTTAGTTATTCCTCGTTCTTAATTGGTTTATATCTTATCCCTGTGACTGGATTAACGTTTTGTTAGAACTGGCTACCGAAATCACAGAACCCTGTGAGTCCAAGCAAAACATAGGCTTGGATAAAACCTCACTAAAATGGTCGAACAAGACAGGTAACAAACTTGTGGTAAGATTTTCAAGCTGATTTTAGGAAATACAGCTAAAATCAAACTTCAGTACGCATAATTACTGGTTGGGAGTTGGTGGGCTTTCTGACCTTGGCCTATAGGTGTATGATCTACTGAGCCTCTTGGGGTTTGTGTTTTGGCTTAGGAGGGTGAATAAAAAAACCAAGCCTTCACCTTTTTTCTTTCCTTCATAGTTGAAAGGTTCTGTTGAAAGCATATCAGTCTTATTTATTTTCTTGAATAGCCAGCAGCTTGTTTTCTTCAATAGTCAAAAGCAATTTGTTACTTGAGAAAAGCAGCCGATTCTGGAAATGTCCTAAGCTGATGTGAGTCATCACTGAAGGTTTTAAATAGTTGAATGTGATGTTTGTTTCCTCCCTTCCATGGCTCAAAATGGTATGAATCATTTTTTTAATGTTTCCCAGATAATAGTCTGAGCGGAAGCAGTATATGTTTCTGACTCAAGTTCTTAAAAGTTGGTGGAACACTCCCAGCCACTACTGGTTTTGACCATATGGGAATTCTGTATGAATTTCAGACAAATGTATAAAAGCAAACATTTTGTAACCATGGCGACTTACCCATGAGGATTCATGTGGTTGGTGACATAAAACGATGAAAGCCCTCTACTGACTGGCATAACTGACTTGACTATTCTGCTTAGATTCTGTGAGAGGTATGGGATAAAAATTCAGTCATGAGAATCACTTTTCAAGTTTGTAGAAGAACTTGTAGAATACTAGGATTTGTTACATTTTTATATGGCTACCTGCTACTGTTCTTGTCTGCTAAAATGAAAACTTCTTTTATGAACCTGGATCTCTTCAATAGTTTCATATGCTCTTAGTTGAATCCAGATCTCTGTTCTTTCTGCATAACCTGGAGCACAACTCAAAAGCAATAGATATTCAGGTGTAACTGAAATGATGCCGAAAATTACTAGCTAATGAATTTTACAAGGAGAAGAGAAGGGGAAAAGGAGGAGAATGGCACATCTGCATTAAATTAAAGAATGGTATTGGGGGGAATAACCTTCATGTGACTTAGGAAGGAGTAACTGATTTGTGTGTCATTCAGGCTCATCAAAAATGCTGCAATTACAGCTTTTGTATGTTGTAGTTTTGCTGGTGACAGAATCAGATGGGTCACTCATTGTATGCAGCAGAGTGACTCTCATTTCTAGAAATCTACCTGACTAACATTTGCTTTTTCAGAAGCTCAGCAGGATAGCAGTCCAGCAGAGTTTTAATGAGGAAATGATAGGCCTTAGTCCAGGTTTCTTGGCTCCAGCTAGAATTTCCTCATTTTCAGTCTCAACATCAGCACTGTCCAGTGCTGAACCTCGGTGCGTTGCACGTTGCATTGTGCTGCCTTTCCTTTAAGGGAGTTTCCAACCTTTGGCAAAAGAACCAAAGCTAAGAAAAAAAGCGAAGTGAGGATACAGGTTATTGTCTTGTAACCCATACAACTGAATGAGCCTCAGTGGGAAAGTTGACTGACCCTGCAGACCAAATGCAGTGTGTTCCTAATCATCTACTGGAGAGAAACATGGAGGATTAAAACTCAAACCTGAACAGTGTCTGAATCCAAGGATGTTGGACTTGTTTTTTTCTCATGTAACAATGAAAGATTCCACTCAGGTTTTTTTGCTTAAGCAGCTGGTAGGTGAGAATTGCTTCATTTCCTTGGGATACAAGGACAGGGAATTGGTTTCAATGCACCAGAGCAAGAAGCAGCTCTTGAGCCTGCTGTGCCATACTTTAGAAAGCCCCAAGGAAATGTACTGATATTCAAGGATGCAGCCTCTGAGAGGCCTGTGGTGATCTTGTGCATTACAGCATCTGTCCTTGCAGCCCAGACTGTACACTGTATTTGCAAGTCCCAGAATAACTACTGAAGAGGGAAAAGCAAGTATATTGTATGGTGAAAATAAGACGTTATGTTGACCTTTTGTGATGTGGCTTAGGGTTTTTTGTAATAAAAGTTAAGCTTGCTTCTGGTTTCTCTGCAGAGGTAGTATTGCAGGAAGAAGTTTTCGAAGGGGAAGTACATAAAATCAGTGTTCCCTGTATTCATCTTGAGAGCATAACTAGTGGAAAAGTAGATCAAAGGAGATGTACTAATTCTCCTTAGTATATGCATGTGTGCATGTGCTCAAAGGAATTCTCGCTGTAGCTTTACCTGCTGCTGTAATACAATTTAGTAGGATCATGGTTTACTTAATTTATAAGAGTGTGTGCACTATTAGTATACGCACTTTCAAGTCAGTGTGATAAATGACATGAAACTAAGATTAGGAACTCTGCAGTCATTCACTTGCTCCAGCCGAGCTATCATTATCTGTTCCTTTTTGTAGGGAAGATGGAATAGCATTTCTTCCTGAAGCATCAGGCTGTCAATGCCAGCTGTGACAGTGAATTGCTGTTTTCTAATGTCTCTGGGTTGTTTTTTTCACTTGGCTATTGTTGCGTTCTTGTCCAGTCTCACCTCCCAGCAACTGACTGGGTAGTGCTGGGAGAGGGCAATTGATATGTGAAAGAGCAAACAAGGGCTACTGAGACTGAAATTTGATCTTTGTTTTGTTTGTTTCTTTCAACTCTGCTTTTAGAGCTGGTATGCACAGCTGAAATTGCTGCCTTCAGTAATTATTCCTGGAAGGATACTCTGGTTATTATCTAATTAATGTCATTTTCAATGCCAGAAAACAAAATTGGCTGTGGGCATGGTCTGAGCTGGAGGGAACTAAGGAGGCCAGAAGGCATTCTCACTCTCAGCAGCTTTTCTGCCTTTGCTGTGCCAACAGGTGAAAATGCATGTAACTGATTTGTGGGCCTTGCTTTTCATATTATTAAAACATTTTTTAAAAGCTGTCATACTTGCAATAAGAACATAAGTGTACAGCTAATCATAGTGGATTTGTGTGGGTTTAACAAATGCTGAAGTGTTTTGCCTGCTTCTCTATTTGACTTACATGTTCTCCATTTTCCAACAGAAGTTGTCTTCTGTCACTTAACCTTCTCCCAAAAAGAAAAGTTGCTTTAAAACCAACCTGTCTCCTGTCTGAAATCCACACTATGCTATCTAAAGTAGTTTGTCTGCATCTATTTGTCCATCTTCGTGGTTATGGACTTATCATAACTATCCGTAATAAAATATGTGGGTAGATGGACCTTTTTGTGGTCTTATCTCTGAAACAGGAGTTGTTTTGACTTCTAGTTAATTTTATAAGACTGACAGTTTCCACTGTCAGACTTACGTGGTTGTTATTTTTAGAAACGTATTGGCTGTAATAGCTGCCTTCTGTTTTGATCAAAGTATAAGGGGGTGACTTCCGTTAGATGCAGCTGGTGAATCAATAGGAGCCACCAACAAGAGCACGCACCCTTTTTATGAAGTACTTCGAGAATTTGAAGTCAGATAGACCAGAGTACTTCTATTGTGTGCAGTCTCTTAGTGTAAGAATAGATGGTTGATTTTGATTATAAGGTTGTATACTACAAGAGCACAAAAAGAAAAATCCCGCCAGTGAAGTTAGATCTGGGCCTAATAAAATAGGAAGTGTAATGCGTGACATCCTTAGCTAGAAAATTGTGAGAAAATATGCTGTTCACTCATATTTCCAGTTTCATTAAAGAGAAACTGGACTCTTGTATTTGCTTCTGGTTTTTTTGGTTGTTTTTTTTTTTTAGGAATGTCAGTTCCTAAAGTTGAGAGAGCTTGTTAGACTACATTTTGGGTATCAAACATACTTTTTTTTTAAAAAAAGGTATTGGTTTATCTTGTACTGTGATAATTATAAGATATTTCAGCTGAGGGCTTCCTTACTGGTATATTGTTCAGATATACAGAGAATACGCAAGAAGTCTTAAACAGAAATTGCTAACTAGACTTTTAACACTTTGAAGATATTTTATACCTCTTTGATAAGATAATAGTTCTGAAGTATTTTTAAAAGTTTACAGTTAAGATATACAAATTAAGTTTGCATCTTAGTTGCAATCTCAGGTTTTGCCAAGATGATTATTCAGTTACTGGGGTTTTATTAATTGCAAAGTCTTATGTTGTCATGTATTTTCTTTGAGTGAAGGAACTTCTGTCAATTAGTTGAGGTTGTATTACTGCATGAGAAAAAGAAGTAAGAACTGCCTATTGTGTGCTGGAGGTGCAAGCAAAGCTATTGTACTTTTCCTTGGAAGCAGAAATCCAGAGTCTGGAGGTTAAAAGTGGTCTCCTTTGTCTGCATCCCAGCTGTGCTTGTGCTCTGGAATAAATGTAGCAAAAAAGGTAGTAATTTCTTGTTGCCTTAAACCGTTTTCTTTCCTGACTCCACCTCATTCCCTCAGGAATGGGGAGGAAACAGTAGAGGAATTCAGATGAGTGACTCACAAGGCTTCTAGAAGTATTGTAGCTTATTCATGGTGATGCTGAACTATCATCTCTATCTGTACGTGGGCAATATTTTAGTAAACATTCTAGGTAAATTATATAAAAATCTGCTTATAATGAGACATTCTATGCAGCTGCAGCTATTGCAAGCAATCTTCGTCTTCTGAATAAATCTGTGGTTTAAATCTTTGTCTTGCAGAACTGATATGGATTATTTAAAAAAAAATTCGTAAGCCTTACTTCAGATTTTTACTTGAACCTGACAGAACAATTTCCTTCCTTACTTATATCCTTGAATATACAAAATATTAAATGAAACCAGTTGGATTAATCTCAGCCCAGAAAAGACTTGGTAAATGGCTCATTGCCAAGACAAAAATCTTTTTTTTTGATATTGAATGTGCTTCAGTGAGGTTTTTGGTGTCATCAGCAGGGCCGCTACAGTCCTCTGCTCATCAATTCCTAGAGACTATGGTAGATCTATAGAAAAGGTTACTATTCTTAGCTGCTTTCATGTTCTTTCTGCCTGGTGTAAACATGGCTACTGTCATCCATGTAACATGCAGGCTGTGTTCTTGTAGTATATTCTCTTTATATGCATACATGAAAGCCTCTTGGATCTTCATTTACTTCAAGGCAAGTGTTTGGAAATGAGAACAGTTGGGGGTTTTTTCTTTATTTACGAAAAGCTGTTGTGTCAACACAAAAGCATTTGTGCAGAAATATATATCCTCGCTATTATCCAATCAGAATGTCGTTTTATTCTCTCACCATTGCTCTCCTTCGAATTGATGATCAGAGGACTGGGAAACCTTACATATGAAGTGAGGCTGAGAGAACTGTTTAGCCTTGCGAAGAGAAGGCTTAGGGGACACCTTATTATTGTGTACTGGTATATCAAGTGTATATACCAAGAGGATGGAGACTCCCTTTTTGCAAGGAGTCACATGGAAAAGACAAGGGGTAATGAGTATAAGTTGGTCCTGGGGAGATTCTGATTGGATTCCAGAAGAAAATTTTTCACCATGAGAACAGTTAAACATTGGAACAATCTCTCCAGGGAAGTGATGGATTTTTAAAGCTCAGCATGACAAGATTCTGGGACATTTAATTTGAGCTATACATCACCTAAAAGGTTGGACTAGATGATCCCTGAGGTCCCTTCCAACCTGTGATTCTGTGAATTGTAAAATTAAATATTGAGATCTTATTTTGCTAACAATTAGATATTGCGGCAGCTATCAGGTAGATCAGCTCTGAAGCCCCAGTAGACATGTTTGTTTGTTTTTTTTTTTAAGGTAGGCTATTTTCGACTCTTCCTTCCTGCTACTTGTTTAATAAACTTTCTTATATGTAAAACAATCTGGAAAATTTTGAGGGCTGTGAAGAAGATGGATGCTGAAGACCTGCTGTCTTCGTTTATTTTAGGTTTTATTAAGATAAACTGAAAAGGATTTTTCGAGAGATGCAATATTGTTTCTACATACCTTTCCAAAGTTCCATTATGGTTCATAAATTAGTTTGGGGAGAGGAGGCTTAAATTAATCCTCTTAAATTTACTCCGCCTTCATTCTCTGCTACGATTATATCTTCTCCTTCACTGAAAGTTATTAGTGCAGGCAATCTGCTGAAAAACTGAAGCCTTAGTTTGGTTTCTTTCTGTAGAATTGTGGACTTCAGCTTTTAGCTTTCAAAGTAGCTATTGGGTATCATTAGAAGTATGCATGTTGTAAACATAGAGGATACCTTGGATGATTTTTGAATTTGAAAGATGAAGAGATGATTTAGAGATGATGTTTCCATAGAGTTGAAGGCATTACTTTCAATTGCAGGAGTTAGGAGGGGTTGAAGATTGTTCTTTAAAGTAACCTCCAGATTCTAGTTCATTGTAAGCAACAGTTAAATGTTTCTAGAACTGGGTTGTCCTTTGGTTATGGAAATAATTGCACACACACATTGCTGGTATGAGTACGATTTTTTTGTCTGCTTACTTTTATGGTTTAGATTGCTATCAGTATCAGTATAATATTGACTCAGCTGTGTTGGTTCACTTTCTAATGCAAACTGTGACATATTGGCTTTTAATTCTTTGGCCATAGTAGTGTCACCATTCAGAAATGTATAATGCTATGTAAGATATGTTAACTTACTCTTGGAAATAGTTTATATTATTTTAATGACAGCTGAGAATTCTAGAATAATTATCAGAATAGATTAAAATATTGATAGCTCTTCTGAATATTCAGTTAATTGTGTGAAGTCCTATACTTTTTTTTATGGTAACTGTTGAATTTCTAACTGACTTTTTAAGGTGTACTTAGGAGCATTAATTGCAAAGCCCAAAAATGGAGCACTTTCAGATACTTTGAACTAAATTAGGCATTATGTCTAGCAACATGTCCAGATGGTAATTCCAAAGAAAGCCCATGCAGCCCTTAGCGTTTGCTTACTGTATAAACTCATTGGCCCTCAAAACATTTGGTTACACTAAACATACAGGCTTAGCTGGAATACTATTATCTAGCAAATGTGTGTGTAGTATAAAAAACAATTATGCGTTTGTCGGTGTACTTTGCTTATAGACTTAAAATCTGATTTTTAAATTTTTTTTTCCCCAGAATGAGTGTTTAGTTGTGCAAATGAACTGCAGTGTCTATTCCTTAGGGCATTTTTCACAAATAAAAGCAAAATATTTTCTAGGTTGTTGTTGCTTTGTTCCTTAGCAGACAATAGGATGGTGGAGTAGGTGAGCCTTGAGGGTGTCTGTGTTTTTTATTTAAGCTGGTTTTGCTGTGGACAAGAACAATACGAGTTTGCACGTGTATTTTTGTGAATCTGTGTTGTTACTTTTTCAAAAATGGTTGAAATGCTAGAACAAAGCAGTATAGGGTACAAACCATTACTTTTTCTTAATGAAGACCATAAATATGAAATTCCCAAACAACTGGCCCCTATATTATGAACAGAATATATTTATAAAGATGTTTGTTAGTCATATGCTGTAAATGAGAACATTTGGGAAATCTGAATCGTATTTGAAATTTCGTGATGAATCAGAAACTGGTGCTGTATTCTGCCGAGCCAGCAGCCCTGAGCTAGGGAGGCCCGAGGCTGAAGTGCTTCATTGACCTTGCAAAAACCTGCATGAAGCGTCAGCAGGTGTGTGCTAAGCAATTTATTATGTTGCAGTGAAGCTACTGTAGGTGTAATTTCAAAAGAGTGAGGATGGAAGCTTTTCCTGCTTGTGACCCCCAAAGGTAGGAATTCATACTCATATCCAAACTATTCAGTATACCACTTCTACATGTCTTTCTCTCTGCCTTGGATACATATGTGAAAACTGAGTGTAAACGCTTTATTGTTGACCACAGACAAATTCTGATCTGACCAGCCGCTGGGAGACACCAGACATGCCTTCATACTGCACAGCAGGAACAAAAACCCCTCCCTTTGTTCCTGTAACGCTGAAGCTTATCTAGCAACTTTAACAGAAGCCATTTACATAATACACCCACAAACCAGCACCATTTAGGCAGATTCAAGCTGAGAAATTTCTTCAGCAAGTTGCAGGGCTTTATGTTATCTTTTTTAAAATTATAATAGTATTGATACAATAATATAACATACTGATAATATTATATTTAAACTATATTTAAACTACATTGGATATAATGTTTTTCAAGATGAGGGTATATTTGACTATACTAGTTGCAAAGAAAACATGGGTTTGGTCATAAATAGCTGAATTTTTAATAGTCAGTGGATTACTTTAAGAGATTTTATTTTCTTTTAATTTTCAGAGTATTAGGGTGAGGTGTTTTCTTGTGTTCAGTGAGTTAAGCAAGGGCTGTGTTGCTTCTCTGACCAGTGCCATATGAAAGCAGTTAAAATGCTGGAATTGTTTACTGTCTAAATTGTTGTTAGTCAGCAGAGCCAGTACACCAGATTTCTTTGCGGGTTTTAGTGGAAAATATTAAACAGTGGCTCTTTCTTCAGTTGTAGGATTTTTACATTTTCAGCTGCCTTAGTCACAGAACTGGCACGGATGTAATGGCAAAGACTGCCCTAAAAAAAACCAAGAAAGGCGGTGCTTTCTTTTTTTTTTTGTGCTGGAGGAAGTTGCATGGGGAGCGGTGCTGGGTTCTCTGGTAAGTGTGACATGTGAGCATTACCAGGCATTTCATCCTGCCCGGCTGCAGTCACTGCTGGCCAGGCTGCTGCTGCTCGGTGGGAATGCTGCTGCGGTGGTGGCTTGCGCTCTGTTCCTGTGAGCTTTTAATGAGCAGCACGGACAGCTAGGCTTTCTTATAAGCATTGCAAGGGTATCTGCTGATTGTACAATTTAATTTGTGAAGGAAAAAACCCTGATAAGCAGAAGCTGTTAACTGAAGAGGAGAATCAGGTTGGCACAGTGAGAGATGGTTGGATAAAGAAGTTGGCTCAGAGGAGATGTACGGAGTCTGATTTTTTTTTCTCCCTTTCTTTTTCCCACTTACCCTCAATCTGAATGAAGACTATCATGGGAACTGCATTCACATGGTGATCAAAAGAAACACTTGAGTAATGAACTGCTTCTGCAGAAGTCCTCTAAGGCAGTAATTTGAGCTTTTGTGTGCGGTAGCTAGGTTGTTTTGCTGAATCGTTCTTACTCAACAGTATTTCAGCCTAGCGCAGTCCCTGATGGAGAAGCCACAGCTAGTGCCCAGCAAAGGAAAAAGGAACGCTCTGCATTGCTTGTGTCCCTGATGGGATAACACTGTGTTGCTGTCGTTTGAGGAGGCTGGATTCAATTGGCAATATTATTCAAGGAGTTCATTGTCCGTGTAGTCTGACTCATCACATGTAAATGTACTGCAGCCATGCTGTACGTTGCAGATATTTTTTTTGCATGGGAAAGAATTATTTTCCTCTAAGCAGGTCGTGAATAACTGCTGGAAATGCGATGCTTTTTCCTGGCTGGACTGTTTTTGACATTGAGAAAGGAAGCTGTAGAATGACGGGATGATCAGAAGGCGCGTTTATTTTCAGTCACCAGAAAGCCTGCGACGGTTGATTTAAAACTGACCTTGCGGGACTGGGTATAGCTGCGGCTGTCTCTCTCGGGGCGATTGTTCCTTGTTCCGTCCTCCATAGGACAGTGCTGTGTCTTCTGCAACAATGATTTCACTGTGGGGGTAGAAGGACGCTGTGGAAGTTGTGACATTTAACAAAGACAGATTTGCTTGTGAAAGAACAGTGAGTGCTGTTTGGATGGAATTGGATTTGGGGATTTTTTTATCAGCAGTTTTGTTATTGTGCTTTCCATGCCTGGGGAAATTTTTCTGCGTTGTCTTGAACATCTCAGGGTGTATAAATCTGAAAAATGAAGTGTAAGAGGGGATTGAAATGTGCTTTTTCAAATGATAATGCACCAGCAGTAGCACTCACACGTCTGTGAGGTGTGTGAAACAGGTGAAAGTATTTCCTGTATGGTGCACGTTGTGATACCTGCGATCTGGTTCCAGAAATACTGTCGCTGGCTTTTTTTTGTTTGCTTTTGCCTCCTCAAACGGATCGAATGAGTCGAGTCTGTATTGTTGTTTTGGAGGAGGTGGAAGATGATTCTCCTACATTTATTTCCAAATTACCTCAGGAAGATGTACCCATACGTCCGTCACCCTCTGGAAGCGTGCTGGTAAGGCAGGTCGGTTGCTGGCATATTTCCTGCTTATAATAATATTGCAAATAAGAAAAGTAATTTTCCTAAGATTAACATGGGGATGTATGATGTCGAAACAAGACAAGGTGGTAAAAAGTGCCTATGCTAAAGAGGGGAAAAGCTGAAACTTAGTTGTAGAATTAATATTTGCAAGGGCAAAGCATTCTTTTTCATATAACTTCGTTTATGGTGCAGCCATAACAGGTCTCAACTCTTGTATAAAAGCAGAGGCTTTTTAGAGGGCTTGGTAAACTGTTTGAAGTAGATGATTTTGCTTCTATGGTTCGTTTATGCGGTACCACTTTAGAAACTGATCTAATCATTGTATGGCAGTAATATGCTGTGTGTATTTTGAGAACTGATAGAGTATATAGCATACATCAAGCAAGAGTAATTCTAAGCTAAAATAAAGACTAGTATAAGTCATGATCTTAATGTAACTGCTAAATTCAAGTTACTGCTTTCTGGAAATTATGGAGACTGTGGTTTTATTGCTTTAAGTTATTTTATTTTGTCAAGTGACTGACTGAAATCTTGGTAGCATACCTCAGCAGCTTTTCTCACTTACTAAGAAATCCTGCTATATTTAGTAATAGATGTGTGTGTATGTGAATTTGTTACCATACTTATCTGATGCACTTTACTTTCTCATTCTGTCTAACCAGGTGAAAAACTTCTAGTAACTTTTTGCTAATGTAAAAGGGTTTTGTTTTCTTATATTGTAAAGAATTTCCAGCATGTTAACAAGAGCCCTAATTTTATTAGGAGGACTTATCTTTTCAGCTATTTTAAACTAATCTTCTGGTCTCTTGTTTTGTTTTGGTTTTCAGTATTTCGTTAACTTAGAGTATGTTTGTTCATGAGGTTTTTAAAACTTGGAGTTTCTTCAGTTTTAGACACTGTTGCTGGTTTCTTTATTTCGCTGCCTGGGATGTCTTATTTTGTCATCATCGTGTGTTTGTGTTATGTATCAGAAACCCATATGTGTATCACTAAAAACGAAGCTGGTTTTATATTCTAAGATGTGCCTTTCCTTCATTTCAGCCACCATTGGTTCAAGCTATATTTAATGGAGATCCTGATGAAGTGAGAGCACTGATATTTAAGAAAGAAGATGTTAATTTTCAGGTAAAACAAAACGTTAGCTTTTGAATACATTTTAATTTTGTTTTCGTATGACTTTCTGCTGTACTAATATCTTCAAAACTTTGCTGATTCATGAGCTGTAAATTTTATTGATTTCATGTAATAAGCAAAGTGAAGCCTATGCATACACTTAATACAGGGAAGGAGGAGTGTGCCGTTGTAGATTTGTGTTAATAGTAAAGACCTAATTCCCTGTTCCTTTCAGATGTTATTTCTGCAGTGTTCAAGTAACTGAAAAGTTTGTTTATATAGTTGCAACAGACTTTTTAGAAAGTTAGACTGGTTAAGTGTTATTCTATGTAGACCTCAAGTTTTTTAAATTTAAGTAGTATTTAAATAGCATTTAGTATATATTAGACAATTATAAGAAAATACTCTGGAGTTTCAGTAGGTAGGTTTAGTTGTGGATTTTAAAAAGGGAAGACTAACAATTATATTAATAGGTAAAAATGATAAATTCTGTTTATATGTCCTATTTGCGGTGCTGCAAACCCAGACACTGCAGTCTAAAAAACTCTGCTGAAGTGGAATTTATTTTGTTACATTGGATGGAATTGAAGGTTTGAACAGCATGCAGTTACTGTATTTATTTTCCAATAAAATTCTAGTATCCATGTTTGACAGTATGCAAGAACTAGCATAAACTCTTCACACTGATTAAAAATTTTGATTGTTAAAGCAGACTGACATAAACCATTTAGGACTTAACATTGTGGGAGCATATGTAGCCGTTTCTCCTCCAGATGCATCAGGATAAGAGTGTTGCTTAAAACCAAAAACTTAATATCTGGATGCTGCATAGTGGCCACTGTACAAACATAATAATTGTTTACATTTTCTTCTTTGGTATGTGTATTTTGACATTTAAAAGCATTCTGCAGAATTCAGATCTGATGAATGCCAGCTGAAGAATAAGGGAGTCCTCCCATTGTCTTAAAGGGCTTGAGTAGGACCCCATATGAATAATTTGCTGTCAAATCTAAAAGTCTGTTTGATAAAGTTGGACTTCTTTTCTCTCCTTTTTTGGTGGTTTTGCATGTTCTTAAGCAAGATTATATGATGGATTATATAACATGAAAAGTCAATCTTCTGTTCAGTTGTGAGAGCATTAGCTGTGCATCCTTCCAGTCCCTTCATGTGTACACTCTGGTCACATTGACATTTTTATTTTTAAAAGCTGATTGCTCTACATTGTTTCATTTATATTCCTCCATGTGTAGGTCAAGTTTAGCATTCGTAGCAGTAGTGCCTGAAGACAAAATTAAGTTAGTGCCTTTCCACTTCTTTGATTATCTATGTTGTAAAAGCTTCTGCTAGATTTCAGTATGTACATGGTAGTGGTTTGGTTTTGAGTTTCATTCTATCCCAAGTTTTGTCAAACAGTTGCCCATAAACATGAAGTCAGCAGATGTGCTTGAATAGGAAAGCATGTAATTACTTGATGTCTTTGAAGAGGGCTACTTTAGACTACTGGGTAGTTACAGTGAAGAAAAATATCATAGGTAGAATATTCATGATCTGGTAGGTTTTTTTAATATTTTATGTCTTAGCTTTATTTTTTTATTCCTTTCTGTGAGCATTTCCTTTTAACAGAACACATGTGCATCTTAAGCTAATACCACTCAAAGCGTATTTGGGATCCATCCAGAGCAATAAGCTGTTTTTTCACAGCCACCTTCTTCAGCATCAGCAGATGCTTATCACATGTGATCACTCCTTCCTATCATGACAGTCCTAGTCCTACTACAGTATTTAATATCATATGCATAGATATCCCTTAAAGCACTGTTTGGGACTAAACAAGCATATCAGTTCTCCCATTGTTTGGTAGGAATGAGTAAACTGCCTAGTGGATTTTTCTTTGAGTCTGTATGTGTATGTTTTGTTCTTTTCCTTGTTTTTTTGTTTGCTGTATGTACATGGCTGGAGATAATAGATCCCTATGTAGTCTAGATCCAGTGTAGTTCCCTTAGTTATGTCTTATAAATTGCTGTGGAGAGAAAGGAGGGGAAGAGTGAAGAAAATGAAGTGGTTATGTATATTTCCTAATAAAGAGATGGCTTGTGATAAACTGTTTTGACCGTTGTGGATTGTATTAGACCAGTGTATATGCTGGATTTTTTTCCACTTTGCTATCCAAGTGCTTCAGTACAGTTGTTTGAATTCCAGAGTCATTCCCTCCAATGCCTCTGCAGAGTGTTTTCTTCCTCTCAAGAGCAACTAATTATTTTGCAGTTATTATTCTGATAGTTGAGATTTCTTCCTTCCTCCCTCCCCTGAGCCTGGATTGGGTGCTGTAACTGGAGACCTCGCAGGGTTCTGCAAATTCATTTTGCCTAGAAGTGAACTGCAGATAGAGCTTTGTTGTGACAGTGACATTCATCTAGGAAAGCTGTTAGTGTCTTGATGAAATGTGGGTGGGGTTTTTTCTCCTTTCATTATCATCCAACTTCATTTACCTTTTTACTTTTAGGGTGTGTTATCCTTAGCATTAATCAAAACTGGCTTAATATCCTTTTCTAAAGTGAAGTGAGTTGCGTCTTTCTGACTGACTTCCACACACTGGGCTCTGGTAACTGTTTGATATTATGGCAGTATCTAAAGATTGCAACCAGGATGGACTGTGTTAGAGCTTTATTCCTAAAACAGGTGAGGTCTTCTACCATAGTGTTATATTTAGAAAGTTTCTTTGATGGATGGCCTTTCATAACATGAGCTGCTCTGTGTGACTGTAAGATAATGTTCCGATAACAAACAGGCTTTTTCAGGAAGAAGATTGTTATCTTAATGCCACGCCAGCCTTCTTGAGTCACACGCTCTCTCTAGATTTAGAAAGTATGTATTGTATTCTACTCTGCACTTGTAATCTTTTGTGAAGAAAGAGCAAACTGAATGTGTCCCTAGCTGCTTGAACCATAGTTCTCTGTGAGTTGGAAGTGTGCAGCTTTTTTATAGACAAAACAGATTACTAGGAGCTTTTGGAAGTTGAACTCTCTTGAGACTCCAGTTAATTGAAAAAATGGAGAGGAAGGGGTTGCTTCTCCCTCCCCTTCCCCGAGAAAGCTTGAGAAACTGTAGCTGCTAGTTCCATGAATCAAGCTTAAATCACACACACCACATATGTCAAACCTGATACAATTTCTGTTATAGGCTTGGCTCTTGCTATTCTGTGTGTCTATAGATATGTGTATATGTATGTCAAAATCTTGTTTAATTATTTCTTTGTACCATCCTGAGCTTTTGAAATTCGGCAGTAAGGAAAATCTTGCCTGATAATTGGCACATTTAATATCTCTTCATTACTTAATGGGGATCATCAGCATTTCCTGCTCTTGTTGATTAGATTAGTATGGCTGGTTTGGATTTTATGTGCTTTTCAGCAGTTAGTTTTAGCTAACTAAATGATTTCAGCATTGCCTTTTATAAATCAGGATTTGCTTGTGTGTGTTTAATTTTGGGGACCTATTACTGTTGCAAACTGTGGCATTTCTGTTTGTAACCAAAACTTTTATCATGTATGTTCAGCTTAAAAGATCCTGAAAATGGAGTATCTCATCTTGGCTGTCTGCTAAGCATATAATTTTGTGGAATAAACACCAGTCCATTGTCAGAAATTATTTAAAGGTTGCAGACCTGACTATTGAAATGATTGTTCAAAATTGGAACAATTTCTCCTCCTCCTAGACCTCTTAGAGTAATATTTCTTGCCATGAAAAGTGATACTTCAGGTAACCCAATATGCAGTTTTTATAACTTGATTGCATTTGATTTTAGCCGAGGGGATAAACATTTGATCCTCTTTGGAGCTGGTGGCAGAGTGGCTCTTGCTCTTCTAGCACTAAAGACAAACAAGCACTCTTTTTGGAGCAATCCCAGAATCCCACTGATTTCTCCCAATATTCAAAAGTGCTTACTGCTTCTATTTGAAGTGGTGATACTGACCTGTGTGATAAGGGACTTAAACATGAAACACCTGTATCTTGCTGGTCATTGTGCTTTGTGAGATTAAAATAGATTTAAACTATGAAACATATTTTATATCTGTTTAATGTGTGGGTTGGTGAGATTTTTTTCAACTTAAAATGTAAGATGGGAAAATGAAATTCCACATACTGTACTGAGGACTACAGCAGTTGGGGTTAGCTGTATAATTTCTCTTCTGGACTTTTGGCCATCCAGTACAGCTCTTAATTTAGTGGCTCTTCCCTATAGCAAGTAACCAAAAAATAAAATAAAAGCTCACCTATGCTACTGTTTTGGGAAGAAGGGAAAACCAGCCAAAACCAAAACCATGGAACCAAACGATCTTGTTTCCCCTCCGTAGCCCTGACCTGTATTAGAGAACAATGAGGTGTTGTCCATAAATTACAAGTTTTGTTCCTGGGAGTGGGAAGGGGGTCTGATCTGGTAACACCAAAGCACTAGGTACAAACATGAGGGCGAACTGAATGTATCAGACTTTGTTATTTTGAGCAGCAGGGTTGCTGCATGGATGACTGTTGCAGTAGGGATGTGGACTCCCTTCCCAGTCCTGCCAAATATGGGTTTGCATAACTTCTTGTGTTACTTACTGTTGCTGGATGTTGTTCTAGGGTAAGATATGGCATTTATTTGATTTCCTGTTGATTTTAATTTATCTTACTTTGCAGGTTACTGCATATACTGAAAGAGAAGGAAAATCGGTTTGTTAGTCTAGGACTTCTCATACAGTCTTGGGTCTGAGTACCAGGAGAATCTGATTATCGAGGGGCTCAAATATCCTAGTAATTTAGGAATTGATAATGAAAATTACAGTGCTGTTTAAAAAACAAGAAAGTCTCTTTGTGATGCTGGTATTCGTCAGCAAAGTCTTAAAAGAGGTTAAATAGAAAAAATAGGTAATGAATATATGATCTCCCGTGAGGTAACTGGGTTTTTTTCCTGAGAACTTGAGAGTGCAGCTTAGGACCGGGAAACCTGAATTACTTGGAATATGGAACATTCTACAGAGTTTAGTAGAGTTCAATGTTCTGATAATACAAATAAATCCCGTACCTATGTAACACATTAAAATAATTTTTTAATGTGTTGTAGAAAATTGTAATTGCTTTCTAATTTAGCAATTACATTGAAATATCTCTCAATATAAAGAAACTTACAGAACTATATATCATGGCCTTGCTTAAAAGCAAATAAACAACAAAAAGCCATAATGTGTAATGAGGTAAAAATATTCTTTAGGCATTTTTTTACCTGAATGTTCATGATGATTCTGTAGCCTATTATTTCATCAGTGACTAACGTGGAAAAATGTTGTTTCTTTGTTTTTGATAAAAAAATGTGTGTGCGTGCAACTACAAATGTAAATTCATTTTAGCTTGACATAGCTATGCCTCTAGAAACCTCTTTCTGCATTAATTACCGTGCATGAAGTGTTTGAGTTACGCCTTTTGTTATCAGTACCTTTTCCAGCGGGTCACGCTAGTGTAAGAATTTGCTGGTTGGGACACTGAAAGAAGTCACTCAGAGCAGGTTAACACATGGTGGTTTTCCAGATAGAGGTAGTTTTATCTGCAATACCCTGTTTCTGTGCTTTTCAGAGGGTTCAGGGCGACTGTTTTCCTGTCCCAGGAAATGGTGTTGAAAACAGCGGGGAAAACTTTGGAAATTTTTGACGCAGAAAAAATTGCAAGATATTTATTGCCAGATAAAAGCAATGGGAAACCGGGCACGTCCAAATCATACTCCTTTCCACTTCAGGAGACCATGACTCTTGATGAGAAAAAAGGATTGTAATGTTTTGTAATAGTTTGTGATTTGCTTGACCTGTAGCGTGCTTGCAGGGAAATAGTTTTCCAGCCCAATTCATCTATAACACCTCTTGTTACCAGATGAAGCTTCTGGCAATCAGACCAAAGCTACCTGTGTGGCTTTTGTATCTGAACTGGTGAGAATAAATGCTATTTAGAAGCCAGCATAATGTGACAAAGGCAGGCAGTGTAGACTATTTGCATGAAGGACTTTTTTTTGCAGGAATTGTGCACAGTTACCTCTTCAAGCTGTGTTTCTGAGGAGGTGAGAGATCATGGATTTCCTAACTCATCTGTGTCTCAGGCATGCATCGGACCCAGTGCTGGCAACTGTTTTGTCAGGTTCCTGCAGGCAGTGTAGACTATTTGCATGAAGGACTTTTTTTGTTGGCAGCTGGAGCTGGCAACAAAAACTTGCACTAATGTGTTTGGTGCTGTGGAGCAGCAGCTTCTTGTATTCCCTGGCAGGACAGACTGTACAGGCAATGCTTTTAACTTCTGTTTTGCTGATTTCAATGTGAAGGAGGAATTAAAAAAGCATCCAGAAAATAATAGAATATTCTGAAGAGCACAATTAATTTATTCTTTTAATTCCTATCTTAATAGGTCAGGGTATGAACTTTTCCTTTCTTAGTTGTGGTCATTACTAGAGTTTCAATCTGGTATATGTTTTTCTTTTTAAAAGTATCGGTCACTTTTTTTTTTAACTGGATCTTTTGCTAATTGGCAGTTGCAGAGGAGCATGTAATAAAGAGACGCCATAATTATTGTAGCTTGAACTATCTAGACTGACAATGTGAATGTAGTTGTAATGTCTTAGAGGAGCACACAGTTTAGGCAAGCATAGAAATATTTGCCCATTTTCCCCTGTTGAGAACACTTTTATTCTTGGAGAGATTTAGAACAAGGACATATTTTACTCTCCCATCATATTCTGCTAGTTATAGCTAGTGCAATTTATAGCTTCAGTTTTATTGATCAGATGTAGAGTAAAAATGGTTTAAAAACTGCTTGCTAATTTTCCAAATGATTTATCTATTCAAAATTCTGTTCAACTTCACAGTTGTTTTTGTTGCCACCAGGCCAGTTTCTGCTTGACTGACCATTATTTGTAATCTGTTTTTATTTCCATGTCAGAATGTAGCAGATTTGGGAGATAAAATTACAGGTATTTGTGAGTTTGAAAGACTTTGCAATATGATGAGAACATAGAATGAGTTTGGTACTAATTTTTTTAATTGAGTTTCATCCTTTTCATTATTAAGCACAATGACTTACTGTGAGTTTTCCTGCCAAGAACTGTATATTGAAAACACACATATGTACGTGTGTGTGCCTACATGCCTATAAGCATGCAAATTGTATGTGAAGTGTGTGTCTGTATATTTAAAAATATATGGTAGCTTAGCTAACGTTAATGACAGTAAGGTTATAGTGAGTAGAGAGTCCCTTGAAATCTCTGTAGGAGGTCAGAGAGGAAATAAAAAGTTCTTGTATAAGCAAATACTAATAACCAGAATCCTGCCGGTTAAAAAACAGTGCTATGAAACACAGGGCTTGACTCTGGAGCAGCTCTTGCCTGGCAGTCTCTGCCTGGAAACTGTCTTTAGGTGCTGGAGCAGAGAGTCTGAGAAACTTGTATTGGGTAAATGGAGGCTGGTGAGACCTCACAGAGAGCAAGTGGAGGCAGGATGGCATAAATCATAATGCAAGTTGAGTTTGCCTTCAGATGCTTCCACTGCTAACTATTCATTGAAGAATTTTTTGCCTTCTAATAATAATTGAGAAAGCTTTTTTAATTAAATGGAAGGATTTAAAGTAGTTAATGGCTTTAATTTATTATTTTTTCATTTTGCATGAGGTATGTGTAAATATATTTTTCATACACATGGACGAGAAGAAAATACATGTAGTCTTAGAGACTTGGTAGCGTGTGTCTCCTCCACTTGGTTTACTCTTGGACTCCTAATAAAACAGCTGTAGCATGAGAGGAAGATGTTCCTGTCTTCTTAAGCTTCTGCTTGTGCTTTTGTCCAGTGTGCTAGTCATGGGTTTGGATTGCTTTTTTGGCTTCTAGATAGTCTCGGTACTAAACTTTCTCAGTGTTCCCACCACAAACAGGAACCTCCATGTTATGTGTGACCAGCTTGATGAAATAATGAGTCGTGAGACTCTCCTGCTTTTTAACATGTTCACTTCGTTGAAATTTCTTCACATCTGAAGAACTGCAGAAAAATTCTGTGAAGAATCCAGGTTTATTGGGAGAGTGTGTGTGGTCTTGTGTAGACAGGAGCAGGTTCTGCCTGCTCAGAATTTACAGCCATGAACTGGGTTTAATGTGGTGCTGAAGTACTCACATGTGAGAAGATCTGGGAGTCGTTTTTTAGGACATTGTGTGACTAGCACATGTGAGGGGTTTTTTATTAACAAAATACAAAATTAGCTTAGAAAGTGTCTCACTAAACATGCTTTAGTTTAGTTGTGTTTTTTTTTCAAGTGAGTTGATACAGTTCAACACTACCATATGGAAATGTCCAGGGGTTATTTTGGTAAAGAATTAAGTCAGTTGAATATTAAAGTTATAGATCTGAACGGATAAGAGGAAACTTTGCTACAGGGAATGTAAGGAAGCTGTTCCTGTAGGAGAGCTTCTTCCATTTCTAGAGGATCTGATACGAGACAGTTTGCTCCATGGATCTGAAGTGTGATTGATTCCAGAAGCTGATAGAGACCTAATTCGTCTGAGTGTTGTGTGAACTTGCAGCAAGTTGTGTGTGGTAAAGAGTATCCACCAGCTACTCAAAGAATTAAAGTCATAATATGGTAATTTATTAAAGTTAAGTAATGGTAAATAAGTTATGGATTTCCTGTTCATTACTGTGGAATGTTTTTCAAGCATGTCATCTGTAATGAATAATCAGATAATCTTATTACCTTTTTAGTGGTTTAGAGAATGAATCGTGTTTTTCAGCTTCAATATAAATTTGTCCAAATGGTGTTGAGTTCCTCTTCTGGTGTAAAAACAGGTTCAGAATGTTTTCAGTACTCATCTTTATAATTAGGCACTTTTCTTCATAATTGAAACTCTTAATGAGAGAACCTTGCCAGTTTGAAGAGGAATAATTCTTTACTTCATGTGGATAACATTGTATTTAGCTTGTGCAAATGAGATTTTCAGATGTATTTAATTATCCCTCTTATTAGAGTGATACAAACCTTCAGCAGAGTTAAGGGATAATCTGACTAACATTGGCAAATTGGTTCTTGGTTATAGAGGAATCTGGCTATAGAGAACGATAGCTCTCAAAGTTACCATTGCAAAGGATGGGACTCTGAGAAGAAGAATGTGCTTAGGTGGCGTGGTGCTGCCTGGTACTCTGTAGAGACTTAGTATGAATTAATAGTAGTGTGGTGTGGTATTCGGGCTAATATATTCTCCTTCTCATCAGGTCTAGTAAGCTTGCCTAGTACTATGCTAAGGTGGTTATACTGTTTGCTAAATTGGGCAAACAAGCTTGGGTGTATGCATGGCAGTGTTTTTACCATATTGGCTGCACACGGAATTTGTTTTACAGTAATTGGAGGTTTGACAGACAAGCTTTGTTTCAGTCATTTTTATTTCTTTAGCATGGAAAAATTAGCATTGATGTAGAGAACCATGAATAATTAGATCACATTTAAATGTGTTTCAAGAATTTTGTGTTTGAGTCTCCAGTGTGATTCTTAGTGATGATGATTTTGTAGATCGTGTCTGATTTGCCATTTTACTTCTAGTGACAGTTACTTAAGATTGTCACCTTCAAAGCGCAATTGAAGTTCTGCATTTCTTGTTGTTTTTACAAAACAAGCTAGAGGCAGGGTCTTGAATCATTAGAGCTTACTGGGGTTACTCCTGGCAGTTGTCGTGCCTGTCACGCAAAGGATTGGAATTTGAGAACAGAATATCCCCACTGAAAAGAGCAGAGAGAAGAAAGAAATTCAGTAGGCTTAGTGTGCATTAACTTCCAACATTGAGACAGTCCTTAAAGAATGCCCTACTAGGTAATACAAGATAGAATTTGGATTTACTGATTATTTGCAGCAACTTTTGGGGTGAAAACTCGTTATAAATATGCAACATACCTTTGAACAAGACAATTTTCTCCACTTTGACAGTGGTTAAAGCTGTCTTACGTATTGACTGTGGAATATCGTGGAATCATAGAATGGTTTAGGTTGAAAGGGACCTTAAAGACCATCTAGTTCCAAGCTTCTTGCCATGGTTAGGGTGGTCTTCCACTGGATCAGGTTGCTCAAAGCCCCATCCAGCCTGGCCTTGAATGCCTCCAGGTGGTCGGGTTTCACAGCTTCTTTGAGCAACATGTTCCGTTGCATCACCATCCTCACATCAAAAAATTTCTTCCTAATATGTAATGCACCATAATTTCCTTCATACAGTTTGGCCCTTGTACACAAGCCCTATGCAAGATAGATACTCCTTTAAGTTCCTCAAATTTACTCTAATAAAGGATGGATGTATAGCAAAAACTAGGAAGAGAAAGTATTTCTCATTTGTTTGCTACATACTGTAGGGTGGGCTGTCCCATAGATGCCCAAAGAGGAGGGCTTTTTTAAATGTTAGTAGGTGGCCTGGAAAGTTCAGACACAATGTCTGTCTGGAATGTGAAATTTGAGGGGAATTTTCTCAGACCTGTGTTATCAGCCTGTACCGTTCCATCTCCAAAACCAGGGCAATTCTGTTCTCTTTTCAGTCTTTAATAAAGTCATACTTTATTATAATACTTCCTGATCATGAGTTTAGTTTCTGGTTTTATTTGCATGAAATAAGTTACCTACATATGTGTATATATTAACTTATAATCAAATTGCTAAAGGTAACAAATAAAATATGTGATGCTGACTTATTGTTTCAAAGGAGCGCAAATATCTTGCTTTAGTCACTGATAGCTCTTCCTATAACACGATCTCCTAAGCTTATGCTGTATCTGCTTAGCCTAAGGAACAATGTGGATAAAATACTTTGATTTTAAGATTGCCAGCACTTTTGTAAAAGTTTTGATTCTAGCTAGCACAGGGTTTCTTTTGTGATCAATGTAGGTGCTTTTCATTTTCTGTTGCAGACACCTAATGTTGGGTGGAAGATATTTTTTTTTACTCTCATTTTCCTTCTTCAGAATGGATATGTTTGTTGCCTAATAGTTTGTCATTGCATTAGCATAGATTGTGTTGTGTGCTACTTCGAGTCAGGTGTTCAGATAGTGCAGAAGGATTTTGCGTGCTGCAGCTAGTTGACTTTGCAAAGTTATTTAACTTAGCATGCACAATCAAAATTTTACAGCTTGCTCCAGAAAGAGGAGGTGGTAACACTGAACACATAACCTGAAAACCACATCTTTTCTTGTCACAAAGGCAATGCAGTTAGTGAGCTGAAAACCCGATTCACATGAGGCGTGGACAGGGTTGTCATTCTAGAGCTGGCCTTGGCGATGAAAAAGGCAGAAACCCCAGCTTTTCTGAACAAAAGTGTCATTGGCCTGAATGTAATGTGGTGGATTTCAACTGGAATGGAGATGTGCATACCTTGCCTAGTGTGGTGTGATCTTTCACTGGAGCATAAACAGAGCCTGTATTGTACTGTTTTCTCTCTTGGCATATTTTCTTATTTGTGTCCTCAAATATTACAGATAGATGACAGAATATGATGAGGCAGTCACTGTCTCTTACTCAGCCCCTTCTACAAGCGCAGGCTGGGTTATGTAATTTGCTCCGCAGCACTGTACTCTCATTGTGGAAAGGCCATTGTTTTCACAAACTGCTTTATTTCTTTCAAAAATAGTTTATTTATTATTTTTCTTATCAGCAACTGGTTTCTGATTAAAAGCTGAGATTTTTTTTGCTGCCGTACACACCAGGTAAATTACAAATCATATATTTCCTATTTGGGGAGGATAAAGCCATGGGAAAGTATTTTTTAATGAGATACTATTCTATCTGTTTTTTAAAAAAGAGCGTAGTTTTGAATGCTATGGAGATTTGTGAGTGGGTTTGGTTTTTTTATTTTTAATGGTGGGTATTTTTGTTGTTCCCCCCCACCCCCTTCCACCAGTATTGTATTTTACAAAAAAAAGAGTCTTTGCCCTAAAAGTTGCTCTGTTTTTTTTCCTGAATTAAAGGAAACACATACAAAATGTTAGGACTGTATTGAGAGATCAAGTTGCTTTTATCAAGGAGTAGAGAATAACTATTTATTCCCTGTATTGGGCAGTTACCGATAAATTGGACCAAATTCTTGATGTTAGAATTTCCAGTAAAAGGGAGCAGCTCACAAAATCTACTCAGTTATTCGTGTCCTTATCCAGTATCCAAATGGATGGTCAAGTTCAGTCACAAGGAATCCTAGGCTTTACAATTTGAGCAAGAGAAGTTATGTAGACGTTTTTGTAGAATAGAGGCCTAGGTCCAGCTTTTCTTATAGGCTGTACTTGTTCTATACATGAGTTTGAAAACCTGACCAGTGACGATTGTAACAGTGACAGAAACATTACAAACCTGCACAGAACATAAAGGTTAAAGGGTGTGAAAAGATGTATATTTCTAAAGAAGCACCCTGACTTAGTACTTTCAAAAAAACCCAAAAATTGGAGAGGTGTTTTTAAGGTGAATTAACTTGGAAGTGCAAAAATACACAGATGTTTGGTTGTTTCAAAATATGTCTCTTGAAATACTTGACTACAAGTCAAAAAGTCATCTTGCTGTGTACCTTCTTAGTTGTGAGATAAGGATGCAGATTACTTCAAGCCCTATTGCCCTCATATATGTGTTGTTATTGATAATTTTTGACCTATAGGAGAAACATAACTTGTAACAAAAGTAAGAAATTTAACTTCAACCTCTCTTATCACTGGCAGACAAAAATATCGGTCTTCCAGAAATCAAATCAAAAAAAGAAACACTGTGTTCTACAAAATTTGGTCTATTTTCTTAGTAAAACAGCATATTTTTTAAGATCTAGTACTTCAAGAAGGTTGCCTTGACTGAATCTCACTGTTTAAATATCTCAGCCACATCAAAATAACTTGTATTTTTTTGAGTATACCTCTTTAAATGTGGTTCTGTGGTTGAGAGTTTAGCTGACTGTGCCAGCAATCATGTTCACAGATGGAATTGAAGCTCAGTAGATGTTTCTTGCACTGTATTTGACTCGCTTCTTTTTATTTTTGTGTGTCTTTCTTTTACAAGAAAATTTGTAAGATTTTTATTTTGTATATGAATTATGTGTATTGGTTCAGTGAGGATAGAGGGGGGTTTATCAGTTTCAATTTTGTTATTTGAGTAGAATCAAATGATCATTAGCTGAATGGGAAATAAATTATTTTCTGTGGATTTTAGTACTGTTCTGTGAACTTGAGCTTCAAATCCCAGAGTCATCCAATTAAACAAGGAAGCTTTTGTGCTTGCAGAGTGTGTCCAAACAGCAAAGCTATGGAAGGTGAATTCTTCCCTGCGTCCTCCTTGCTGGGGATTCCCATTTATCTTTGTGTCCCTGTAATGTGGAATGATATGCAACAGGCAGTGTCATTCTGCTCCCCTCTAGGTAAAGATAAAACTCAAATGTTTGACCAACTCTTTTTCTATAAGACTTCACATAAACTCCAGATTCTCTTTTAGGGAAGAAACATGATTACCTGGAATGCTTTAATAGCTAGAAAAGGATGGGACAGCTGTTCTTTTAGGAAGTGCATTACAGTTGGTCACCACTGTTATAGACTCTGAAAGTCCAGTTTAGGATGTGTCTGTGATACTTTTTTTTTTCCTTCCCTTAAAGCTTTCACCATGGCAGATACTTTATTATCCTACAGAAGGGAGATTTTCTGACCAGTGTTCATTCTGTTGTTCTTGTTCATTCATTTTCATGGAGGAAATATGTATGTAGCTCGGAAGTTTTTATAGCCAGATTTCTTAGCCTTTTATCACTGCCATTAGTGATGAAATCAGAGTAGATCAGATTGTCCATTTCTGCATTTGTTAATGCAACTCAGGCATCGTGGATTCCTCCCTCTTTTACCCATTCACCCAGACCAAAGTTAAACTTCTGTCCTGTATGTGAAATGTGCCCATGTGCAAAACCTGAATAGCTCTATGGTTTGTTCATTTGCATTTCATTTGGAAAATCAAATTTTGAAGAGGAAAGTTAGTGCCTCCTTTGTAGTGATGTGGCTAATAGTCTTCTGACATCATAAAAGTACTGTGCTCGCTGGTTGCTTTGTGTGTCAGCGTAGATCCACTGAAAATTATCTTGTTATGGATTTTTTTTTTTCATTGTGGCAATTCAAAAAACTGTGAGCTTGTGCTCTGTAGGAACATGCATGCTTAGACTGACATTTAAATATTTCTATAAACTCTTGGTCTTTCCTAAAATGCTACGTCTTTTTCCCAGGTTGCTTTGTAGTTCTCTTCAGACTTACCTTTATTTTCTACTACATGCCTACCACTGTCATTTTATTTTTTAAGATCTCCACAAGCTACAGTGACACTTTCAATTAAATGATTTAGTGGTTTAATCCACAGTGTGACAGTTTTGTTGTTGTTATTGGTGTTATTATCTAGAATCAAGTCAAAGAGTGTGCACTACTAACTCGGTACTGAAGATCTTAACTAGAAACAACACTAGTTTGGCAGATTGTGGCTGAAGTGACCCTCCTTGTTAAACCGATTTCTTTTTTCCTACAAGATGAGATCTCTGGATTGGTTATTGGTTACTACTGCTGTAATGAGCAAGAGGGCAAAATTTCCTCCTTTTTTGGGGGGGGATGGCTTAGAAGTCTAGATTTGCTTTGTCCTAGTAGATGGCCTGGAGAGGACATGTCCTGAAATGTAATGTGTAGTGATGAAGTCTTATTATTGAAAGTTTAATACTGGGTTTTCAAAAAATGTTTCTTTTAAATGCAATACAAGTATTTAATTCAAAAAGTAGCATGAACATTAGTTCAAGAAATTAATGGCATCAGCATGACGAATCTAGTAATTTTAAGTATGATGTGCCTATTATCTGCCTTCAGAGGATACTTTGTGGTTAGCTGTGTAATATGTATTATTTTTGTTGTCTTAATGATGTGCTTTCAATGTGTTTAAGCGTGCAGAAGACCATTATTGTCTAATAGCTTGTTAAGCTTACTAGCTACATTGGAGCTGCATCTTAGATTTGAAATATGGTGAGAAAATAGATGTGTGCATCTAAAAATGATGTTAGCCAAAACTGGTTAGCAATTTGTTAATTTTTTTACAATGTGACACTCTGAGAATTGAGTTAAGAAATATTGAAAAAATCCAAAGAAATAGCAGATTAATTACAGTCAAGGTAGGGATACAAAATTAATTTGTCACAAATCTACAAGTTTTGAAAGCCTAATACTAATAGTTGAATGCAACTGATATTCAAGTTCTAGTTAAGCTATTTTTTTTTGAAGATACCACTTTGTGCTTGGACATAACTTCCAATGTATGTGGCCTCAATTGTAGATTTAGGTATACCTAAACTAAACTTCTGTAAAGTTTAAAGTTGAAGCATAAAAGTTAAATATTCGAATGTGTTCTCTTTTTTTTGTGGAGGAACAAAATAATTATTTAGAGCAGACTGTTATTCTACCTTACAAAAAAAAATCTCTAAAACTGTAGCAAAATCTGGAAATAAAATACAGTGTTTCAATGACTTTCAAGTCTAGCACTAGGAGAAACCTCTGTGGTATTGGACACTACCAAGGAATTTAAAATATTTTCTAATTGTGTTTTTACAATTATCTGTGAACTCAGGGTGCACAAATCATTCCAATTGAATAGTGTTCTCTCTCTAACCTAACTGAAAAATACATTGTGTTATATTTAAAAATAGTTTTACTTACAAGGAGTGTTTATTAAAGCTATGACAGGGTATGCTGGAAGTGAAACTCTTTTCAAGATTTGTGGTTATGTATTTAGGGTCGATTTCTACCGGGAACAGATGGTATTGAAGCAGACAGCTGACAAGTGATACAGCAGAAAACACCTATTAAATAATATTTTGTAAGTGTGATCACGAAATAATGAGAGTATTTTAAAGTGTTATTGCAAAATTTGGTTTTGAAGAACAGAGGATAAAGAGGAGTTTTTATGAAGGGGGAAGTTGCATTCATGCTTTTCCAAAAAACTATTTTAATTCAAAGACTTTTGATCAGTAAATGTTGAACTATTTGAAGGGTGAATTGAAATTATATTCTAATACACTCTTGAGGAAGCCATAGTCAGGTTACAGCAGCCTTACTGGATGTGTGTGTGGTAAGAGAGATCTGTCTTCAAGGCATCTAGCTCCTTGAAACTCTCTGTAGTTGTTACTGTAAATCAATTCTGAGATAGAACCCAAACCAGGAATAAACGGTTACATCTCAAAAGATACTTACTACTTTAAAAAGAGGTAGATTGAAGCTGCATGTGTAAATTAGCCATAGATTTGTCCATTGTAGAAGTTTTAATCCGTGAAATAACTAGCAAAACAATGAAAACCTACGTTTTCGGTAAAATGAAACAAAGGTTCATTACCCTTATTCTAGGTTAGGGAAGTTATGAAGCAACTCATAGCACCACTATCCCTGTCACTTTATTACTTATTTGGTTTAAACAGAGGCCTTCTCCTGTGTGTTTTCTATGTCATAATCTTTATAGAAACTCCTCTGTAGATGAAATGTTAGGGAAACTTGAGAAATGGAAGTTCTGCGAATGGAAGGATTATGTGTTTTTCATGTAATGCAGTCGAAGGCCGACGTTGAGGATTTTGTGACACAGAACTGTCATTCTGGCTTCTTAAAGACTGAGCCCTTTTACTACTTTTTAGTTTGTTGGCAGCATTGACCAATATCTGGAATTAAACTTCAGAGTTTCTTATTAGGAGTATGAATTTCTTTGTTGTTTCTACTGGAATAGCAACGTTCTCTTTCAGCTATGTAAAACCTGCCTCATGAGTTTAGTGTGATGTGTCCTTACTAATATCACGGCTGATTTGGAACTGTAACAGTCCCTTTTGCCTTGGAGATTTTTGACTTGGTAAATGAAGATGGCACAACTGTTGCTTTTTTGTGTTGTCAAATGTTGCAGTAATATTGTGAGATCTGGAATTAAATGGTACCAAAAAGTGTTAGATTTTACATTCTGTTAAACAGTGACTTTATGTACAGAAACCCTTCTCTCTTGAAATGTTTCCTTTAGTGTCATTTAAGTTTCTGAAATTAAAGGAACACCTCCACGGCCAGTATTGATATTCGTATGGTGTATCGGTGCTGCAAGGTATTTGCTTCGCAAGTTGCTTTTAAACTGAAAGCTTGATTAGTGGTGGTTACTGCAGTGCTTTAGGTGCAGTAGCTTGTATTTGCAGATGGAATTTGTTCCTCAAATGGTTACTGTTTTTTAATAAAAAGCAGTTGATCTGTATAACAGTACTCTAGTAGTATTTAAAATACAGAATTATCTTTAATTTTATTGAATTTTATTTATTAAAATTTATCAATAAATGTAAGGCTTCAGATGGAACAAAATTAAATTTTTCTTTCAATGGAAGCATACTTCTGCATACTGATGAGAGCTTGCTGAATGCAGCCCTTCTCCTTTTGTAAGAAGTTCTGAAAAACAGGTTTTTTAAATACTAAACCAAAAGCTTTGCTACAAAGGAGTTATTTTCTTAAAAAAAAAATTGTTTGGAAGCATCAGAAAGTGCCAGCTGTGAAACTAGGCAGAAAAAAAAAATCAGAGCATCTGTCAAAGCAACCTCAGCATGCAGAATACTTGTGGTCAATAGAGACCTTGGGGCTTGGGATTGTTGAAATGCCAACCTTTGGAGCTGACCCAGAAGATGACATGTCATGAGCATCCCAAAAGGGCTGCCCTAGTGCTGTAAAGCAGGGAAGTTTCCCCTGGTTTCTACTCCCTGTTGCAGAACTGAGAGGTGGGCTTTGAGTATTTGCAAACTATCAGCTCAAGAGCAGCAGAACTGAAATAGTTGCGTGACTGGAAACACACAGCTTAGAAACACAGGAGCACCGGAGTAGAAAGATTGCTTGTGTTTATGCTGCTTTCATGTTTGTATCTTGATGGGTTCAGGATGCTCAACAATTTCCACTAGTAGAGGTTGGATTTTGAAAAAGCATGTCTGGAGTTTATAAAAAATTTGGAACACGAATATTTCAGGACTATATTTGGGGTTTGCTGATGAGTCAAATGTCTCCCTTCTTTCCACTGTTTTATTGGAAGATTTCTTATTGATTATATTAATTTGGTTACTTGCATGAATTCAGTCATACAATCATAGAGTTTGGGTTTGAAGGGACCTTTTAAAGGTCATCTAGTCGAACCTCTGTGCAATGAGCAGGGACATCTTCAACCAGATCAGGTTGCTTGGAGCCCCATCCAACCTGACCTTTGAACATTCCAGAGATAAGGCCTCTACTACCTCTCTGGGAAACCTGTTCCAGTGTTTCACCAACCTCATGGTAAAAAATTTCTTCTTTATATCTGGTCTGAATATACCCTCTTTTATTTTAAAACCTCTAGATGGGCACAGTCACCTCCCTTGACCTGCTGGACATGCAGCTCTTGATGCAACCCAGGATGCTTTCTGCACTGCGAGTGCACATTGTTGGCTCCTGTCCAGCTTTTCATCCACCAGTATCCCCAAATCCTTCTTGGCAGGGCTGTTCTGAATCCCTTCATTTCCCAGCCTGTATTGATACCAGGGGTTGTCCCAACTCAGGTGTAGGATCTTGCACTTGTCCTTGTTGAACCTCGTGAGATTCCCATGGGCCCACTTCTTGAGCTTGTCCGAGTCCCTCTGGATGGCATCCTGTCCCTCCAGAGTGTCAGCTGCACCTCTCAGCTTGATGTCATCTGCAAACTTGCTCAGGGTGCACTTTATCCAAGTGTGTGATTGGTGAACATATTAAACAGTGATGATCCCAATACGGCCCGCTGAGGGACACCGATTGTCACTGATTTCCATCTAGACATTGGTCTGTTGACAACTACCCTTTGGATGCTATGATCCAACCAATTCCTCATCCACCAAACAGTCCACCCATCTAATCCCTATCTCTTCAATTTAGAGAGAAGGGTGTTTCGGGGACAGTATCAAAGGCCTTAACAGAAGTCCAGCATAATTACATCCATTGCTTTTTCCTTGTCTACGGATGTAGTCACTCCACCATAGAAGGCCACTAGGTTGATCAGGCAAGACTTGCCCTTGGTGAAGCCATGCTGGCTGTCTCAAATCACCTCCCTGTCCTCCACGTGCCTTAGCATATCTTCTAGGTCAGCAGTTCCCAAGGTCTTCCTTTCTTCCCTTTTTAAAACTGGGTGCAGTGTTTCCCTTTTTCCAGTCACCAGGAACTTCACCTGACTGCCATGACTTTTCAAATATCAGGGAGAGTGCCTTGGCAACTCGATGAGCCAGTTCTCTCAGGACTCTGAGCTGCAGCTCATCAGAGCAACAGGCTGAGGGCCCTCACTGCCACTGAGATGATTTATAAACAAACCAAATGCCACCAAACCAAACAAACCACAGCAAATTTGATGAAATTTTTAGAAGAGTTCTACCCTTTAAGTGGGAAAAGCAGTTTTTGCTTGTGTTCCTGAGTGATTACTGTCTCTACAGAAGCACGTACTCATAGCCCATCTTATTTTCTTATTAATTCTACAATGAAATTGAGGACAGTATAATATCATACTAATATTTCTGTGTTCCTTAACCTGTAGGTTATAGGCTCTTCAACATTATCAAGAAGGCTTAAATGGGGTTGCAAAATATTAGTTAGCTGCAGTAGCTTCACTTCTCCATACTGGAGAAACAAAAGCTGATTTTCCTTGGTGGAAGGTCTTTTCTGCCTTTGGGACGGGGAAACAAGTTTAATACATGTATTAATTTTTACTTTGTGCTTCCTGTCCGTTCTTTTTGTTATTTTTTTCCTCCTAGATGGCAAGTCCTTGGTGCCAGGGGATCTCCTTTTTGTCACAAATGTGTAATCTGTAATTGAGACATACTGGCAAGTAATTGGTGCTGTGAGGCACTCTGTGGTGTTAATGATAAATAAGTAGTATTGATTCCTTGTTCAGGGTGCAGCGCTGTCAGGTTTGCACTGCTCAATTTTGGGTTACTTGTGTGTAATTCAAAAAAATTATGTTAGGAAACTTGTTAAGATGAATGGCTCTGTGACTTCGACTTTTTTCTGAGCAAAGACCGAACAGGGTAGGTTGGTCGGGGTAGAGGAATGTGTGTGTGCTGTTGTCTTTGAGGGGGGTTGAATGTTCTAAGTTCTGAAATGGTGTAATGTTTTCAAAGTGAGTTCCTGGGTTTCAGGTCTAGTTTTACTATCGAATCTGTCCTGCCACGAACTTTAATTTTCTTGTATGCTGCTAACTTGCAAGTTGGGATTCACTGAATAAGGTTGTTTTGGCAAGGGAGAGGAATGCTTTTTGTGATAAAATGTCAATTAAAATATGCGTTAATTTTACTGTAGTTGTGACACAACAGGTCAGTTAATAGAAATGTCTTGCAGCTTAAAATTTCCTGCTGCTTATAATCTTGATCCCTCACCGCTGGTGTATTTAAAACTCTGCTGAAAAGATCTAGACACCTAAGCAGAGCTTAGACCAGAACCAGGATGCAAACTTTTCTGATTTCCCTCCTACAGCGAGCAAACTGTTTGGTTCTTGGTCAATTTTTATCACTTGCTGTGATGTGAAAGTGATCTTACTTTTCTGATTAAGCTCTATAGTGGTACAGGGAAATTGACACTGTGATAGCCTTTCAAAAGTGAATGGTCATCATTCAATATTGTATATCGCTACGCAAGTTCTTTTGCCTTCTAAAGGACCTTAGATCAGCCTGAGCTAATCGAAAGTGCTGGGTCTTACATGCATCCTCCAGAGTGTTTCCTGCAAAATAAATTGCATCTCTACCTTCTCTTTGCTTATTTACCGAAAACAAAACAGTTGAAATTGGATTACAGTGATTTTGTCCCTACTTGCTCCAGCTTCTTTTCCATTTAAAAAGTAACTGCAGAAACTAACTTTAAACATCCAAGGAAAATATTTCTCACTAATTGTTGCGTATGAAAGTGACACTGCTTTTAACTGCATAGGCCAGCCTCAAGTTCCTGTTTCTGGAGGTGATTTTGAACTGATGGATTAATCTAAAGATTTGAGGAACATCTGTCAGTCTGTGTGTGCCAGGAAAACACTAGCTGGCTATGGAGGTATTAAGAGCTCCTTAGGGAGAAGCATGCTTGTCTTAGTAAATGTGACTCACATCATTAGAGTAATTATGTTTTCTAAAATATAAAATATACAGTATTTGGAAGATGCACTTTTATGCAGTGTTTTTTCATAACTCATACAGAATGCTAAAACATACTTTTTTATTTTAAATAAAACCTTTTTTCCCCCCTCTTACCACAGGATAATGAGAAAAGGACCCCTTTACATGCTGCTGCCTATCTGGGAGATGCAGAAATTATTGAACTACTTATTTTATCTGGTATGTTCTGTTCCTGTTAATGGAAAATAAAATAACTCTATGCAGCCTTTATTGAGATATTTAATGTACTAGCAATTAAAGATGTTTGTAAATTTTGGGTTCCAGACTTATCAGTGTTATTATACTGTGTATTTCCGCTCAAAAATATTTCTTTGTAGAAACCTTTCTCAGTTAGAGCTATTTTTATTTGTAGTTTGATCAGCTTTAGGTAGTTTTAATCTAATTGAAAGAAGTAATATGGTGTATATGATATAAAAATGTTAGCAGCATTGCTTTTGTTCTGAAATGACCTTCGGAAAAAACGATTAGAAGTGATCATAGAAGATGTCATCCAGTTGTATTATTTCTGTGTATCCTTTGCTGTTGGTTTAAATGCACATAATATAATTAGGACTCGCTGAAAATTTAAAAATCTCTTGTCTTTTTTTCTTATTTATTTGTACTAAGACAAAGTGCAAGTTCTGCAAAACAGTGCATTTCTTTCTTAGTAGGAAAAAAAAAACACTAGAAAAACACAAAACAAATTCCAAAACCTGAAAGCAAGACTTCATGACTGAAATACTGAATTGATTGTCTTTGATCTTGGACAAATCTACCCATCAGGTAGCTTGAGGCTGAATTTATGGTATGGACCTTTAAGGCTGAATAGGAAGATTAGAACTTGAAACTACTTTAATCTTCAGTCTGCTTAATTACACACCTGACCTGTGCAAAGCTAGATATTTCCACCAGCACCCACCTACTCCATCAACCTTTAATAGCAAATTTTACTTTAAGGAAATGTCACTTTTAAGATTGTAGGAGTCACTTCTAGATTTTCATTTGAAATTGCCAGACACAATTTAATTTGTTAGAATTTAGCAAGATATAATCTCTTCATTATATATATATAATGTGTACTCTCTCTATGTAATTCTCATGGAAGTATTCTGTATTGATAATTTGTACAGAAAAGTTTGCCTTTGTTGTTGAGAAGGTGCTGGTTTTCTGTATCAAAGAAAAGCACAATTTTTGGTGACTTTTGAAAATATATCATAACCTCTTTCTTCTGAAAAGGAGTCTTGGATTTGGCAAAGATATTTAATTTTGTTTAGGTTTTCACAATGATGAAAAAACCAAATGAAAATCCAAAACAACTAACCGTGTTATAAACTTTGTGAAGTTGTAGTCAGCTGCTTCTGAACTGTTTTAATTGAACAAAGTTCAGTTACCAGAACTGTGATTGAAGTAATGACCTCTTTTGGGCAAAGGGCTTATGGAAGGAGCGATATTCTAGTTCAGATATTAATGAAACAGGATCCTGATTGGGGGGTGGCCGTAGGGGAAGAAATGTTAGTCCTGCTATTTAGGCACATGCTCCTGGCGATAAGTGTAGGAAAAATGGGAGAGCAAAGGAGGGAATTGAAGAAATAAAAATTAGGGCTGTTATGAGCAGTCCAAAGTTGGGCTGTTGCATGGAGGAGAGATTGTGGGATGCTGATCTGGCTGCAGATTGTTGAGGAAGACTGGGAGACATTGATATGTCTCAGATGTTATTTTTTTTAAATGGAAATCAAGATTTACTTACACAGAAGAATGCATTAAATAGTTGAAGAATCAAAGGCTTTGAAAGCTGGGGAGTGAGTAGGGAATATTAGTCTAACCTTGCTGTGCTTTTGTGCACTATGCTGTGGTCTTCAATTACATGTTTGTGCCTTGCTGTAGGAGCACAGGCTCATGAACTTTACAGGAGGGGACTGCACAGGGAGTGGATTGGGGTGGTACAGAGAAGCAGACACAAATGCCAGTTGTCAATGTGTTTATAAGTGAACAAAGAGGGACATTAGTTCCAGGATGAGAAAGTGATGTCTGTGTGCTAACGCTGTGCTATCCTTTGGCATTAGTCTGTGTATTACCTGTTTGCAAGGTGTGATTTTAGGAAAGCAGCTTAACCCATACTCTTTAAAAAGCAGTAACCGGTTTAGTCTTCCCCATTTCTAATTCTGGACTTGACATCTTAGTGAGTGTGAGTGCTCACGTCTGTGTCTGAAGTCTAGGTGTCTCAGAATGCACAAGCAAAGATTTTTCTTTTAACTTCTTAATTGAAAGATGGGGAACAGAGGTTAAGTGTATTTATCATCTCCTTTTCATAAATATACGGAAAATTAATCTATTGTGTTTCAGCTGTAATCAAGTATCTCCTTTGAGACAGATGTATAATGTTACACTTTGTCATAATAGATGAACATTAGGGAGCAAATACAGAACATCTGTTACCACAGCAAGGTTTGAAGGATGCTTGCTGTGTTGCAAAACCTCTTTTTAAACAATGGGAAAGTAGTTTGTTGGATAAATAACGTTTTTGAACATGATCTCTGTGGAGTAAATTTGTGTGTGAAAATTCTGTGTGGGGCTTTAATTGACCTATTGTAGTATATTTGCATAAAGATTTGAATTAAGTAGTGTAGACTACTTTCATCCTAGCATTTTTCACCTTGTGAGAGCTTGGCTTTGCAGCTTGTAATGTCCTCTAACGCAGTTTTGTTAGAACATTATTAGGAACCACTTTACAATGTTACAATGTTACAGCTCTGCAAGCTGTCCTACGAAGTCTGTTTGCTTTGACTAGTATTCTTTCTTCAAACTGGACCTCAAAATTACTGGTCAATATTAATCTTTCCACTATTCAGTGTTTCTTACCTGATTCTTTCTCATTATCTGTTCTTAAAGTGTGTATCTAGTGTTACCTAGACATAGAGTGTTTTTATTTGATTGGAATGTCTTTTGCATCCTCCTCTAGGGAATCCGTGTTGCTTTTCTAGAATTTTGGATAATAGGTTGCTGTTACAATATATTTATATTACTTTGCCTTAGACCTAAGCAACACATTTTGCACATTCTGAAGATATAACCTATTCAGTCTATTTTCAGACTTCTGTGGAATAAGTTTTAAATCTTACAAGCATACTTAGTTAGGTTTTAAATGCTTGACATATCTTCCCACCAAACCTCAAGGCTGTCTGTGACCTCTCCTGTTATGTTCTTTCACCTGGAGAAGCCAACTAAATATGATAGTTTGGATATAGAGTCTGAACAGCAAATAAAGTTCTTTCAGTGACTCTAGTTTGGGGCTGGACAATTAGTTTGGGGCTGGACATTTAGATTGCCTTATGTTTTTTATCTTGAGACAGTACAGTTCTTCTCTGAATGCTAGTAAACTTGTACCAAGGATGCAAATGTCTTGCCAGCAAATTGTCATACCACAGGGCTCTGTGGACGTCTAAATAGTCAAATCGTCTCTCCCTGTTAGATTGTAGCTAGATAAGCAATTAGCATTCCTAAATTTATTAGGTAAGGAGCTGAACAGTAAATAAAAGAGAGGCATAAAGAGAGTTGTAGTATACAGAATAGTGGAACAAAATTGCGTATTTTAGTCACTTGAGATTCATAATTTCAGAAGTATTTTCTTTTATGCCTTACTCTGCAAAGTTGTAACACCCATCACAGTTGTATTTTTGTGATGTATGTACAACTCTGCATCCTAGTGCACAAATATATGTCTTCTTTGCATAATTGCACTGACTTCAATTGTGTAAATATTTGATGTCAAACTACTGAGAAGTAGAAAAGTAAAGTCTTAATTAACTGAATGTCCTACTTTTTGTACTTTCGAAGAGGTCCTAATTTAAATAAAAAGTAAATCAAACCCTTCTTTCAGTTAAGTCCTGCATGTGAACTGTTCTGGGGACTTTATAAAAAAAAAATCATTCTTTCTGCTTATTTTTAATGCCATCAGAGTCTATTCTGCGGGCAAGTGATATGTGAGGAATGATACCAGAATGTGTTCTTTTGATTAGGGACTTTTTCATGTGCTTTCTTTAAAATACTGTGCAAACTCTTATTGCTTTCACTGAAATTAGTGTAATTCATGAAAATAAACATCTGAATTATCTGTTATTTTCTTTTGAATAGATTTAGTTGCTACATGCATTGATATTTGAATACTAACACAACACACTTCTGTTTGTTTAACCCAAAATTTTCGCTGCATGCAGCTCAGTGTGGTCAAACTCTGTCTCATTAAGTTTTGGCAGCCCATGAGTTTTTGTTGCACTTTCCTCTGGGTCAGCTGTAAAATGTAAGAATCGTGCTGACTCTGGAAAACTACGATTAGAGTAGTAACAGATTTTGGAGGATACTGAAGACTCTCCAGCATTACTCCACTCTACCTACCTGTGTTTCTTTCATCTAATTCTGAAACTATGCAAGTATTGTAAATCCACGCAGTGACAGTCACACAGCTCAGCTGCTGAAAGGCTATCGCTGCAAAAATACCAGCTGCATGAAGCTCTCTTTGTTTGGACTGCAGATGTGCCCACACGCTGAAGGCCTTTCAGAGTGACTCCTTGTACACTGGCTGTATCTTTTGTCTCCTTCTGCTTCCTCCTCTTTTCACAATGGTGTTGGCCACTGCTTGCTTTCTTGAGCTGTCTTAACTTCCCTCTGGCAGCAGTAAGTCAGTTGCTGTGAAGCAAGTAGCTCTGATGCTCTTTGAGAGAAAATGAGGCTGACTTATGCAAAGGTGGAAACATTCAGTAGCTCGAGGAGTCTGAGAACCTTATTACTCTCTGAAGCTTGAGGAGGTGGTGGCTGAGATGCAGCAGAAACTTCAGATGAAGTTCTGAAAGGAAATGGACTTCTTATATTGATAAGGCAGCAAAGTTCTAGAGGATAGCTTTGACCTCAGTATGTTTTTCCTCCCTTTTATAGCGAGTGTATCTCCATGTTTGGGTTTGGGTTTTTTTTTCTTAGTTAATAAAAATAAAAACTTGTTGAAGCATCACTGTGGCTGGTCAAAAGATATCCTCTCATATTTTTTTCACTGCTGTGTAGATCTTCTGTAATGCATTTAGCTTATAAATAGAAGAAGCTTTCTCTCAATAAGGCCTTATTCATTATTTTTGCAGCAATAATTTTTCCATGTGTCCAAGTTTTCAAAAGGAAATTACCCTAGATTTCTATTACTGACTGCTCCCATCCATATCTCAAATCTTCTTTACTTCACATACTTTTTCTGTACCTCCTCCTGACTGTTCGCATATTTTTCTATCTAAGGAAAAGTTTTCTTCTCCATCTGTTTGTGGCCCACTGTAGTCTGAGAATTTCTGCTTGCCGCTTTAAGTACTGCCATGGTCATTTTCTCTAGATAAAAAGTGGATCATTTAAAGGGGGAAAACTTCTGAAACTAATATTAGCCCTTAGGAAAATAATTCAATAGAATCTGGTTGCAGCAGGACTACTGGTTATTCTTATTGATTTATATGTGGGATCTTCCTAATTTTAGCAAAGATCATTCCTAAATTATATCAGTATTTTAGCAGTTAAGACAAAGTTTGTTAGCTTTTTAAAAAGTATTGTAAGAATTGTATGTATATCTTCTACTCCTAAAAAAAAACATTTCAGAGCTTCAAATACTGACCATCAGGTGCCTGTATTGCATGTGTGAATGAAAACAGTTTTGCTTTCTTTGCTTGTATTATGATATTGTTCAATTGCTAGCACATCTTGTGCAATAACAAAGGAAAATACCATCCTCAACAATCTAAAAATACAGACTACAAACAGAACAGAGGAAGGCAAATCAGTACTTAAGTCAGCACTGTGAGCATGTCCTGTCAGTTCTGTTGTATTTCTTTTCTGAATCTCTTTCCAACTAATGAAGCATAAGTAATGTAGCTGTAGCATTCATTGGTCTTCCAAGGACATTTACAAATGAGGAGTGCTGGTGCAGCATAGCTTGGGAAGAGAGTCTCAGCAGAAGTTTTTATGAGCAGGAACGCAGTGGTGATACGGTGAGACACAGAGTATATAGTTATGCGGCCCTTTAGGGATGAAGGAGGAAGTGTGTGACTGTTCATTTGCAGCATTTCCTGCCCAGTCATTCATTACCTGTCTCTTCAAGAGATGGTTGAGGTGCTAGCTCTTGTTTGAATGTAATGATATTGACACTGTCAAGTAGCAACTGGATAGCAGAAACATACATACAGGTAGCGGTGGCTTATGGCACATTTAAATGTGCAGTTGCCAGCTATGGACTGATATAATTAAAGCTTCCAGGATCTTTCTGTAAATCACTGCATCTATGAAGTTGGAAAATGTATCTCTTGGAACATAAGTTTGCTAAAAGTAAGCATCGCGGAGTTTTTCAGCAGCTTCTGTGCTAGATTTGTTAAATAAAACATGTCTTTCTTGTGAATGCAACTTTGCAAAATGAAATGTAGGATTTAAGGAGGAGGAAGAAAAATATGTAATGCTTCTCTTCCTCTCCTTGCTTTCTTGCAAAGATCCTGCTTTCATGTTTGCCTAGATGTGTGACCTTCATAGGCTGTACTAGCAAAGTGAGTGATGAAAGGGAAGGTCTTATTTAATATTGTAGTTTAGTGCACCAACATGTTTGGAAGTTGCAGTGCCATTTATATTTTAAGTTCTGAAGTTCAAGCAAAGATGATGGGTATTTGTGTTGCAGTGTTGTATTTGATACTGTTAGCAAGCCCCCAAATCCTTTTTTTACTACCTTTATGACATTAAAAGAAGTGAAATATAAGAAATTTTACATTAAACAAATGAAATATTTGAGCAGTTTTAATAAGCATGTTAAGACCAGGCCCCTAAAGTCTGGAAGATCCTGTGCAGTGGTTTTGGGGGTTTTTTTGTTTATTTTTATGTTTTTACAAATTGGGGGTTGAGGTACACTGCACTGTGCTTTGAAAGAGCAAACTACTATGTAACTGGCATTTGAAATGTGAGAAATGCCCTGGTTAACATGTCAGCAGGTTGAGCTTCAGAGAGATAATATTGCACAGGAGTGTTGTACAGTGAGTTATTTACAGACATGTTCAAACTGTCTGTCTTTAAAACCATGAAGCAAATCATCTTTAAGCAAAAGATATTCAGTAAAGGTGTAATATATTTTCTAACATTTATTTGCAATGAACTGGAGTAAAGCTTTACCCCAAAGGGTGAAAGCTGTAAACTTCTGCCCTGTTGCGTGGTTCGAGTACAGTAGGCTTGAGGGAGCTTTATGCCTCCCGGAGAGGATCTGAACAGGAAGGGAGGAGCAGTAACATTTTCCATAAATCATGTACTAGGGAGTGAAGAACAGCCTGGAGGGGGATTATGACCTCAGATACATGGCTATTCAGAGAAGCTGTTCTATGTAATTTAGGTCATTCTTGGCAGCATGTCTTCTTGGAGAAATTTAAGCGTAAGTATATCTATGTCAATTTCAAATATTATCTTTTTAAACATATCTAGACCTATAGATCTCCCGATTCCCAAATTAATAGTACGTATACTTTTTTGGGTAGTATGCTTATTCTGATTATTACTTTAAAAAAAATTGTCTTTCAGTCCAAAAATTTTGGAACTTTCTTTGTTTTGGGGGAAAAACCAAGCTTGATGAGCAGAAGACTGGAGTACCTCTGCTGTGAGGACGGGCTGAAAGAGTTGGGGTTCTTCAGCCTGGAGAAAAGAAGGTTCCGGGGAGACCTTACAGCGGCCTTCCAGTAGCTGAAAGGGGTACAGGAAATCTGGGGAATAAACTTTTTCCAAGGGCAAGTAGTGATAGGATGAGGGGAAGTGGATTTAAATTGGAACGGGGAGGATTTAAATTAGACTTAGGAAGAAATTCTTCATGATGAGGGTGGCTATAAAAGGGAGGAAAAACATACAAGACAAGGACTTACTTAATCACGATTTGGGTTGGAAGAGACCTTAAAGATCATCCAGTTCTAACCCTGCTGCCATGGGCAGGGACACCTCTCACCAGACTAGGCTGCTCACCATCCCATTCAACCTGGCCTTGGACACTTCCACGGAGGGGGCATCCACAGCTTCCCTGGGCAACCTTTAAAACACTTCAAAGACATATGTATCCTAAAATTAGAAATAGAAATCAGTTAGACTTTGAGAATCTGCATTCCTTGGATGTTGACTGTAGAGGTGAAGTCAGGTGGAGCATGGAGTACCATGTTGGTTCTTATTTTTGTCTTGTCTGCTCAAAACAAGGTGTGGCTAACCTGGAAGACAATCAAGAAGTATAGATGGGTTCAAAATGTATCGATTACATTCTCAGTTATTCATCGTTCAGGTTATTTTCTTTTCGGAAGGATTAACAAAAATCCTAAGATATCTCTGGTGACTTTTAGAATCCTTAAATTCTTTTTTTGCTTGAAATACTGTAGAACTTAATGCAGTACCTTATGGTACATGATATGGTGCACTACACTAGGTCCTTATAATGGTTGACGAAAGTAGATATTTATGGTAAGATTAAGTCTCTCAAACTTTTGTTATATTGTGAGGATTTTCTTCAAATGAACTTAGTATTTCTTCCCATTACTTCAATTTTATCCTTTTTGAGAAATGACACCCAGAGCCTCTTAAATTTGGATATGGAAAAAGGGAAATGTCTGAAATTGTAGCCAGCAATTAGTACTCAGACTCTGTCTGGCACTTGGAAGACCTAGGGTCGAAGTGGGAGTTTGGATCCAACATCAGTTTCCGTGTTGTGTTCTTAAGCCTGAAAGGAGTGGATTGGGTAGAAAATTATGTATTCTGAGAACTGACTTAAAATCTTTGGTTTGCTTAATATATATAACCATGATTTTGTACTGACTGCTGAGGTTTTTAGTCAGGTTGTTCAGCTTGACTAGGGGAGACTTCGATCAAAATACCCTGTCTCTCAGCTAAGTGTCCTGACCAGTTTGACATTTCGTGCCCTATGGGTCTGCCATACTTTTCTATTCTTTACATAGGAAAAATTAAGGTTAGTTCTGACATGGCAATATTATGTTTTGCCTGAGAAGTTACTACGCTCTGACCGTTTACCGTTACCATGTGCTATCATATATTGTGCTATGAACTCTTCCCAACATATTTCCAAACTATATTTTCAGAAATGTAGCATTGTGTTTAAGCTGTCACGTCTCTGTAAAATCTCAGCAGTTTTCAAAGAAAGGTGGCTTAAATTTCCTGTCAAGGTATAGGAAAACTTATAAGGTTATATATATGTGTATATATACAGTATATATGTATTTCTTACTCATATATGTATACACTTATAAGGTTATGTGTGTATTTATATTTGTAAGAAATTAAATCATTAAGCTCAGTAAATAAATAAGTTTCCTTGTTTGTTGAAGTACGCTGGAATTTAGAATGTACTTCAGTTGTTTCCTTCAGGAAAAAAAATCCCTAAATCCTGCTCTCCTATTATTAGTAAGAAAAAAATTGAAATCCAACCCCAGGCTTGTGCCCTTTAAGGTGTTTGTGTGACCTTTTTTCCTGGTAGTGGGAACAACTGTTTCTTGGGTGAGCCTTTGGAAACACAGAGGTGTGATTGTTCCAGTCTAGCTCATGAGTTGATATTTTGGTGGAGTAGACAAGGTTCATTCCCAAATTTCCAGAAGAAGAACCAGCAGCATTCTGTATATTAACGTGTCAGACTCAACCAGCCACAAGGAAACTGGAGTCATTGAGAATAAATGTAGGCTCTTTCTCTGTTTTGCTGGAGGTTTTCAGCTGTACTGGGGAAGTGTAAGATTTTAGTTAATGAATGAAGGCAAGGAGTCCGTCTTTCTTACCTAACAGTCTTTTATGTGTAAAAGTTTATAGAGGTTTACCTAGTACATTTTGATGGAAGAGTATTATGGGTGCAGTGTTAAAAGAATTTCATCAAAAGGTGGACTTCAGCTGGAGAAAAGACTCCTTTCCATTTTTGGCATCATGCTATATTAATGAGCCTAGAATAAGTATCTTCCAATAGTTCTGTGTCTGTACTTGAAAATATTTAAGTCTTTCTGTAAATATATGATACATTTATGTTATTCTTTTTTGTTACAGGAGCTAGAGTTAATGCCAAAGACAGCAAATGGTTGACTCCTTTACACAGAGCTGTGGCATCTTGTAGTGAGGTATGCTCTTCTTTTTACTGTTTTTTGTTAAAATACAACATCTCAAATTACCTTCTGTTCTTTGTTCAATTTTTATGACGTAAAAATACTCCAAAAATTTGGAATTGCAGAACATTTCTTTAACAGTTTATTTAACCTGTTGAGGTTATTTGTGTATATAATCACGTGACTGAGTAGGAAAAAAGAGGGAAAACTTCGCTCTCTTACCGCATGCAATGTTCCCAGGTCCAATCTACTTCTCTTAGGGTAACCAGAATAGTTCAGCATGAGGGAAGTAGAGATAACTAAGATTTAGTACAGCTTTTACAGCACAATCTTTGCATTTCTTCATTTTTTTTACATCCTTGTCTGTTTAGGCATTGAAGAAATAAATGGTTTTATAAGGCCTGCGAACATCTCTTTTTTTAAAGACGCTATTAATGAGTAATGACAGTGTGGAAAATCACTTTAAAAGTTATAAATTAAATATGTAGAAAGTTTTTTGAAGTCTACCAGTTACACAATTGTGAGAATATAGTAATGTAAGAAATGAATTTGTTATTATTCCTCTATTGTTGATGTCCTAATAAAAATTTTAAATCCCTCGAGAAGATCAAAACAAACAAGAAATGCTGAGCTTATTATGTGGAAGAGTTTATGCAAAACTATCTCCTTTGAGATCCTGAGTCAAATTGATGCTCGTTTCAGTATGTCTCTAAAAATAAAGTTTTTTAAAGATTCTGTGTAAATTTTTAAGAAGATGGAATTGGATGTTTTGGTTTTGACAAGCACTGAACTTCCAAGTATTTGATCCAAACTATCTAAACAAGCCTTTTTTCAGTTCTTGCTTTTGAATTCCCTGGATAAATTGCAATATTTTGTCACTAGCATTAATGGCTAAGCTATGCGGAGATTGTGTTATTCAAACCAGTGTTTTAAAATGAGTCTTCGAGCGTGCCTTACTCCCAAATGCTATTTGTTTTTCTTGAGGTGTTTTTAGGTGGTTCCTTTGGGAGCTGACTAAAGCACCAAAAGCTGCACTCTTCAGAGCTGAGGGACAATAAAAGCTCCCTATATCTGTAAATGCTTGCAGAGAGGAGTTCTGCAGATATAGTGCACTTAAATTTTAACTCCAAGAAATGCAACCATGGTCATATTTTTTTTTAGTTGTGGAATATAACCAAAGGAAAACACCCATGTAGACCAATCAGACTTTTTTACTAAAAAAGCAACAATAGGAGCTTGTCAGAATTTTCTGTTTATAAACTCAGTAAGTCATCGTAGCCCACATACATCGTTGATACGTTTAGGCACAGTTTTCCAGCCAACAGGCATAAGTGGGGTTTGGGCATTAGATGAAAAAAGCTGTAATGTAGAAGCTCTTGATAATGACTTCAGTAAAACATCTGGACTTATTCTTGAAGCAAGGACAGCTACTATTGAACCAAGGACATTGGAACATGCAAAATAGCTGGAATTATAGATTTAGCTGTCAACTGTGCAAGTTCAAGCAACTTCATGACAAAATGGTCATGCTCCATGGCCTTTATATTTGTGTGCCTGGTGTACTTTGCAAAAATAATAAAAAAAACCAAAAACCCTCTGCAGATTCACCATTTTTGAAATTCATTAATGCATAGGCACATAAAGATATCAGATATGTTGCTTTTATACTAGTACTATGGTGCTTCCTTCTACAAAATGGGTAATAACTATTCTAAAATGTCCTTGTTCCAATGATTTTTCTTAATATTTGGTTCAAAAAAACTACAAGTTCAAAATAGTGGTCAGATTTGAAAACTACTAAATCTGCTTAAGCTTCCTAGAGAACAGAAGAGTTGTTCCATTTCTCATCTCTGCCTGTGATGCAGTATTTTCACTTTTGTGTTTGCTACTATTTTCTATTGACAGTAGAAGAAATTTGAATGTTTTGAATCTAATTTATTGTAATAAATAGAATGAAGTGTTCCTTAGTATTCTACTCATACCTGAGAATAATACCTAGCTATTTTACTACAGTGTAATCTGAAATTTCTAATAACTGCTTGTGGTGGTAACATGTTTTAAATTCAAAGTGCCAGCGATTTATTTGAGTGCACAGTAGTTGGATCGGAAGTCACTGAAGGGAGTTAGTGAGTTGTGGGAAGGTCATGGAGTGGATGTAAACTGCATTATTCATCACCGTGTTGATAGCACTGCCAGATTTTTTTTAAGGCACTCCAAGTGTGTGCGCATATTATAATGGGATTTGTTTTTCTTGGTGTAAGAATTAGTCTTATCTGTCAAATTTTCACAGCTTATACCTTTAGCAAAAGAAAATTAATACTTTTTGTGAGTTGGAATTCAGTGCAACATTTTGCAATGGTTTTCAGGAGTCCTGTCTTAAAACTTCTTGTGACCATGCTCTGTTTTATCTGTGGTTCTCTAGATGTACGTTTAGTAAGCAGTTCTTCTCTTTGCCATTTCTAGACTTTGACAGTGCAAAAATTTTGCCTGGCAAATTGATGAAAATGCATTGTTTAAGTCTATAGTACTTCACTAATCCTTTTGCAATGGAAGAAATGCTAAGGAGGTTTATTCAGCTGTGGCTATTAGTTGTGATGACAAAACAATTTGTTAGCTGGATTAAGAAGCTAGATGGAAGACCTGGAAACGGTTGATTCAGTTGAATCCTGTAGGAAATGTATTGCTTATGTTCTTGAGAACTTCGCCAAATAAGGATTTATGATCAGTTCAAATCCCAAAGCATAAGATGATGATTTACAAAAGAACAAATTGGAAATACTTATGTTCCATTATACTGTCCTTGGATTTAAGGCTTTACTAAGTGGCTTGTTCTTTTTGTAAATGCTTTCAGGATGCTGTTCAAGTGTTGTTAAAGCATTCAGCAGATGTCAATGCTCGTGATAAAAACTGGCAGACACCCCTACATATAGCAGCTGCAAATAAAGCTGTGAAATGTGCTGAAGCTTTGGTGCCTCTCCTAAGCAATGTAAATGTGTCTGATCGAGCAGGCAGAACGGCATTGCATCATGCAGCCTTCAGTGGACACGTTGAGGTAAGAGTTATTTTTCTTTGCTTGTGTCCTCCCACTTGTTGTTCTGTCCTTCACATTTCTAATGTTTAGTTTCAGTTTAAAATCATGTCCCCCAGCCCGTGTTTTCTATTTGAATTTGTCTTTTGTATGCATCTGTGTACAGAATGATTGTGGAAAATATATGTTTCATTGTTTAATCGGAAGGTAATTACAGCATTCACCTTTCTTAAGACAGAAACAAATTTGCCTGAATTAACCATAATCCAACTAGTAATAGATAAATTTAAAATGAAAAAAAAGATGGTTTTCTGTTGAGTAGATAGTGAACACATAGAATGTCTTGTCACTGAAATGTGGAGGATATATGCCTAATAAGCTCTAACTCATTAGTTTTCAAACCATGAAAAATGACCACTGAGATATTCCCATTGTAGTTGTGTGTAGGCAATAGGCTTGCTTTTAGAGATTACATTTTGTGACTCCCTTAGCTTCAAGATTCCAGAGGTTCCACCTTTTTTTTTTTTTTTGAAACTTACAGAATATCATAGAAACAACACATTTAACTCCATTGAAAATGCATACATTTCTGTTTTCTCCTATGATTATATCTGTATAACAAACAGAGTTTTCCATTATGAACAGAGGATTTCTTTTCTTTCCGTGTATCTCAGATGGTCAGCTTACTGTTGTCTAGAGGGGCCAATATTAATGCATTTGACAAGAAAGACAGACGAGCTATACATTGGGCAGCATATATGGGTATGTACATATTTCAGTTGATTACTATTGTGGTAACAAAAATAAGACAACTCACCTTGTGTTTAGTGGCATGATATATTTTGAGAAAAAATAATTACATTGTAAGCGTTGAAGTTATCTGTGTGTCTGCCAGAAAACCACTAATAACATACCTCAGATTGCCTGGTAAGTGTTTTTGTGGTGAGAGAATCAATTTATTGTAAAAAGAAAAGTAAGGTAAGCAATTGTGTTCATTAAAAATAAGGGAACTATGTTACCCAGTCAGCAAGAGTCTAATCACAGCTGAAAAACTTTTGTAATAATGCTATATAGAAAGTAAGCAGTTAATACAATGGCCAGCTGCAACAGAAGATTATTACAGCAGTTTTGGGGGTTGCATTTTAAAAGAAGAATATTTCATCTGTAGAATTCCAAAGTCTTGCCTTGCCATTCTTATTCCAGGAGTGGATAATTATTGTTCTCATGGTATCAATCAATGCACTGGCAGTGCTGCGAGAGTCATGTGCTTCATTGCCTTTTATCAGGCTTTCATTTTATTAAGTGGTAGAAATTGTTCTCTTCAGAATATCTATAATAAATAGTAGAGCTTTGTATCTCAAGCTTCATTTAAAATATGAGCAATATAAACCGTTTGCAGGTGTGTTTCTAAGTAATTTCCATGCAACTGCTGATTGTATGTCATTGCAGAACACATTTAACCTGTTCAGAAACCAAAAAAGTACCTCTTCTTTACTTCCAGAAAATGTCTAAGATTGCCCTTGAACATATGCAGTGTAAGTTATACATTACACCAGTGACCAATTAAGTTTGAGTATCCGTATCAGGAAGAAGCCACTTTAGATGATTCCCTGGTCTTTGTTGTTATTCAGTATTTTAGCTTCTTGCTTTGTGATTGTAGTAATTTTATCCAGCCAAGGGAGAAAGAAGAACAAAAGCAGTAGCATCAGTATAGTATGAATCTGCATGCTTGAGAATTTTTTCAAAGATGAAATAGGGAAATAAGACTTCATTATATGTAATTTTTTTTGTTTGGTTACGTTTTGATGATCTACATTTTCCTAAGTTTTAGATTATCTAGAAAATACACGCATCTATATGCCTAAGATGCCATCTTATGAATCTTATGGAGAAGAACAGTCAGAGAGCGTAGTCATATTCTTTATGGAATCTTTTTTTCAGAGGTGATGTAAATATGTGAACATTTTTATTCCAGAGGAAAATACTGCTTGGAATGAGTGTCTTGTTGAATGCCTTTATCTATAGGGTTTATAAAGGGGCACCTTGTATTTATGACAACCATTTAAGTTACTGTACTAGGAAACTAATTTCTATACTACCCCCTCCCTGTGTAAAAACAAACTGATTTTACTGTATCTGATATCAGCCCAAAACATAAATACACATAAACTAGGAAATTACATGGACTCGTTACACTGACATCTCTAAATCTATGATAACTCTTCCTTGGTGGTCTCATCTTAAGCAAAATGGCCCTCAGTATGCAGTTTGGTGTTAATGCTCATTATTATGAATGAGTTACTTATAAACAGGTGTAATTGTTCGCAATGGATACGTGTGGGGGGTGGTTCTTGAAAACAGACTTAAGGTTGCAAATTATTTGTCATCTGTGATTCTGTGGCATTGAGCACCTTATGCAACTGCTTTGGAGTTGTTATGTTTATCCAAGCAATGTTTCCCAGTCTTTCTCAGCCAGGTAATAGCAAATGGAAGCAGTACCTTAAAAGTGAAAATGCAATTTCTAACTTACATACTGAGAGCAAAGGCCCATATGGGGCAGTACTTATTTAAATAGAGTCACCAAAAACCTTACCCTGGGTTTTGGGGGTTGATAATGAGTTGTTCATTGTATGAAATGTGCGTTGGTCTGAGGACTGAGAATTCTGGCCTTTACAAATGCAACACCACACATTTACAAAATTGGACTTGTTTGTAAGACCTCAATGATTACAAAAGTGATCTTCTCACAAACACCTATATTCACATGAAAGTGGAATTATTAACTGCTGTCTTTGCACAACTCTGTGTTTCAGGCCAATTTCACACTAGTCTTATGTCCCTGACAATACAGGTCTGAAATCATCTGATAGCAATGTAAAATAAAGCTGTGAAATCCATATGTGACATGCTAAAAAGAACAACAGGACCCTGTTGAACTGTCTTCAGAGGAAAAGACTTGAATGTGCCAGTGAGTTACAAAGTGATTATCACAGCATTAATAGTGTAACTTATAATTTGAAGCTGTATGAGACTGCACTTCAAGTACTGATACCATTTTTGAGCCAACGTTCTTTGCGATATTTTGTCTTAGTATCTTGTAATCTACTTACATAAACAAAATTTTGTCCGCTAGTGGCCATCCAGCCACCTTACTCAAGGTGATTATTTTGTTGAATGAAACTTGTGAGATGGCAGAGGCAGTGATGTTTTCTGACTTGTGCTCACCTAGAAGAGAAAAGTCTTCCATTTCTCAGATAACCTACATTTATTTCAACTTTAGTCAGTGCAATTTCGTAGGCTGTTAACAGGGAACTCTGTTAATGAACAGTGTTTGGGTGGGAAAAATGTAATTTATCTGACATAGATTAACCTAAACATCCTTGCAGGCAACGAGGTAGAAAAAGCTTTTAAAGTCCTCAAATGAGGGAAAAGTACCCTGTGACATTCTCTCTCAGATTTAGAGCCATTTTACACTGCTCCAGTTGTTTGAAGAAAGCCTTAAAGCTTTTCCACTATATAAAACTGACCATAGGAAAAAAAAAGAAGTTACGCTTTTCGTCAGTCTACTAAAAATAACTCCCAAGGGTTATATCCATTGTTTCCCTTCCTTCCTGCTTTTCACCCAGCTCCATTGCTGTCCAGCTGCAATGCTGCGACTAAAATGGGCTTTCAGTCGTGCGTGCCAGCCTCGCCCTCGTTAGCGTATTGGGATGTCTCCACAGTGTTTCCCACTTCAGGTACCTTGGTCTTCTGTTTGAGCATCTTCCACTGGTCGCTTCTTGCGTTTTCAGTGCAGGTCAGAGATTTTAGGGTTTTTTTCTTCTATCTAAAGTTTTTCTGCCACTGTCCTGTTCAGCGTCTCTGTTTCTTTCACTGCTTTCAATATCTTCTGTGCTTCTGTTTCTGATACAGGGCTTGCTTTCATTTTTGTCCCCTTTGTATTTGGATCATAAGATGAGTATTGTGTTTGCATTTCTCTTTCTCCTCTTCCCTACAATACTGAAGTACTTTAGCAGTGAAATATTGCAGCACTTGACAGTTGCGCTGGTAAACCCTGTATGTTTCTGATAGTTGTACCTGGGTAGAGGGTCATTTCATATGAAGTTGGGCATGCAGCATAAAAATAGGTGTTATGGTGACTGAATGTTTATCAAAATAGCTTTGTCTGTGTTCCTTTGGGTAGATGCTTCCTGTTCAAGTTTTTGCAAATTCTCTTAGTCTCTCACTCTCACTTTTTGTGAAGCAGTTAAAGTGAAAGCTGGATTTGATAATTTTGCTTATATGTCTGACTGGATAAGTCTTAAGTATTCAGTGTGCCACTCACCGCTTCTTTAAATGAGGCAAGGGGGTCACTTGAAAGGTGAAATGAAGATCCCACATGTCCATATAGGTCACTTACAAAGGTAAAGTGTTAAGTCCATGGTGGTCTTTTTAACTGAAGTGTGCTCCTTTTTTCTGATGCTTTGTCGTGATTAACTGGGTATTTTCAGTGGTTGACTTGTTTGGCAGTTAAATTAACAACTGAGCTGGAGTGACAAATTATTTGGTTACCTTATGTTCATAGCTTTTCTCTTAGTGTGCGGTGTCACAAGTGCATGCAGGCAAATGAAGGAGCGTGCAGGCATAGTGAAGGAGAAAGCAGGGTTGCCCTTTTCAGCAGGGGCGCGTTGTTGGGGCCTCTGGCCCAGCCACTGAGCTGGTGGTGAGAGCGGAGCGACTGCTCACTACTGCAGGGCAGGCTCCTTGCCTGCCCCTCCCTTTTCAACCCTCTTACCTCGAGCTTCCACCAGGTTATCCCTTCCCCTCAATACCACACAACTCTTAATCTCTTCCCAGTGACCTAGGAGAACAGTGGATGCTTTCAAAGGGCTATGGTTCCTCAAAGGCCTGAGTCAGTTTTGAAAATAAAGCTTTGCTAAATCCTGTATGATCTGGGTTAGGCTTTGTAAGGAAAAGAAATTGGATTGGGAGCGTGTATTTTTACTTAAAAATAGAATATTTCCTTATTTTAATGTTTTTGTAATGTTTTCAAAGTTTATGAGGAAGACCTCAAAAACCTTAACCAGGTGTGTTTGCAGTCGAGGTGAAGGTGGAAGACTGGTCATCATGTTCTCTCTCAAGATGTTAACAGAAATTTGCAGTAAATGTTTAATAATTACAAAGTTATTTCACTTCTTTAGTTCTGAAATCTTCCCCCAAAAATCCTGTGTAAGCAGAAGACAACATTGGGGTTTTTTTAAAAAATAGATACAAGATTATTTTTGCAGTATAAATACTATGAGTATTGGAGGGGTTATGTGAAAATACTACCTTCTGGAAGCAAATATTTAGGTTGCTTTTATAGTTTATGATACAATTAGAATTCAAGAACAATTTCTTATTTTCCAGATTAGGTCCAAATGAATAATGTCTTGTTCATGCTATAACAGTTGTACAAGTATTAAGTTTGCAAACTTGTGCTGGTTAGTATAAAATGCAGCTTAATTCTTTCTGTTCTTATTCTTTTAGGTCATATTGAAGTTGTGAAATTACTTGTGGCCCATGGAGCTGAAGTGACATGCAAAGACAAGAAATCATATACACCCTTACATGCTGCAGCATCTAGTGGGATGATCAGTGTAGTCAAGTATCTTCTAGATCTTGGAGTTGACGTAAGGAAGAATAAAACAAAGTGTGGGGGGTGGTGTTTTAAATGATCCTGTTGGTATTGTAGCACACTGTTTATTTAGGGTCATGTTATAATTCAGCAAAAATATTTTCAAAGTTCTTCCTTCGCAGGCTATTTTTATGTTATAAAACCTCATTCCCCCAGGTAACTTAAGAGCCTTACAGGTGTTGCACAACTATTTGGAAATAAATTTGTATTTAGTAGGTTTTTTGTTCATTTGATATTTCTTACTTTTAGTTCATTGGGCTGGAACTCAGGAAACAAGAATTCCGTTCCTAGGTTTGCCACACAATTCTTTTTGAACTGCAGGAAATGAAACTGTGTTGTTTCAGTTATTTGTAAAACATACGTGTTACCAATTTTCTTACACCACTTAAGTTTTAGAAAATACTAAAAATCATGAGAAACTTCCATACTACAGTAAGGAAGGCCATCTTGAGATTGAAATGCAAAATAACTTAAAAAATTACAGTACCTGCATGTAGAAAGTGTGTTAACAATAAATAGTGCAACTGTGTAAGAAATGTACAGTGTGCATCGCATTTTAGTATTAGAAGGCTGGAGAACACTGGCAAAGCTCTACCTGAGAAGTAAATCAGAATTCAGTATCATGTTGTGAATTACAGATTCCACTTCTATATACCACCACTCTTGCTCCCCCTCAAATAATAGAGAAATATATTCTTTACAGCCTTGTTTCATTTGGAGATTGAGTTTTTCTAACTTGGATAGCTAAACAGTGGCACCTCTTGTAATTCATTAGTGAAGTGTGTGATTGCATTTTGGAAGTAGTTCATAACTAAAATTCCTGTCGTATTCAGAACCTACAGGTCCTCAATGTCTTTGAAAAGTCTACCTGTGTGTGTATGCACGTTACAATCAGGAGTTCTAAATTTAAATGTTTAAAACTTATTTTGGGGAGACTTAGTCCATTTGATCTCTGTTTTTAACAGAAACACTCAAATGCTGTTGAAAAGTGACAGAGATCCATGCTGTGCTTAGTCTGCAGTGTCTGTGCAAGCTGCCACTGTTGATGGTTTTTCCATATGTGTGTTCTGTCGAGTTGCATGCTGCATTCAGGAAACTGGTGTGGAGACAATTGGAGGAGGTTGGCTCATTTGTAAAACAATCGTACTGTTCCCTGGGATACACTTCTGGATGGAAGTGCTACATGCAGAACTTTCTTTTAATTTCTTATTTTGAGGAGTTCCAAAATGTAATGAAGAAGTTGTTGCACGGCATAAGATTTTTCTTGGTCATAATTAAATTCTGCAGTAATGCATTTTTTTGCCTACTAGCTGATCTTTTTTTCCATCTGACAGATGAACGAACCAAATGCCTATGGAAATACTCCTCTCCATGTAGCTTGCTACAATGGGCAAGATGTTGTAGTGAATGAACTCATAGACTGTGGTGCTAATGTAAATCAAATGAATGAGAAGGGGTTTACACCTTTGCACTTCGCTGCTGCATCAACACATGGAGCGTTGTGTTTAGAGCTTTTGGTCTGTAACGGAGCAGATGTAAATATGAAGGTAGGTGGATCAAAGCCAGCTATTCACTCTTGAAAGATACGGTATGTCTTTATCAGAGGTAATTTTTCATTGTTAAAGATACTGTTCAGAAGTTCTCACTGATTGATGGGAAAAGTAATACAGAAAAAATGAGCCAGTATTTTGTTTCAAGGAGCTTGATCTGAATCTGAAAACATCAATGGGATGTAGTAAATAGCCCAGAACGATAAAGAAGAAAGATGACAATACTGTCTGGTCAATCTCGATTAATGTCAGAATTCCATAATTTCTCTTCCCCGGTCTATCCGTATGAGAAAGAGCAAAGCATGTGGAAAAATGGCAAAGAACATGTTTTTCTTATAAATAAGCAGCATTAATGAAATCAAGGATATTTCAGAGAAAACGTATTAAGAGGCTAATTGCTGGAGCAGTTGAAGAGCTGATAACTTAACATCCTAAAATCTAATTTATAAAGGAGAGTTGTGAAGGATGTATTAGAAATACAAAAGTAAGAAGATAAGGCCAATGGAGAGTCTTAAACAGCTGGTTTTTTAATTATTCCATCAAAACTTTGTGAGGAGAGTCAGTATATGTTTTACATCTCTACATGGTAACAAGTCTTTGGCTGCAGAATATTCCTTAGAATCCAGTCTAAGCGTAGGTAGGATTTCTAATCCACACAAGAATAATAGCAAACCATAACCTCTTACTTCTCAGGTGTGTAGGCTGAGGTCTTGGGATGCAAGAGGTAGAGAGAGATGTGAAACCTCCTGTTTTGTGTCAAGTTGATTTTTATTATAGTAATGAAAACTGTGTTCAGAAATATTCAGTAGCGGTATCTGGTTTTCAGGCTGAGGGAAGTGGGTAACGGGTATGTGGAATGAAGAGTCCAAGTGTTCCTCTTAATAAATATCTGATTGCCTGTACTGTTGTCCGCTTGGGGTATGAAGAGAATTATCTGTCCTTTTCTTTCTTAAAATAAATCTGTTTAATAGAATTATGCTTGAATTTCAACACAATCTGGATAAGAGGTGAATATTAGCATAGCTAACATTTCTGTTAGAGGTCATGAGGTTTGTGACTCATTTCATAGAATCATAGAATGGTTTGAGTTGGAAGGGACCTTAAAGATCATCCAGTTCCAACCTCCCTGCCATGAGCAGGGAGACCTTCCACTGGATCAGGTTGCTCAAAGCTTCATCCAGCCCAGCCTTGAACAATTCCAGGGATGTGGGATCATTCATTATTTAATGAAAACAAACTCAGTTGTGGAAAAATTCTTCACCAAAGCGGCCTGGAGAAGTAAGGAGCTACAGAGTTTATTGCCAACTTGTCCTAAAATACAGAGGTCAAAGTTGGTGTTTATTTTTTTTTTTTGTTGCTGTTGCCAGCTTTCTGTTCTACATAATGTCCTAGACTGGATATGACTGAGGGTTTAGCCTTACAGGGCTGACTTCTGCCCAACATTACTAAAACATCATTTCTCAGTAAAGTATGTTCTGTCATGAAAATAATTTCACGATGGTAAATATGCTCATGATTATGTACATGTAAGAAGAAAAATGAAACAAATATTACCCAGCAAAGAACTACTGTTTTCCTGTGTGCTGGGTTGCAAGAGTTCATGACTTTGTGCATATTTCTGATGTAGAAGAAAGAAGGGAGGGGAGCTTTGTTTCACAAGGATCATTGAATCGTAGTATCGTTTGATTGGAAAAGACCTTTGAGATCATCGAGTCCAACCATTCCTGGCCACTTTGAAACCATATCCCTGAGCACCTCATCTGCCTGTCTTTTAACCACCTCCAGAGACGGGACCTCCCTGGGCAGCTGTGCCGGTGCAGCAAGTGGTGGTGGTTGGGCTATTCATTTTCAAATACACCTTATAGGTTAGGAATTAAAAAGAAGAACTTCCAATGTTCTATTAAGATCATTAAATACTATTAAAGATTACTATAATCTCTATATTTGAACTTAAAATAAGCATCTTTGCTTTACGTATGGTATATACTGTAGATACTGGTTATATTTTGTAAATTGTAAAGCTTTTATACAGTTACTCATAAAATTACAAGTAATCTTAGAAATTGTGCAAAGAATGGCTAATATCTTCAGTGGATGACAAAGTTCATGAATTCTTTGAAGTGTATAATGTGGTTGAGCTTTTGTTTGGAGGCGACAGCTGTATTAACATCAGAGAGATTTATTTTTGTCTTCCTTTTCAGTTTTAAGTTATGAGATCCCAAGTATAGATTTGTCAGTCTCTCTAACTTTAAAAAAAATATCCTTAGAAGATTTAATATGGGTAAACCCAGGTTTTCACTTACACTTACTCTGAGATCGTATTTTTTGAAACATGATAGTGATGGGGCTGGGAAATGCAGCCTGAAGTGTATCAGAGAGCTGAGAATTTCAGTTGAAGTCTAAAAGCTTATTAAAGATTTGGCTTCTGAAGTTATCCTGCTTCAGAAGAAAATGTCTTTACAGTGGAAGGGGTTAGTAGCTTTACCTAGAGGTTGGCTGTAATTAAAATGTGTTAATTTAGTAAGTATCAAAAGTGTCAAGTGCAAAATGAAACAAGTAGGGTTATGTAGGGATTTTAAGCAATTAAAGCTTGAAAACAGCATTTATCCAGTGTCCACACCAACATGTGTCTCCATTGTAATTCTGTTAATAGCATTTCTGTGGATTTATGCCAGTATGACTGCATTTGGCCTGTGCATTTGTGCCCGAAGGTGTGAACAGCCTCACTTTGTATATGAAAACTTACCACATGCACTGTTGAAAGATGCAAGGACTGAGGCAAAAGAAAATGTTTTCCAAGTCAACTTCTGCTTCCCTAGAAAGGCCTGTAAGGATAAATCTTGGATTTAATCAGAAGAACAAGCCCTAAAAAATAGCAAAGGAAAATTGAATTAGAATATGTTATGTAGATGAGAATAATTTGGAGAGCTTTCTTACTATTTATTGAAACCAAGCCTGTTCAGTTTCCAAATATTGAGCTAGAGTTGAAAGTAATTCTTAGAAATGTTATTAGATTTATATTTCGTCATAATTGTTTGCTTCTGCAATCTTGTTCAGAGGTTCCCTTCCATGTGCAACTGTTTCTGTGTGTTAGAGGTAACACAGTGAGTACAGCTGGTTATCTAGGTGCAGGCTAGAGGGTACTATTAGAACACTTTCTGCTTTGGATGACCTATTGGAGAATGCAAAAGGGAAAACACTCTGTTTTTGGTGGCAGGTAGAGGGTAAGTGCTTGTGCGTATCTGTGGATGCTGGCCTCATCTCAAGAAGGGAATATGTGCTTTTTACCACCTCTGCAGTCAGAGAACGTAATATCATACTTGTTTTTGTAGCCTTGTCAATCTCTATATAGTAGTGTAGAACAGTGAATCCTGTTAGATATTGCTCATTACTGCAGCACTCTCTCCTCACTATTCAGAATTTTCATGCCTGGGAGAACACGTTGAAATAAGTATGTAATGGGACAGTATTAATTGTTTCATGGGGCCTGTTGCTGCTTGATAATTCAGTGACCTAAATAGAAAAAATATTTTACTTCCGTTGATGGTACTAGAACATAATAATTATTGCTACGGGAAGATTTAACTTGTAATGCTGTGGTATGATAGACCCACATTTCCCCTTACCCTCAGTAAAGCTCAGTAGTCTGAGTGCAGTTAGTATCTGAGCAATCACTTGATAGTACTTCTTATACTGTGTGTTAATTCTTTCTGTCTAATAGCAATTACTGTTCTTAGCAAATTTCATATGATCAGGTATTTTGTGGATGTTTTCTCTAGTGATAGAGAAGATTTGGGTGATTTCTTTCCTACTACCACATTTAATTGAGTTTTAGTGAAGACAACAAAAGTTCTCAAGCCCATAGCTATTCCATCATGTGCTCTCATCCTGTCTGATCTCGTAAAATAAGACAGCTGTGGTTAACTTAATATTTAGAAGTTCTTAAAGACATAAAAAAAAAGGAAATTGAAGTAAAAGTTTTGAAGATACCTCCTTGCTTATGCAGTTCAACCTCCTGGCATCTTAGGAAACCGTATTTTGCTTTGCTGTTTCACTGCTTAAAGAACTGTTTGGCTACTGGTTCCAATTGTGTATATGCTTTGCTAGTGACAATATCTAAGAAGGGAATTCTGAATGTAATCCTGAACCTAGCAGTTCACCTTCAGTATGGAAATCATCACCTTCATTTAATATTATACTTGTTCTATGTTTATAGGTTGATAGAGAATGGTGTGTTATGTTATTCCTCATTTGTAAAGAAACCTGAGTCTGTTAGACTGGAGGGAGGCACTGTGGATAATCAAAACCATTGTCTTAGAAGTCTAGATTAAGTGCATTTTTAAGTAAATTTGACCAGAGTAAATCTGAAAATTCATATTGAGTGTACTGGGGGAGGGGGGTATTTACAGCTGGAAAATTATTTTGCAGCTTGTTTTGCTGTCCTTAGCAAGATCTTACTCAAGTTGTCTTGTGAGGGTTTCACTTGAACACAATACTCCTTTGTTTGTAATGCTGTCACCTTAGGTTATTCTTAAATCCCTGTAACGTACTTTATTAATGTGCTCGATGAGACTTGGATCTACCTTTTTCTGTTCCATCTCTTCAGTCTTCATTACCCTTCCTTTGAGATACAAATTTAGCATATCTGAGTCAGTGAGATTGCAGCCTTCTTTATGTGAGCCCTTAAATGTTTCTGTCTGTTACTTCACTAATTTATTTCCTCACTTTCTCAACATTTCCTCTTTTAAAGTTTAGAATGTTAGTTCCAAGGCGACTTTTGGTCACCCGCTCCAACTAAGCTTATTTTCTGTGAACACTTTTTTTTAAATTAGTTGATTCTTCAGCTTAAAGGAGAAGAAGAGTGAGGAGAAAGAGACACCAGTTGGGTAATGAATATTTTAAAGGAGGAAAATAATTGGGCACAGAGAATATTAATGGTTTTATAAAGAGACTAGTAGTAAACCATGGGGAGGAAGATAAAAGACAATAGAAGAAAATTTTCTTTGTAAGAAAATCAGAGCAGAGAGATTGCTTGGGGAAGTTGTCACTTAAGATGTGTTTATTTGGGCTTTTCTTAACACCTCCAGTGCCAGAAATAAAATCGATTGCCCAATTCCTCAAGTGGATTTCAACAACATTTTCTATATTTCTGTACATCTGCTGTGGCTGTGTGGATGTGTCTTTTCGATTATTCATGGTTAAAGAAGTCTGCTAGTTTAAACATCTGGAGTTAACTTGGCTGTTATTATCAAGTGTTTTATTTCTTTCAGTCCTTCAGTTTCTTTCAAGAAGACAATATTTCCCAGAATTGCCTTGTTCTAAGTTGTGTGTGCTGCTATATGCAGTGACACACTAAAAATTCCACATCCAACTCTATCTAAAACAGTCTCCAGCAGACTTTCTGTAACGCATCTGTAGGAGCTTTGCCATTGGGTTCCAAAGGAGGAGTAAAGATGGGAAGACACTTTTGCATGACAGCAGTTCATGATATTTCAGTGCATATGTTCCCCTTGCCATCTTTCTGTTTTGTAGCTTTGCATTTTGTGAACATTTCGTGGTATTCAAAGCGAGTGTTTAAAATTTTACAGATGCAGTATGCATGTGCATCCAAGAGTGCTTTTATTTTCTGCGAGTGTCATGTGTGCAATGTTTTGTGTGCATTTGTAGGAATTTTCTTATGCAGTAAAGCTTTCTCATTACCTGTGATAAGGTATGGAGGTGTGGGGAGATTCTCTTAAAGTAATAACAACACAAAAAAATGGGTTTATATGTGCATTGAGATTGTGCTGGTTAAAATTGAAATTCCCTTATGCGTTGCTGTTGGTCTACTTGAGGGACATCTTTACTGGGTGAATGACAAAGTGCACATTTGATACACGTCAAATGTGTAGTGCCTATTGGGGTTGAATAGTTCTACCATAGGATTACTTGCAGTATCCTGAGGCTGAGGGAGGTGGGGTTGTTTAGCCTGGAGAAGAGGAGGCTCGGGGGTGACCTCATCGCTCTCTACAACTATCTGAAAGGAGGTTGTAGACAGGTCGGGGTCAGACTCTTCTCCCAGGCAACCAGCAACAGAACAAGAGGGCACGAGCTTAAGACTCTGCCAGGGAAGGTTTAGGCTGGATATCAGAAAAAAGTTCTTCACAGAATGAGTAATCAGGCATTGGAATGGCCTGCCCAAAGAGGTGGATTCACCATTTAAATTCACCATTTAAAATAAGACTGGATGTGGCACTTAGTGCCATGATCTAGGAATCATGGTAGTGTTGGATTAAGGGTTGGACTTGATGATCTTGGAGGTGTCTTCCAATCCAGATAATTCTATGATTCTATGATATGATAAATTGCTTACAAATATCACTTTGCAGAAATTTCCATAAAATACATGAGCTTGCTAATAAGTTGTCTTCTAAAATGTGTAAACCTTTCTAGTCAGTTCAGCTGTTTTCTTTCAAGATTTACACTTAATTTAAAGAAGCATTGTTTTGGTTTAGACCTGGGCAGGCAGAGTTGAACATAGACTTGTTGCTCAAGTTATGCTCTGTCATCATCCTCTTGAGAGTGATTATCCTAAGGGCATAACTGTGAGTGAGTGGGCATCACTCACTGAGTTGTCACTCACAGCTGGAAGAGCGATTAAGAGCAGCTCTTTCAGAAGGCTTGCCCTGTCGTGCTGACTTGTCACTGCTAGCACCTGTGTAGCAGAAGTGCATAGAAACAGTTTAAAGGAGGAAGTAGAAGGGAGAGAAGAAAGAAAAAGAATGTCTCCTTTCTTTTGTCAGTTCTGACAGGTTACTGTTACTAACCATGAGTAAACACTGGATTTTTTTTTTCTTTTCCAGAGTAAAGATGGGAAAACACCTTTGCATATGACAGCAATCCATGGTAGATTTTCAAGATCTCAAACCATCATTCAAAATGGTAAAAAGGGGAAAGGAGTACTTTTGTTACCAGTTTTCCAGTATTACAAATATTTTTTTCCTCTTGTATTGATAACAATGTACTGATATATTTTCCATATCCAGTGTCCATCAGTAGGTCAGTTAATGGTGGAGTCTGGCATATCTGCTTATGAAGTTTGATAAGTTACATTGAAGAACCATTTATTTTTCAGAATGCAGGAAAATATATTAATTGGTCCCGTATGGCTACATAATAAAATGTTTCTCCCTATTTTACTATCCCTGTCATTAATACTAAATACCACTGAAAGCCGTATAGATTTTAAATCCAAATTAGTCATTCATTGACAGTTATTAATGCTGCTTAAGTTATCATTAGTGCTGTTTTTCTAACAAAAGTATCTGTGCCTACATATATTCTTACTTAGTAATTGAATTGCTTTTCTTTATAGGAGCTGAAATAGACTGTGAAGATAAGAATGGAAATACTCCCTTGCACATAGCAGCTAGATATGGCCATGAGCTATTAATCAACACTCTGATTACGAGTGGTGCTGACACTGCAAAGTAGGTGACTCTGCTGACATGAATGCAAGCTGAGAGAATTTAGAAATGTATTTATTAGATTAACAAGACTAGAATAATTCTTTTAATATAGTCTTGAACTTGAAATACAAAATACTTTGTGTTATCCCGTATTGTACCATTAAATAGCTACACAGTACATCATAATTTGTACAAAAAGAAAGAGAAATTTATATTCCCCTTGTGTATTTGAAGTAAAAGTTCTGGACTGTTGCACTGAATCAATGCATCCTGCTAGAAGTTATAAGAAAGTGTTTAATACGTAACGTTTCTCTAAGGCTCACTATTCTAGTCAGTGTTTTGCTGAACCGACTATGTACTTTAGCACACAATCATGTTTGTTTTATTTTATTTGTAATGAAACTGTGATACCTGATTATGGTGTATCTTAGGCGGGGTATACATGGGATGTTTCCTCTCCATTTGGCAGCATTAAGTGGATTTTCAGACTGCTGCAGAAAGCTCCTCTCATCAGGTAGGATACTCTTTAAAAATCTTATGGCTGCTTTGTACATTGGGTTTTTCTATTCCATAAAATAGGTTTTAATTAAGCCTCAATTTAGTAATACATAAAAATCTTTCTAGCTTACTAGAACGCACTAGCCTGGGGCCAGTGCTTGGTTTTTTTAATGGACTTCTACAGAAGTAATTTTTTTCAGAAACAAAATCCAAATTGAAAAAGTGCATCTCTAACTTTTTAAATGTTGTTTGTGTATTTTAAGTTGGCCATAGAGGTGGGATGACTGGTTCAGACCATAATGCAATTTCAGGGAGAAATACTAGTGTTCGCTTAAATGACTTCATCGAGCATCCTCCATTTCCCTTCCGTGATGTTTTTAGCTTACTGCAGATCAGTCTATTCTTATCATGGACCCCTAATGGCTCTGAAAACTCTGTGGGCTGCTACATTAAGAAACTTTTGCATTGGTGGTTTATTGTTAATTAAATGCAACCCAAACTGCATTTTGCTTTCATTGTTTGATTCCTCCTTGAAGTTGTGTGAGTTTATTACTTCCCTTGTTGTCCAGAGTCTTCTGTGGTGTGGATTATTAGCTCTTTGAATCATTGGAATTCTGACAAAGTAGATTTATCTGAAGGATTGGGAAAGCTTCAGGAGTAAAGGGATAAGAAGAAAGTAAATGGTTCTACATTAATCTGAAGACACTTCATGTTTTTTGAAAAAAGAAAAATGGGCAGCAGAGGGTTGGGGAGAGAAGGAAGAGTAAGAATTTGCTTCCCCAGCTCTGTGTCTGCTAGGGAAGCCTGAAAGAAGAGCTAAAGGAGTATAACTAAAACTACCACCAGTAAGCTTTTTATTTCACTGTCCTGTCCTGGACAAGAAGGGACTGTCCTGTCGTTGGCTGCATTTAAGTTGGGCATGTTCAAAAATGAGGAATAGTTCTTTCTGCTTTCTGCACATGGCTGAGCTGGCTGTGCCCCTACTGGAGATTTGGTATGGCAAAGGAATCCGTGTGGAAGACTTGCAGGTGGTTTGTAACTCATGTGACTTTTACATGAGTTGAACAAATTTGGCTGTAAATCTAGCCTGGAGCAGATAACTTTAAGAATATGTTCAGTCTTCAGTCTGCAAAGACTGGATACTGCTAACAGCTTACTGGTATGCTCTTGGTGTGGGGATTGGGATCTGCAGACTGCCCTTCTTGTCTTTGTGAGGAAGAGACTCATTTATGTAATTTAGGAATATCTGATTTTTAAAATTTATTAATATTCATTTGCAGACCTTAAAAAGAAAAAAAAATCGTCAGTCTGCCTTGTTCTAGCACTGACTGACATTTAAGTAGTAAGTGGTGTTAGACAAGCAACCTTAGGGATGTAGAAAGGCATTGAAGACTACTTTTGAGTTCAGATTGGTAAACTATTCTGAGTGGTTTGCTGTGTGTCACTGCCTTTTGAATTGGGAGGAGAACACAATGGCAATTACAAAACTTGTGTAGGAGAATAGTCTTGAATAGTACTCTTGAATACCAAACATGTCCTATGTTGTTCACTATTTACTATTGTTGAACAGTTCTTAAAAAGGGAGAGGAAAAATGCATCACCAGGCAAGAGTTCCAAAAGCAGAGATGTAATAAATTTTGTTACACAAGAGCAAGAGTCTTAAGAGAACACAGCAGTTTTCTCAAACCAAAAATTTAGCTTTGAAACCTGATATAAATAGTAATTTTCATGTCAAAATATATGGTTAGATATGCAATTGCACAGTTTGATCTCAGATTTGAAGTTCTGTAGTTCCTACATTTTCAGAGAAAACCACAGTATTCTCTAAAGGGCTCCTCTGTAAGTAATTGCTGTTTACAGCATCCTAACAAAGTTCTTTTTGTGGGACTAGAGCTAAACTCAAGGATGAAATGGATGAAATTTAAGTATTTTATGGATTTAGTAGTGCTGACATCTCCCTCTTCAATTAAAAAAAAATCTGCTTAACTGATAAATTCTAGCAAATTCTTAAATTTTCATATTGCCTTCATATATTTTATATTTAACACTAAATTATATAGAAATGTTATCGGACAAATGGGATAAGAAAGAATATAGCTTCTTGCCTCAGTGCACCTAATTGTCTTTTACTTTATCCCTTTTATTTTCACTCGAATGCCAGTTTTCCAAACATTGTGAATAGCAAGGATGTGTTTCAAATGAAGTACATTTTCAGTGCTTAAGCTTGCAAATATCTGTTAAATTAGCACAGCCAGGATTTCTCTTAAGAGTAGATGACAGCAGTTTTGTGAAAGGTGGTGTTACGTAATGATTTTGCAAAATACTTGATTTCTAGGTTTTGACATTGACACACCAGATGACTTTGGCAGAACTTGTCTTCATGCAGCTGCAGCTGGAGGGTATGTAAAAAAGTATTTAGTGTTCTTTTTTTCGATTGCTGGTCATTCCTGTTCTTTTTTATTATTTCCTCTTTGTTCTTTTCCTGCCCTCTGCCCTTGGAATATATGTAAACATGAAAATAATTTCAAGATGGATTGCATCTACAAACAAGAAAATAAATTAAATATTCAGCTCAATAAGTCATTATTGGTGTACAGTGTCCATGTATCATCAGTCTTACCTTAAGTTTATGCTTGAGGATGAAATGAATTTTATTTTAAATTCCCATGATGATATAATTTTCAGAATTTACAGCATTCCAAGATGGCAGTGCCCAGCTAAGAACATTGCAGAACAGGAGGTGGAGAACAGCACTTCTGGGAAATATGTTTTTACCAAATCCATAAACGAAAGATCAGTCTAACTAAATTAAAAACCATAATTAAATTCCAGAGTTCAGTTGGAGGAAGTAGTCAGACAATTTGCTCATCACTTGAGTAGTGATCCATATTGATTATTGTTATTGTATTGTAGGTTTTCTATAGCAGCTACTCAAAATTGCCTGGAAGAACTGGGTAATAAATTTCATGATACGCTTTGTGGGACACAAGAACCCCATGATATTGATATTTTCATTTTTCTGTTTCAATGTTGTTTAGGTAATACTATTAAGTAATCATTCTAAGTCAAAAGATACTTCATAGATACATCCTTATTGCAAATGATTGAAGTTAGAATGCTATCTTTTCTTATGAAAACACGTAATTCTTATGAAAATCCTTCATTCGTCTCTAGTTTAGGAAAGTTACTAAGAGGTGTTTAAACAATAAGCACTGTCGTACATCTCTTACAATGATTATATTGTATTGAAAATGAACTGCAGTGTAAAGTGTTGATGTTACAAAGTATATTTGACCTTAAAAAATATACATTAAAAACTCACCTCGGTGCTGGAATCCTGGTAGCAAAAAGCATGTGACATGCAAGTGTTATTGTTTGTTTGTTTTCAAGGACTGGAATTTCAATTAAATTAGGTTAATGTTTATGTGCTTTGTGGATGCCGTTTAATATCAGTCAAGTCAATTGACTTGAAATAATTTCTGTTCTTTCCTCATTTGGTTCTGCAATTAAAAAATCTATTTTACGTACAAAAATATGTTTATTACAATTTTCATGATAGTTCAGTTCCTTTGATAATAACGTATGAAATGTATAGGTGTAGCAGTTTTGGTATTTGCAGGGGCCAATATTAGGGAAATACAATCTGCAATCATAAGTAATATTGCATTAATTTAATAGGAATTTGGAGTGCCTAAATCTTCTGCTAAATACTGGTGCAGACTTCAACAAAAAGGACAGATTTGGGAGGTAAGACATTTTAGAGTTGTATCTTATAAAGGCCTGTTGAAAGTACTACAGAAGTAGCATATTGCTATGTGGGAAGTCTGTGTGTTCCAGTTTAAATGTTTTTTAAGATTCGATATTTCTAATAAACTGCTTCTGCATATGTTACCAAAAGTCACAAAGTTATTTTGTTTATTGTGTTTTGTTAAATAGGTGTTTAGTCTTCTTTTTAAAGAATGAGTTCCATATTCAACTCTGCTTTTTGAGCCTTTTTTGCTTACAGCATGGATCCTAATGAGTTTAAATTGCCCTCATCCAAGAATGTTAGTCATGTTTTCCAAATAAGGTGTTAGTCAAACCTATAAATCTGTTGCTATTTCTAAGCTTTTTTATAATTTAAGAAAAACATTCTTTTATTGTAAGTGCTTCACCATTTTCCTTTCAGTATATCTAGCCCTTTCTGTTTCCTTGTTCGTGCTCTGAACTCTTTTGGAATCACATTAATTTCTATTTTTAGTATAGGATTATTTAAATTTAGATGGCATGATCAGTACTTATGTAAAATCTCACATCACGTTGTGGAAAATATCATCTTGGTGCTTTTGAAATTTTGCCTGAACTGGCTTATTTAGAGAGCTGTTGATGTATTTGGAATTGGAATAAGTTTCTTCTGAGATTATCCATCAGTACTAATATTTCACGATTTTGTTATAAGAAGACAAGGTGTATTTTTTAAAGTTTTCTTTAACGCTACCTCTGGTATGTGAGTATAGCTAAATGACTATAATAAACAAATATAGTTAAAATAAATAATGCTTGACTCTTTTAGTGAAAATTCTGATTTGTTTGTCAAAAACATCTTGATAATTGTATTTTATTTGGAACTTGTTTAGTTGCTGTGCAATTCTTAGATTTGTCCATGTTTTTCCATTTGGCTTGAAATTACTTAACAGAAAAAGATAATTCTAATGTAAATTTGATTTTCCTCTGTATGTTTGCACAAGAAAATTCGTGTGAAGTTTCCCTTAGTACAAAGTTTGTACCTATTTTGTCTGGCAAGTGGATACCCTAGATATGGTTCTGCATTATTAAATAACCCCTAGAAAATTATTCTATTTTTTAATATTGTAATGATGCATTCTTCACCACAAACACTTGTTAAAAAATGTAAGAAGGATTTAAGTTTCATTTTATTTTGCTTTTTCTGTCTCTATACTATTATTTTGCTGTTATTTACCATTGTACTTTTTATTTAAATGTGTACTAAAGAACTCCACTCCATTATGCTGCTGCCAATTGTAATTATCAGTGCCTGTTTGCCCTTGTGGGATCTGGAGCTAGTGTGAATGACCTTGATGAGAGGGGTTGTACACCTCTGCACTATGCAGCTGCATCAGACACAGATGGAAAGTAAGTGGCACCCTTTGTGCTAAAGCCTTTTGCCTTAGAAACATTTGAGCTGTGATTTGTGTCTATGTTCTACCTTCATATTTACCGAATGCATTTTTTATAAAGATTAAACTTGACAATGATTGTTCATTGTTTATAAAATATTTTATGTAACAAATATTTCTGAGAAAAATGAACAGTAGTAAACTCTATTGTAATTTTTGGTTATGTCCTATAAAGCAGATGTCCTAGTTTAGAAATTCATTGGGAGTAGACTTTTTAATCCCACCTGCTGTGCAGTGGTTGAGTAAATATCGCTTATAGAGGTTACAGTGACAGTTGTGAGCAATAGGGATGCTTTGCTTTAAAATCAAATTCTGGTTATGTATTTTATGGAGGGTTCTTAAAGTTGCCCAAAAATCTGTATAGTTAGGTGGAAATACACTGTAAAACTAGATTTTGAGTTACAGTAGGCCTGCATCAGGATAGAAATTAACTTGAAATTTAAATACAAGATGCTTTATCCATTTGATAGTTGCTTAAGCTATTCACGTTTGGCATTACAACTCCCTCTCAGAATCACTCTCTCTTGTTACTCTGAATTTTTGTGAGGTAGTTAAACGTTAGTTAATGAAAAGCATTAGTCCATAAATGACTCTTGCATGTATTTCTTTTGTGACTAGTGGTTATATTTAACACAGTTATTAATGACTTAAATGCTTACATGCAAAGCTTACATAGATAGCACCAAATTGATGAGGTTACTGAAGCTCCAGATGCTGTATATAGTGAGGAGGCTTGAGAGCAGGACCACTTGCACATGCACACACTCACAGGTGGTGTGCAGGTGTGCGTAGGTGTGGTGCACACTGCTGGTGTGCAGGGTGGCGTTTCAAATGCGTACAGTGACACCTTCACTGGAAAAGAGTGCTACATAGTGTCATATCATCCTGTTTTAATACAGCACCTTTTAAAAGGTGAGGCAGCAATAGGAACAAGCTGGCATATAGCTTACAGACTGGGTTTTGAAGGATAAAGAATATTTTCATAGCCATTTAACTAATATTTAAATACGGGCCTTTTTTATGTAAAGTCAAATTTCAAAACAGTTTGCTGCTGCTTTTTAGAGATACTTTCAATTCCTACCAGAGTTCACTGAGATAATTTTACTTTAATTTTCCTCTTACAAGTTGAGCTAGGATTAATTTTAGCTTCACAGTTGCTCTGAAAACCTCCAAATTGTAATGGTTCTTCAGATGACATTGTGTTGTCATCTGCCTCATAAAAGCCATAAGCAAGAATGATGATGGCAATACTGCAGAGCTTTGGGAGATAATTCAAAGAATTGTCTCTGGAACCCAAGTGATATTGCCCTTCTGATTAACAGTTGGCTCTCTGGAAGACAGGTTGTAAAGCAGAATGGCCCGAGGAGAAGCTTTTTATATTGATGCAGCAAGATGATTAGTAACAGCTGGAAAAGCAGTACTGCTCAGCTCATACTCAAAATAAGAATGAATCTAAAAATTCCAATTGAATTGGAATATAAATCCTGGGAAAAAAAATGTCAGGAAATCATCTGTATAGAAATTCCAAAGATATTTATGTGTATTTTTGTGGCCTTTGTTCAGACATCTTTAAAGGCAGATGTTAGGGACAAGGATGTTTCTGTTCAAAATTATTTTCCTGTTTGTTCCTGTTTTGAAATGTTTCTTTTCTATCCTTAACACATGCTTCTGATCTGGAATGAACACCACTAATACTCATTTTGACAAGACTAGTGAGCAAAAACATGATTGCAGAATGAGATAAACTAAGCAGCATCTTAGGGTAAAAAAAGCACACTCTTTCTGTGTTAGGACTTGTCTTTGGATTCTCAGAAAGCTCATCCTGTTTCAATTCAAATAAAAACATGCAAGCATAATTGCTGTTAATGAAATCCAGGCATTTCTTTACTGGGCAGAAGCCAAATTAATTGGTTAAAACATTGAAATGCTTTACAGGTGGCTTAGATACATTGAACTTGTTGTAAAGTTACTTACATCTTGTGTTACACATGTTGTTCTGTAAAACTGGAGAATTTTACCTTTTTGACTGGACACAAAATGATGAAAGTGTGAATGCACCTTGGTGTTGCTCCTGTTCTTGTCACCTTTGTAAAGAGACAGAGTACTTCGTAATTAGACACTTCTTTATAGTTTCTCCTGTGGCTTTTTTGCCCGTTTCATCTTCAGCCTTTGCCTGGGATGGAAAAGCAAATGTCAGGTCTTCACTTCAGCAAATTGCTGTTGCTGCACATGAGGTTATCAAGCCCTTGATCTAGTACAGCTGTCTTGCTCATGTTGAAATGAGTTTCTGTTTCATCACAGCTGGTATTGGATCTTATTCAGATCATGAACTTGCACTGTTCTATCTGTTGACTGCAGGCCCTTCCTTGATGGAACTTAGAGAGTTCTCATATTGCAGGGTCATGCTGTCTTCCCTCAGGAGGTGGCTGCTTTTGTAGGATTTCTGTCTGTATTTCTCCAGGGTTTTGAATGATAAAGTATCTGCTCTTAATGGCATTCATCAGAAGTTGTTAGGATTCCTGCCTCTCAAATCTAAACGTGCTAAATTTCCTTCAACTTTCTAATAACTTCCCACGTGGTAAATGGGAACTGAAAGCCTCATATTGTCAGTGTGTCCAACCGGCCCATTTGTCACTACTGATAATGGTAATCTGTGAGAGTTACAGATAAACTGTGCTAAGGAAGAAAGATTCCAAGCTGAAATTGACAAGATAAAATGCATGTGAAACTAAAAAAAAAAGATATTTAACTGGTAAAGGAGAAACATTTCATAATCCCAGAGAGAAGTTGGCATGGTGACCTGTTGAACACTTCAGAAAACCAGATGACTTCACCTGCGAGTTCAGGGTCATGCTGGTGACTTTGCAAAATGTTGCTGAAATGACAGACATCAGATTGTGAACAAGTAGGGTTATTGGTTGGAATCATTTAGTGTGCATGCATGGAGTCTCTTAAAAACAGAAAAATAGGGAGAGGAAGCTGACTTTAATACTCTGTTTTTCATCCTCCTGGCTGAGTGTCAGTTGTTGAAACTGCTTATCATGTTCAGCCTTAGAACTTTGTGTAATGAAAGTAAGGAATGGTAGGATAGAAGTATGCCATAGTATAGTGTATACTATAGAAATAAATCAATATATTAGTGTCTAGTAGTGTAAGTGTATGTGTGTGTGACTCTTGGATACATACCATGAAGAATTCAGCTATTGGTCATCTTCTGTATTAAATAATTAATACTAAATAATTGAATTAATATCTTTTGTATTAAATCGAGAAGAATGTATTGATACATAAAACTTACCAAAATAGTGATCATTTATATTAACATTTATATTAATAACAGTGACTGCAGTTGTATTAGCTAAGAAGAAAATAGCCAGGAAATACTAGTTTTAACCAAGTCAGATAATTCAGAGGGTGCAAGCATGTCTGCAGAGAAGGATTCTTTCAAATGCTGGAAGCTTTGTGATTGACCATAACACGTTGTGTAATGAGTTAGGTGTTCTCTAGTCCTAGCCAATATTGTCCATTCAATAAGTGTTCCTGTCTGCTACTTTCTGTTTTCCAGTTGAATTGGAACAATTTATCAATTAGTGTAAAGTTGAAATTCAACATTTAGATATATGGTTGCGTGTGTCAATTTAAATAGGTGCCTGGAATACTTGCTAAGAAACGATGCCAATCCGGGGATCCGAGACAAACAAGGATACAATGCAGTTCATTATTCAGCTGCTTACGGTCATCGCTTATGTCTTGAATTGGTAAGAAAACATGTCGCAGATGAAAGCTGTAACTGCTGCTCTTAGTGTGTGATGTAGAGGCCAGGGAATTCTTCCACCTTGGTTCTCCATCTGTAAGCAAGGGCGATCGTGGTTTTCAGCCCCTATGAGGGTAAATATTTAAGCACTTGGTACTCTTAAAATAGGGGCAAGGCGAGGAGCTTAAAAAGATAATACATTCTTAGAAGAAGAGATAACTGGTTGAGGATGTGGGAAGTTAGTTTTGTTTCTTAACTTAGAATACACTGGTAAATTTTTCCTGATGGCTGAAATAAAAAACCTACACGTTACCCCACTGAGAAGTGTTAAGATATTTCACAAATGTCATCTGAATGAGCAAATGAAAATGTAGGGAAAACCTGTAAAGTAGGAGTGCCCTTTAAACTAGTTCATGTAGTTACTGTAACTTTAATGGCCAGATAATATAATTTTAGAAGCTTTAGGTAGTTTTTTATCAATCCCTTTGACAAAATGCATCTGTTATTTGATATGCTAATTTTATCTCTCTGTGTTATACAACTTAGTATTTTTATACAAATTATACTTCTATATTCAAATGTATTGAAACGTGAATAGTGAATGTTTTTAATTGCAGATTGCAAGTGAAACGCCTCTAGATGTTGTAAGTGTGTATTATTTCTCATGTTAAAGTGTTACTGTAAAGCAAAAGGGAGCATGTAATTTTAAAAACACTGCTTATTTTTTGACTTAAACATTTCTTCAATGCATAGATTTGTTAAACTTCAGTTGCAATTTAGATTTAATTGTAATTCAGAATTGTAAAATAGAAAATTATTTTAAAGCTATTTGGGTTTTTTTTTTTTACTTAATCATTCATATGAACATGTTATAAAAGTGTAATAATGAAAACTTACTGATCTGAATGTATTTGGTGTTCTTCAGAACACCGTGAAAGTTTTAATTCTGCTGTTGTTCTGAGTTAAACACAATCTTGAGAAAGAACCGCAATTAAAACTTTAGAACACTTCTGACAGTAAGAAATAGAAAAATACACACATCGTACTTTAATCCTATCTTATAACTCTTGTGCCTTTTTGGGTGTCCATTTCCTCTCTTTAGGAAAGCTGTTTCTCTTCTGAGAAGTCAGTCCTGTCTTCTGGCTTTTCATACTGTTTTCTTGCTGACTTTTCATCTAAACTAAATGCTTACTTGTTGTTTGGTGGCGATTTTTTTCTATTGCAGCTTTTCTTACCTGTCCTTGTCTTCCTTTTGTGTACATTTCGTCTGTATTATTTTATATGGCCAGTTCAGGAAAAATAATAATTTCAGATTAGTTTGTGATTTAATTATTGTGTTATTATGCAAAATTAAACAACTGTGCTTGGGAAATGAATATGGGAGAGGGGTTTCAGTCATTGCAATTTAAACTCTTTAGAAGGTTAAAGGTGGGGGCATGGGGGAGGATATAGGATTTCCTCTAGGAATTCTAGAATTTTTTTACTATTTTTCTTGCTTTATTTTTCAATCTGTGTATTTTGGAAACTGTAGCAATTATTGCTGAATGTTTTTAAAGGTGAGGAGGTTTTGCACTCACTCTTGACTTTCTCTCTGCAAAGCTAATGGAAACATCAGGAACTGACATGCTGAATGATTCAGACAACAGAGCACCTATAAGTCCACTGCATTTAGCTGTAAGTATCTCCTTGTTTAGCTCATATGATTGAAAGAGCTGTTGGCATAAGTTTATTCATTCTGTATTTTTTAAAAGTCAATAAATTAAATACAAAAATACATACATGATGTTCCTGAGTGAGCTCTACAGGGTGATCTTTGCATTTCACTTGAAACTTGCCTCATGGATCAGCTTTTATTTGGAATCTTCTAATGGAGATTTCTGTTACAATATGTACTAATGTACCTTTTAGAAGACTTGTTCTATAAGAAATGACATTTTATCATCAGCATTGTTTCACCATTATCATTGTTTAGTATAAGAAATGTTTGAAATAATACTTCAAGGAGATTTGCACAGAGTAATATAGGAGAGGACCCAATGAAACTGCCTGTACAAATATGCACAAAATGCAGAATAACCAGCTCAATATGTAGCTTTCATCTTTCCACTGGACTTCTAGCAATGGAAAAAAACACAATATACTTTCTGAAAATAGCCTAAGTCTTGTGCAGTACATATATATACGGCCAGAGTAAAAAGTAATCTTTAATATTGTTAAGTAAAGCAGTTAAAAGAGACTTTTCCTAGAAAAGAGTTTTGTCTGAGGGCAGAGGTTATGTATCCATGAGTATACATTTACAATTGGTTACGGAAAATATAAAACCATAGTTGTAAATGGGTTTTTCATTACGAAGTTTGACACTTTGTCTTGACACATATCTACAGATCATTCTCTATGCTAGTTTTTAATCCCTGTTTATCCATTCTAATCTCTTGACTGTTTCATCGTCTGAGTCCCTCCTATTTTACCAGTTACTTTAATTGTAACTATTTGTACTATATTCTTTCTACTTAGAAATTTTACTGCATTTTCTTTTTTAAGTATTTTATTTTAAAAAGTAATAGGAATTAGTTAAATTTGCATTTCAAGTTCACTTGAAATAATCTGAGGGTGATGTAACTATAACATAAAGCAATGAAACATGCAGAAATCAAAACTCTGTTCATTACACAAATTGGAGATAGGCAGTTTTATGAAAGTACTTTCAGTTGCTGACTGAAAGGATAATGTGGAAAAAACCTGCAACCTTCTTGCTGAAATTGTGGGATTCTACTTCAGCTACTTACATGCTGCATAAGTAGCTCTTCTACATGTTAAACTGTGAAGATAGTATTTTTGTTTCCATTTCTGTAATCCTGTAAGAAAGGGAATAACGTGAAGGACAGGAAAACTGAAGAGTTTTCCTATTCTTGTAGGCCTATCATGGCCACCATCAAGCTCTGGAAGTCCTAGTACAGTCACTGCTGGACCTTGATGTGAGGAATAATAATGGAAGGACACCACTGGATCTTGCTGCCTTTAAAGGACATTTGGAATGTGTAGATGTGCTCATTAATCAGGGAGCATCAATCCTGGTGAAAGATTACATTGTAAAGAGGACGCCAATACATGCTGCAGGTATGTGCTAACTGCTAACTTCTGAAATTTTTTGGCTTTTGAAGTGGATCATCTTTGTGTTTAGAGAAGTCTCTATCATTAATGTTACAAGAAGTGGTGTTTAAAAATAGACAGTGACTTTTACAGTATATGCTGTGCTGAGAAAGATGTGACACAGCAGTTGCAGGTAGAAACTGGTATTAATCCAATAAATCATTTCTGCTTGAGGAGCACTGTTCCACACTGCTCACTGGAAGGATGCGTTGTTCAACTCATGAGGCTGGTTGTGCTGACGGGTGTCAGTGATGTGTGTCTGTTTCTCTCCTTGTCTTTCATGCAGCCCAAACCATAGTCCCAAATTTAGATACATGAACTGTGTTGCCTGTCTTGGCAGTAAAATACTTCTAAAATGATTGCAGTCTTTGAGAATTCTGTCAGTTTAAGAAGAGACATGAAAACAATATTTTGTGGGTTTTTTCAGGGATTTAAATGACTTCTGAGTGTTTTCAAAATAACAGCAATCCTTAGTAATATTTTCTTGCTGCTGTAAATCTAAATTTCTCAAGGTCTTGGATTCTTGTTACATTCTTACTTTTTTGTCTCTGAAAATAGGCTTATTTAAATTGATAGTTCTAGTTATGTTACAGAAATATTGCAGTAAAAAGAGCATTATGTACAAAACATCATTCTCATCACTTAATCTGTTGTCCATGAGCACAAGCTGTACTCTTCTATTTGATTTAGCTTCCCCTAACTTCTGTTAGTATTTCTGTCAGCTTAGAGAAGCATGAATTGCACTGGTTTTGTGTGAACTGAATAGAGCAGCTGTATGTCAGAAATCATTTCCTCTCCAACAAGTAATCATTCTGTCTTTCATGAGTTGCATTTAAATGTGATTTCTCAATTTTTTTTCTTTTGCCCTCTTTTATAACTGCTTGGTTAATTGCTTCTGTGCGTTTCTGCATTTCCTTCCCCTCTTTCTAAATGTGTTTTCGGTTATTTCATAACTATGCACGTGCTATGCTCGCTAACAAAGTCTTTGTGTGATTGGTGAGGTATGTGTTTACCTGTCCCTTAAAACAAGTAAAACTTATGCTAATTACTATGTTTAATTATTCCTTCTTGTGGGTCATAAAATCATAGAATGGTTGGGGTTGGAAGGGACCTTAAAGATCATCCTGTTCCAACCCCCCTGCCATGGGTAGGGACATATATTGTAATTATAGTTAATGTATGCAACCTTTTTTAGCTATAAAAAACAAACACCTGTTGGCAATTGACAGTTGGAATAATTTCCTTTTAAATACTATACAGTTGAGAATGACTAATTTCTGAAATAATTTTCCAGTGTTCATATTTTTTTATGTTAATTTAAGATATAACAATGGTAAAGCTGTACAGTGGGTTCTTGAGATAACAGGCTTTAGTCTGAGCAGGTTACCACTCTGTTTGAGGTGCATACTCGAAGGCAATTAATGTAAAACTCGTATTTTTATGATGTTTTACAGCTACAAATGGTCACTCAGAATGTTTGCAGCTGTTGATAGGGAATGCAGAACCACAGAATGCAGTGGACATTCAAGATGGAAATGGACAGTAAGTTTAAACAATACATATTCTTTCATCACAAGTTATTGCATTTTATAGAAGGAGGAACTAAATATTTTACATTGGTGATTTTTAATTCATTGCTTTAGAAGGCAGATGATCTTTGAACTGGGACAAATGAGACTTTATTTTCAGTGAGCATAATGTTGGTAATGAAAAATGTTCAATTGGGAGGAAAATAAAATCTGTGTTTTTACTCAGACTCTGTAAAAATGGATTATAGTAATTTAATCAGGACTTCTGAATCAGAGGATTTAATTTATTTCCTTGAATCTAAAAACCAAACATGAATGGCATTCTTGGAGCAAAGGTAGTGCTAGAGAAGATCATTGATGATGTAGATTTTAACACTGTTGACCAGAAAGATAGTGGTTGTTATATTTCAGCTGAGTGCTAGTCTGTTAAATTTCCATGTATATTACACTTCTTTTCGCTCTCTGCTTAGGACTCCTTTGATGCTCTCAGTTCTCAATGGGCACACGGACTGTGTTTATTCACTCCTTAACAAAGGAGCAAATGTAGATGCCAAAGATAAGTGGGGAAGGACGGCATTACATAGAGGGGTAAGAGACTATTCCTTTTCTGTCCTTTCCACTTCTATATATATTAATTTCAAGTACAGATTTAATATGTAATGTTAATGAATTTCTCATTATTATCATCGTGCCATTCTAAGTTTTAAATTGTCTTTTTCATTGCTTTCAAAAGGCTGGCTTTTGTCTGTTTGCTACATACCCTCAGAATTCCTTTGGACTTCTAGAGTCTCTTAATCTTGCTGTGAAGTGTTGACTGCAGAGGTCCCAGAGTACAGCTTTTTGTTATGAGGCGGGGGTAGTGTTAACAGGAGGAAGAAAGGCGTGATGGTTGGCATATGCCAAATATTTTTTTTTGTAGCCTCTGCAAGATAAGACAATTGAATGAGCCCTAGAAACAAAAAATTCATTCAGTGTTATTTCAAGTAATTATTCTGTCATCAAAATAATAATACATTGGAATTTTTCCAACAGAATGGCTGTTTCCAGGAACAAAAACAATAACTGTGCTTATTTTGTTATTACTTAAAAATGTAAGAAATCGCCTAAGTTTGCTTGCTTTAGTTGCACACCTTGGCTTACATATATGGATATTTGCAGACTTGCTATTTGCTGTCTCTCTCCGACAGGCAGTTACCGGGCACGAGGAATGTGTGGAAGCATTGCTTCAACATGGTGCTAAGTCCTTATTGCGAGACTGTAGGGGACGAACCCCTATACACCTGTCAGCTGCGTGTGGGCACATCGGCGTTCTAGGGGCTCTCCTGCAGTCGGCGACCTCTGCGGATGCAGTACCTGCGATAGCAGACAATCACGGCTATACATCACTGCATTGGGCCTGCTATAATGGTAAAACACATTGAAGTACAGGTCTAAATGAGTGTATTTGTTGATATTGAGACAAGAAGGTATTTCTGTTTACAAAAGCAACATATAAAGACTGTCCTCTTTCAGTTTGTATTAGTCAATATGGCGATACAACTGCATCGACCTCTCATACATAATATGAGGTGTTTATTTTGTATTACATTTTTGCTACAAACTGCCTTCTTAGTTTTGTGCCTCAAGGAATCTTTCAAGAAATTCAGCATAGAACCTCTTTATAGGATTGTACCATACATCGCCAAAAATAACCTTTGCAGGGAGTCTAGGGAGGAATCATTTCAGATTAAGTTTTTTTTTTAAACTTGCTTCAAAAGCACAAGAAGCTAAATTATAGAAAAGTGATCCAATAAGAATTTATCTTTTTCTTTACTGATACCACTCTTGGATTTGGAGATGAGAGAGGCCTTAAAAGGCAGGAAACTCATTCAGCTTCTTTGTTATTGATTTTGTTCTGGGTATTCATTTCTGGCATAGTAGAGGTTCTCCTTTATTTCACCTCTGAGCCACATGATAGAGGAAGATCAAGAAGCAAGAGTTTAGAGCAGGGGTGTCAAACTTACAGATTCTGCCATCCTGCTCCTGTAGCGTAACACGCGTCACACGCTGCACATGTGATCAGCGCTGGCAGGAATGCAGGGGCCAGGAGCTCGGTGCTGCTGCTGGGTAGGAACAAGGTGCTGGGCTGGGTAAAACAAGGTAGAGGGCTGGATTCAGCCCATGGGCTGTGTTTGACACTCCTGGTTTAAAGCTTCACTTTAGCAAGTTTTTTTAAGTGAATAACTAACTAGACTGCCTTCGCAGCTGAAGCAACTGATAATTTGAACTAGAAAAACATCTCTTTATCACGTACATAATATTAAACTGTATTTATAGCTTGGTCAGAGGGACCATAGTGTCTGAATAAAACAGAACTGAAATATGCTTAATTTGTAGAATGAAACTTTGACAGTACTTGTGAAAATACAAATCTTCAGACAACAGCACATGTTCAGCTAAGGTTCTCTGCATATATACATCAAAGACCAAATAGATAGTTACAATTGTTAGCTACCTGTACAGCAGCAGACTATAGAATTTTGAAAATGATAACGTGATAGGTTGAACGTGTTCTTTTTAAGCTTTTGTTATGACTATTGACTTGTTTTTTCTATGGGTTTAGCAAGACAGTGGAACAAAAATAACTCTCAAATGCTGGAGACATTTTCATGTAGATTAAGTGGTGAATGTATGGAAGAGTTAGGAGAGTGGAGGTGTAAAGAACTAAATTAAGTGTTCCAGATGTTCTTAGGACAGCATGACATCCCTTCTAATCACAAAGTTTACAGTGTTAAATGTCAGTTTGATTTTTCAGGATTCTAAAAATGTCATTTCCTAAATGTAGCCCTGTTGAATATAACCTTTTTTTTGAAACTTTCAAATAAAATATTGGTTGATCTAATGTAGACTTTTATTGTTGCTGTTGTTATCCATAAATAGGCCTTTTCCCTTTTTTTAATACCTAACTCTTAACGTTTGTTTTAGGTCATGACAGTTGTGTAGAGCTCCTCCTGGAACAGGAAGTTTTCCAGAAAATGGAAGGGAATTCTTTCAGTCCATTGCATTGTGCTGTGTAAGGAAGTGCAAAATTACTCTTCATAGATTTCATTACTTTATTTAACAAAAGATTTATCATTCTGTAAATAACAGCCTGTTTAATTCCTTATAGGATAAATGACAATGAAGGTGCTGCAGAAATGTTAGTTGATACACTAGGTGCTGGTATTGTAAATTCAACAGATTCTAAAGGAAGGTAAGAGTGTAAATGCACAATGGAAGAATGTTTATAATGCAATAGTTGCAGTGGCTCTGTTAAATTCTGTAATAATTTTGGATTTTGTATTTGTTACATTAATTCCCCTTTCCCCCATTTTTATTCTTTGAAGATGATGATTCTGTGCAAGAAATAAATTTTAGACTTTTAAAAATTCTGTTCTGATTCAATAAACTTGAATAGACTTATTATTTAAGCATGCTTTAAATTGTATTGCTTTATGGGTTGTATTTTATGCTTTTTTTTGTTTTCTGAATCAAATTGTATCTCTGTTGTAAACTACATAGAGGGAATTATTTGTAACTGGAAAGTCAGCAGTCACAACTCCACTAATACTGATTTCACAGAATCAGTGTGAGGGACTGCCCAGTCTTTTCTATCTGCAGAATCACAGCATGCTCCTTCCAATAAAGTAGAAAGCATGGCTGAACCAGGGCCATATTATCTTTTGCTCCGTTACAGAACTCCTCTTCATGCAGCAGCTTTTACAGACCACATTGAGTGTCTACAGCTTCTGCTCAGTCACAATGCTCAAGTCAATGCTGTAGACTCTTCTGGGAAAACACCTTTAATGATGGCTGCAGAAAATGGACAGACAAATACAGTTGGTAAAGAGAAAGCTTTATATGTTTCTGCTGTTATGTTTGTTGATCTTACTATGGGTAAATTTGCCTTCTAGTTAATCTTATTGTGCATATATTTTGTCAAAATTATAATTTCATTTTACTCAAATATAAAACGTTAAGACTTTTAAGGAATATGCTTTTAGTTAATACAAATTTTTATTTCCCCAGAGGTGCTGGTTAGCAGTGCTAAAGCTGATCTGACTTTGCAAGACAGTTCTAAGAACACAGCACTCCATTTGGCTTGCAGCAAGGTGTGTGCGTAGTCTGACTTATTGGTGCTGAGCTTTGTGTTATCAGCACTGCTTGAAATATTAACTTGTGACTTTTAAAAGGCAATTTGTGAAGGGTATTTGTTATATGACAGATGTTTGTTCTGTATTAAGGGTCATGAAACTAGTGCCTTGTTAATACTGGAGAAAATTACGGATAGAAACCTCATCAATGCCACCAATGCAGCCTTGCAAACGTACGTATCGGCAGTGAGTGTGCTTTACAGATGGCTTTTTGCTGTGTATCTTGCTCGTAACGAGGAATATTTTTCAGTATTTCTTCCAAATTTGTTGAATTTTAATTGCTTAACAAGTACCAAGAGTTGAACCAACTTGAAGTGAAACTGTGTTTGCTCATACTTAGCTGTAGTTTTAGCTGAGTAAAAGGGACGATACATAAATCTTACAGAATTGTGCTTCAGGTAATGCTGTGCCAAATTACTGCAGTCCACTGAGATCACTTGTAAACCAATATTTTTCTGGTTTAGAAATTATTTAATTTTTCAGTTAAAATTCACTTCAGTTAACAAGTCATTTGAGGCAAACTAAGACTTGATTTTCAAAGCCAGTTAATAAAAAAAGACCCTAGTTGAAGGATGCTTTTATTTTTCAGCATGCAATCTGTTAGCAAAAGAAACCTATTCCTACTAGGATGGAAGACTGTTTTCTATTAAATATTACAGAGAATACAGTCTTCGTGATGCATCCTGAAGATCTTCTTTCAAGTAGAATTAAGCCCATTTTCTTAGCCTGATTATAAGGCAAACTTTAAAATGTAGGGATATGTCATACTGAGAACAGGTATTAGGTTGGGCTGTTAAAATGAGTCTTCTGCTTTTTTTTCCTCTGAAAGAATGTATTCATGTTACAGGCAATGTTTGACACCTGATATGTGGCTGAGTTATGTACATGAATTATTAGATGGCTCTAATAATGCTATCACAGACCATTTAGGAAGCAAACAGCAGCACTTGTAAGCAACTTGCATATTTCTCTGGCCTTGCATCCCTTCTGGAATCTGTCATGTTCAGACTCCTTCCAACTATTCCCAGAGATCTGCTTAAAATAAGGATTTAAGACCTCAAGATTTCTTCCTCTGGTCTTGCTGCTCACCATGGTGCACCTCAGGCAGTGTGGAATAACCAGAAAGCAGGAAAGGGGCTGATTGTCCCTCTTCTGGCTTGAAGCAAGGATGTCTTGAGAAAAGGAAAAGTAAAAAGGAGGTGGGAATGGAAGCGGTAAAGCGTGTAATTCCACCCACATGCCTTGGCTCATGCAGGCTGATTAAGAGATGTCATGGGGAAAAATAGGTGCATACTCACACCTCCATGAAATGTTTATATAAATTGTAAGATTTTAACAGTTGTTTGAAATATGACAGGTTTAGCAAATTTTTTTAAATAACTAAACTGACTTTCTAAACAGCTTAAACAATTTCCTTTGTGGTGAAATGAGCATTAAAATTGTTGGCCTTTATATTAAAATTATTTTAATTACAGTACATGTTTCAGTGTTATCTGTGGTGTCCAGTAGCTCTTGAGATTTAATATTTTAATATAGGCACCAGAAATACAGCTGTTCCTATTGGTATCTCTTGCATTTCTGGTCTCTAAGTAAGGCACTTGTTTCCAAATAAAAATATTGTTCACAGTTAAATCAAACAATTTTAAGAATCTCAAAATGAATGGAGAGCAATATAAAGCAGAAGGAAAGTAAGCTGATTATGCTCTTTCCTGCTGAGTGGTGGTAGGCTTTTATTTTCTGAAAACCTGTTGCATTTGAAAAAAGATATAGGTAGATTATTTGAGGGTAAAGCCACACTTCCTTTGATGGATCAAGTAACTGCAAAAAAGAGTTACAGTTAATATTTTTGAGTTTTGAAAAGTAATCTGCTTTTCTTGCTTCATGCGTTATATAGTAAAATAATTTTTTTATCTCTAGTCACAGTGGACTGTAGTAGTTTCTAAAAGGCAGATTAAGGAAATGCTTCTGCATCTCTTATAAGCATTTATATGCATAACATATGACTACAGTTCTGCTGTTGGTATTCTAATGATTATTGCCAGTGATACACAAATGTGTTACAACAGTTCAGAGAAGGCTTTATCAACAGTACAGTACTGGATGTTTCTGTCTTTTTAGCATAATAAATTTTATAAGCAGGCAGGTCTTCTTACTGTGTGGTGCCAGAAAAAGATTGTTACTGGATAGTTTCTTTGCTATAAGAGATTTGCTATTTTTCTATCTATAAGTCTAAAATATTTACATATTTATATATACAATATTCATATATTTATATCTATAGGATTTCTATATGTACAATATTTATATAATGTATAGATAACATACAAGTATGAACACTTCAGTAATCATTTCACTAGATGCAAACTATTTATGTTACTTGATATTTTATGCTAAGGTTTATAAATTAGTTTGCTTGTTTTCACAGACCTCTGCATGTTGCTGCTCGGAATGGTCTAACAGTTGTAGTTCAAGAACTTTTAGGGAAGGGAGCAAGTGTACTTGCTGTAGATGAAAATGGTAAGAAAAAATTTAACTTTGTTTCCCCATAAGGAAGAATGGTTTTACACTCAGCTCTGAAAATCACTAACCCATTAGAAACCTCACGAGCTCTGCGATAGGTTTTCCCACAGGAAAAATGCATTGGTGATGGGTCATTGTAACAAAGCAGCAGAAGTGTGAGGAGAATGAAAACCTGCAAAGCAATGCAGGTCACGGCATAGAAGTGTTTTGTTTGCATTTGTGCTTTTATAAATACACCAGCTTTGCGTTCTGAAAACGGTCAGACAAACATTGCTTGAAGTAAAACGTAACTTTCAGCTGTAAAGAAGCTGGATGGAATTGCCATTCATTCTGTCATGGTGTTAGCTGTTAAAAGCAAATATGAATTACAGCTCTCAGTTACTGGTCTCAAGAGCGTCTGGTTCTTCAGAGGGTTTTTTGGCACACACAAGTAAGAAAAAGTAAGAAAAAGTAACTGCTTTATCACAGAGTAATTACTTTTACCTTGTTAGACCAAAAGAAAAATATTTACTGACTTATTTGCGTATTTTCATGTAAGACATCTGTGGTTCTCCAAAACGGATTTTAGAAGTATAAGAGCTCCTCCTCTTACGCTGTACCACAAATTGTCTTAAATGAAAGCAGTAGCTGGGGAGTGGGGGGGGAGGGTGTTCCTTTTGGGTTTTGTGTGCTTTGTTTGTGTCCCACAAAGGATGTACCTAACCAATAGCTCTAATTAACTTTCCAGTTGGGACAGTTTTTTCCCTCTGTTACTGTTCACTGGAACTTTCTCTGTGTGTTTCTCAAATTACACTGCTTAAAGTGACATGGGTGATTTAAAGATCATTTCTTGCCTAAAATAGAGAACAGGAGTAGCTGCTAAAAGAAGCACCCAAATATTAAAAGATCAGTGAATTGATTTCTGTTTCTGATCACAGCTACGCCAACTGGGGATGTTGTTTGTATTTTTGTGGCCTTTTCATATGCAGCCAGCCAGCCAGTCCCTTTTTAGGATGAATCTTGGACGTAGTGGAGAAAAAAGTTGTTTGCTCTCTGGCAGCCTGGAGATCTAACTGCAACGTTAAACTTCTTTTTAATTCTGCTCATATATTAAATGTTAACATAACTGAGTGCTACCTAATCTAGTGCCTTACTGTTGTTCTTAACTTTCCTTTCCAATAGCAATTGCTTTGTTTATAAAATTTTAAGCAGCCTTGAGAATATTCACGATGAATTCTTTTTCTGTTGGATGAATGTGCCAGCTGAAAGTACAGTGTGTGCAAAGTGATGAGTACTTTGAGAGAGCAAGGGAGATTTTCATGAGATTTCTCAGTCTATTTCAGCTGTCACTGTAATTTTTTTTCTTAATTCATAGAAGTGTTACTAGGTATTAGTCTCCTTAAACCTGTTGCAAAAGTTTTCTTCATTTCCATAGAGTACCCTTTCTAATAAACGGAAAAGCTGGCAGTAGTGATAGACAGGTTCTGCTTTAGGTCTACTTGTCTTTTGATTTTAGCATCTACTGCTAGAGTATAAGTGTTTATAAAGCAAAAAACTATATTGCCTACATTTGTTTAATTCTAATAAAATAAAATTATAGGAGAAACTTTGACTTTTTTTAATTAGGAAGACTTAAAAGGGTAAGATTCATTTTGGGGGGTGAAAGTTATCTGTTTTGCAAAGCAGACTGAAGAAATAGACGCTGAAATCTTTTGCATCATCTCTTACTTTAGCATAGTTCAGAGAAGTTTAGTGATCTGCCACGTGAGCTTGGCATTTCGCATAGAATTAAATGAAAATTTGAAGTAAAGTTTTAGTTAGTGCTTTACATGGAAGTGTGTCTTGATATACAGAACATGTAACCAGCAGAACCTCAGGTGGTGTGGAGTGGTTATCCCCTTTTTGTCTTTGAAGTTGTCTCTCTCTGTTAAGGCTGCGTTGACTGTTTATGCACATATTTACTCATATTCTAGTTTATATTGGAGATCTCCAGTTTTCTTGTAAATGCTTATGAGATGACTCATGCCTCAGATGACTTTTTTCTCTTTCCCAAGTGTAAGACTTCGTTCAGTTTATCTTGAGAACTGTCTTTGCGCTGACCGCATTAATAACCCTTTGAGTTTCCTGTAGAAAGTTTCCTTCATGGAAACTTTCGAGCCCCGAGGGAGGGAGCGGATCTGAGTTAGGGCAGGGGGAGCTCTGGTCTTAAGTCTGTGTCTACCACATAGGTTCTGGTTTTGGTTGTGCAAGGAAGCTTCTTCACCTCACTCTGCTTCTGTTGGCCTGTCTGTAAATGAAGATAGTGATATGGTGTTTTGTCCTGTGAAAGGCTGTGCAAACACAAGTACAGATCATGTGGAACATTATGTGAGAACTGAGTAAGAGTATTTCAGTGGAGTTGGTACTTTACCAACACCTTATTAAAAGAACATTTAAAGTATTTATATCTGTTGTTGCCCTGGCATATGAATCATCAGTTTGCAGTCATTTAAGGGACAGAAAAATATAATTTGTTCTTATAATGTTAAAATAATATAGACAAAAATAAAGTGGTGGACACAGATGTGAGTCTTTCATGGTGCAAGCAGTTACTTCTTTTTGCTATGTCTAAGGCAAGAATAAAACTGATATATATATATTCCCAGTTATGAAAGCCAGAAGCTCAAGATTTACAATCAGATATTAGTATAAATACTGTTTTTAAGATAACTTTTAAAAGAAGCAAGTAATCTGTTTAATCTTTATGTTGGCCTTTAATATTTTCTTTGGTGAACTGGGATTCTCAAAGGTAGCTGATGACTGCTTCTTTTTCTTCTTTGAGCTTTTATCAAATCATTTTAGTAAAGAAATGATGTTGAGCATGGTCAGCCTGAATAAACTTATTTTGCGTATCATCTTACCTTCATGCAATCTCCAGCAGCTGTAGATACTAAATTGTGTGCATTTGAGTATTGGTGCTGAGCCCTCTTTTCTGCCTCTTGTGCCTGAAATGCAGCCTTCATCTGAGTGCAGCAAGCTCTGGCCTTGCTTCTGAATCCTCTCAAGATGTTCCTCTTGTGTCACTGTTAACTCTGAGCTGTTTGAGGGCTGTGATACCTTACTAACAATGAAAACACGTGCTGTGCTGTGCTTCCATACGGTCCTATCGCATGATCAGCTGGTGTGCTTTGTGCTTGCATTATCTGTGTGTTTCTTTCAATGCTTTGGGCAGGGGCTTACTCTATTTCTTACTCTATTCCAAGCACTGAGCACAGGTTCTGTCTGGAGCAAATAACAGATCAACTGCAAGACTGTCCCCTGCTTGCTGTTTCTAGTTGAAATTCTTTTCCTTAATGTCCCTACTTGATTAAAATTTCTGTGCAATTGTACAACACAGTAACTACTCCTGAGCTCCATCCTGAAACTTGACCTGGTTCTACTTCTACAATAAAGATGATTCCTGAGTTGAAACGCTTGCTGGTAGAACAGGCATTGCCTCATTTTCCCTGCCTTCGTAAGGTCTGGATAGAAATCCATCCTGTGGTTTGCTTCAAAGCCATTTTAAAATTACTTATGTGCCTCTAACCTGGATGTTGTACCCCTTTCAGCTCTGCAGGGGGGTAGCACAGGACTTCAGACTCACAAATGTACCTGAACATGATTCTTACTGTTCAGCTTATCGTGGGCACGTGTCACATGCAGTGAGAGATACTGCAAGGATGCCACCTTACCCTCAGGTGCCTTGCTGAATGATTAAATCTAAAGCCTGAGACAGGAGCCTGAGCAATGCGCGGGTCTCCACTGAGGAGAATTTGAAGCATTTTTCTTGCCATTTAATGAGTAAAAGGCAAGTACATAGGGCTTGGGGGAAGCTGCAAAAGGAGATATGTTGGGGGATTACTGGCGCCATAGTCAGCCAGAAGAGATTTCACAGCTACGTCACCTGACTGCAAATCATTCCACAGCCCGAGACCTCCTGCATTTGAGGGTTGTCACAGTAGCATTGCCTGGCAGAAAGAGTTTGGCTGAACCACTTGAGCAATCGAGAGGTGTAGTTTCTCTCTGCAAGTCCCAGCCCACTAATCCAGCTGGCATTTCCTCAAGCTTCTGTTGAATTTCTTGACATCCCTCAAAGAAAAGTTAGACGTTGGCTTTACGTGCAGTTTCTGTTACTGTATATTGTAATAAATGTTGGTTGAAATTGTGTACTTTGGCCTAGAGTGTCTGACTGTGCTTAACAAAACAATTGCATCTCTGTTCCAAACTTCTGGGTTGTCTTTGTAACCGAAAGTTAAAAAATACTAATTGATAATGTATTTAAATTTGTGTTCTTTTTTATTTAAACAGTGCAGAACTGAGCAATATAAAATATTTTTGTAGCTGAAAGATGTTGTGATCTTGGAGGAATTTTTACATTGTCTTTATTGTAAAAGGTTTTGTTTTGTCTTGACTTTCCAGGTTACACACCAGCTCTGGCCTGTGCACCCAACAAGGATGTGGCCGATTGCCTCGCTCTCATTCTGGCCACGATGATGCCTGTCTCATCGAGCAGCACGTTACCTTCCCTTACATTCAATGCCATTAATCATTACACTAACACCTCAAAAACTGTCACCTTTGACTCATTGCCAATCATGAGGAGTGACCATAGCTCTTACTGTACGTTCAACAATATTGGCAGGGAAGATGGGTACCCATATACAGAAGAAGACGAACTCAATGACTCAGATTCTGAGACCTATTAGAAGCTACGTTTTGTAGGTCTGAAGAGTGACCCCTCCTGCTGGAAGGTCAGACTCGGAGTTTTGAAAAAAAGCTGCCAGTGTTTGAATGCAAAGAGAGGACAGACCTTTGGGAAGATGTTTTTTATTGTAGTTGCAGATAAAAAAAATCTGAGACTTGAGGAGGATTTTTAAGAGCATATTTTGCAGAAGAAGCAGAAATTCTTGAATAAGTACTTGGAATCCATGGCAAAAAAAAAAAAAATAAAGAATGTCAAAACTCTTTAATTTAACTGTATTCTACCATTCTGTTTCTGGTGCCGGGAGTAATTTCTGCAATCTGGGCACCCTACTTGATGTAAATGAACAACACTATTGTACAACACAAAGGATGCCAGATTTAAATATTATCAATAAAACAAAAACCATTGTGAAGGCAATAAATGAGTTTGGTACAGTAGGCATTGTTTGTGCTGCAAATTGCCAAAGGACCAAATAACTTAAAGATTTTTTTAATTAAGTTTTTGTGAAAACTGGAATAGATTGTTTGAGAAGTTGTTTCAACCAAACCTTAATTACTTCTGGAAAAGAAGCTTAGATTTCGTTTTAAATGTTTCTGGTTTGTTTTTGTTTTTGGTTTTTTTTTTTTAATATCATCTGGAAGCCTTCTGACACTATTGAGAAAGCAGATGTACTTTTTTGTTTTCTTTTTCCTTTAGGTGAAATGAAAATAAACTTGTCATACTTTTATAATACTAAAATTAAACCAGCTAACAAGGTGAAATCAGGGTGAAAAACTGTACAGTGTAATAAACAAGGGAAGGGGTGGGAGATTTGGGAGGGAAGCAGTAATTGTTGCACAGTTTTAGATTTTTTTTAATTTTTAGGTTTTGGATTTTTTTAATTTAAAAATACACGAGTAACTCAAACTATGAAATTGCATAAAAAATTGAAATGAAATGTTTTGATGACCCTGTTGTGACTCTTTTTGATAATTTGTCCACTTCTTTACATCATAAATTTGTGTGTAAGATAAAAATTGTATATCCCTATCATTTTTTTTTTTTCCAAGAAACCCTGGAGTTACAGGCGTTGGGAGGGAGGAGGTGAATTTAAAAGTATATTTCCCTATTAGAGAAAAAGTACAGTGTCTGGTCTGTAGGAAGAGCTGTGTATCTTTGTTGTGCTCCATTTAGAAAATAAACAGCAGAAACAGGTCCCTGTCATGTAGTTCAGACTTTCCCAAAGATTTTATTTTTTTTTTAATTTATAACAGACTACTATGTTTTTTTTAATTGCCTAAAGAATGGAAAAGCTGACATAAGTAAGCTGAACTGTCTGTTAAATATGATTATTTACTTTATTTGGCTCTGCTTTAACTATAACTGTTACTTTTCAAGTGAATTTGTTTATGTACATGCAAGGAATCCTTGCATGTCCTGGTAAAGTACAAATAAATTACTAAAAACTGATTCCAATTTCCTTTTTATCCTTTTTGTATTGTGAAACTGGAAATCTTTATGATATTGTAAATTATCAGCTGGTTTTCTGAACATAGTGTGGAAACATGGGACAATATTTTGATCTATTTGATAATTTTGTGGGGTTTTTGAAGAATTAATGAGCATGTACATAGAAATAGTGACTGCCTGAATACTGTATTTACCTGCACTCTTTCAGTACTTCAAGATTCCTGTATATTTTATGGAGTATAATAAAACCCAAATGTGAGTTCTACTCATGAATAGTTTATTTGTATCTACTAAGCATTAATGACAGAGTCTCTTGTTGAACTGTTAGAATTTATAAAATCTACTTCACAAAGGCATTGCCAGCATTTTAATTATAAAGTGATAATTATAAAGTTCATTTAAAATGTTAAATTACTTCATTATTCCTGTAGGTTTCCTTTTAATGATTACTTTCTTACTTTCTTTGTGCCTATATTCATTGTTTCTATACGCAGTATGTTTGTGAGCGGAACTGGATGTCTTCAGGGTGATGGTGATTTCTATCTTTTCTTCCCTCTGACTCTTTCAAAGTGCAGGGCTGTGTGGGGGTGATGTTTGTGCCTCAGCTGAGCGTGCAGGCAGCGCTTGAAACACTCGTATTGGCCTGTCTTGGGAGTCACTGCATCTGTGTAAACACACGGGTTGAAGCAGCCGAGACCCATTTTTCTTGATACGCCTGTGGAAAATCTGAATTGGAATGGCAAGTAATGTGCCTGGTAGTTAAAAAGTAACAGTTGTGTATTTCTGTTAATGAAATTGCGAGAGGATTATATTAATAGGCCTTTATTATCTTTGCCACCTTCTAGGGAACCTGTGATTTCAGTGTCGTGTCTGTAGCTGCAGGGCAGGCTACAGGAGGGGACACTCCTGTCTGCTTCGAAAAATCAGCAGGGCAGCAGAGGCTGAGAACTGTTCATGTCCGTTGTGTGCCTGCGTGACAGAGGAGAGAAAAGTTCTGAAAACGTTGGATTCAAAGTTAGATTTGGATAAAGAATGCAGGCAAATGCAGAGACAAAGCTGTTGGGCACCTTTGTTTCCATAAGTCAGTCAGAAATCACACCTCTCTTCCATTCAATTACTACTCATCTCTTGAGGAAGAAATTTTTTTTGCTGCATTAGGTTGCATTGTTTTTGAGTTAAATTTGTGAACTTTTCAGAGCTAAAGGTTTTTATCAGAAATTGTTAATTCCATTTAGGAATTCAGAGTTGCACGATTTGTGTATCCCATCTGTCTCATTACATATTATTCAGTGAGCCTGTAGATTGCAATTTGCATGTTATTTGGTTGTTCCTGTTTAAAGGAAGAAAATAAAACACCCCCACCAACCTCCATTATTACCTGGCAGTTTGGACAGAACATTAATTGTGCCTTGTAAGTGATAATTTGGATTATTACTAGAATATGGTCTTATTCCAGAAATGGAACATGACTTGTGTGAGGAACATGCTGCTGTGCTTAGAGACTGCTTTCTTAATGAGAGGTCAAGGAACAGAAGGTTCCTTGTTTCTGTGAGACAAATGCTGCTGTGGTGACTGCTGGGGAGGTTATTTTTAAAGAATAAAATAAAACTCCTGTTTTTATTTTTAAAAGAAAATTGAAAAGGGAATAAAAGTGTTCATACCTCAGTGGAGGGCTATTCATTTCCAGGAAATGATACTAGAACCTCCATCTTTCTTAAATCCTCCTCTTCTTGTACAGATGACATGCGCACGGTTATTGTTACAGCCTTCATCCAAATAGCCTCTTGGATTTTCACCAAGAGAGAGCAGCGAGCCTTGGCTGGGCCACTGGAGCAGCATGTTAGAATAAAAAAAACCAACCCTTTTTATTCTGAAAAAAAAGCCTAATGGACTTCAGGAATGAGAACAACCAGCTCTGCTCAGCTCTTTGTGTACTCTGACTTCTGGGATGTTTTATGGGTTTTTCAGTGCTTGGGATAAATGTTCTGCAGGCAGAAATGCCAAGTTAGTACTAACTTCCTAGGCTGAGCTGTCACTTCTAGAGTGTAGTGTGGTAGCAGAAATGCTATTAAAATGCAGAATCACATCTGTCTTCTGCCCTGTCCCCCGAGAGTTTACCCTACTCTAATAAAAAAGATTTTTCTTACAAAAATCTTGGCCTCTCTGTCTCTCCTGCTTTGGATTTCCTCCTGTTATTCTTTATTGCTTCCCGATGCTTAGATATCTCCAAAATAACCACGTAAATATATCTGGAACAATCAGAGCTAGAAATGCATACATTTTAAACTTGTCTGGATTTCTTTTTCCCTGGCAGTATATTTTGTTTAAAATTCTGACTCATCTACCAGGTGAAATAATAAATGCTTGGTTAAAAAAGTTAATACTTAAAAATTACTTCAGTTTTGCTCCTTTTAACATCACACAGCGCTGAAGATCCCAAAGCTGTAACCTAAGCTGCATGGAAGATGACTAAAAAGGAGCATGAGATGACGTTTACTGATTCTTCAACTTGGTGATTCGGGCTTTGAGAGGAATTTGCCTTCCTGACTTGCCTAGAGATTGTCTATTTAAAAACAACTACTGTAGTAATCCAGAAGTACATTCTCTTTTATGGTAGTTTACGGAAGGAAAAGAAAAAGAATGTTCACGAAACCCAGTTGGTTTGAGGTGACACAGGTGGTGCTCTGGGAGCTCAGCTTCTTTATAGCAAAAATGAGTAAGTGTTTGTGGTGACCCCACACTGCAGTGACTGGGTGAGGGGGTGAACCTGCAGAAGGATTGTTGCAAGCAGCAGTGAGCACTGTACAATGAGGCTGTTGCCTTTTGTAAGAAGATTTTTCACGTGCATAATACCATGGAACATTTTAACACTGCTGGATGTGTCCGGGGAGCCCTTGCTACTTGACACCATGTTTGGATCAGTGAGGTTCACATCTTAAAAACTGAAACCTCAATAAAACAGGCTCAGTGTTCATGGAGAATGGGAGGACATGCTGTCTGGCTTACTGGGACACAAGGAGGGTGGGGGAACTCCATGGGCTTCCTGGCTGCAGCTGTGAGAACACGGTGAGGAGCTGGTAGGAGTATCCATCTTCCTCTCCCACCACTTCGTCTGCTCTGTGGCTCTGCTGAGGGTTCACATCCACTTCCAAAAGAAATGCCTTCATGCTTTTGGTTAAAAAGCATTGATTCCTGTTAATCCAGTCACGGTTGGAATCAGACTAATAACCTTGGAGAGAAGGCCTTTATAATCTCTTAATTAGTAGTTTAAACTTAAAACACAACTTCCCTAGGTCTGGATTTAAACTCAGCAGAATCCATTTTAGTATCAGGAGAAAGTAAGTATTTTAAGTTCTTGAAGGTGGTCCACCAAATTCATATAAATCCTTAAATCCAAGACTGACTGGCAATTACTGCCATTTGTGGTAATCTCAGTGATTTGTGATGACCTCCTTATAATCCTTTAATAAGCTGCAGAAGGTGATGGGACAGTTGGAGAATTCTTTCAGATCAGAATTTCTTTTTTTTATAAATCTGTAGCTGTGACTCTTAACTTGGACAAGACAGGAGTTTATAAACCATGGGTGTCCTCTACAGACTGACACTGAGATGTTAAGTGTGAAGAGACACAATACCAGCCTCTGGTAAGCTGACAGCATCGGCTTTTTTATTTTTCTGGAATCTTTTATCTCACTATAATATCCGTATGTTTTGAAGAATGTTGAACGCAAAGGAACCACTGTGCATAAATTCGAAATGGCAAAACAACTGGTTATTCTTTAATACTCCATTGATTACAATGATCTGTAAGCCTTATCACAAAAATCTCTTCATTTTATTGTTCAACAGGAGAAGGAAATGCCTGGCTGAACATCATGAATGTCACCTAGACCTTTAGTCTCATCCATCTATCCTCACTGTCTGAAATTGCAGCCTCAGAAAGGAGTGTTTCTTTCAGTTTTTTGGTCACCTAAAGCCCAGGGAAATCACAAAGAGGGAAAATAATTGCTGGTGTGACTGATATTTTCAGGCTGTGGGCTTCTTCCAGCTCTACCACTCATCTCACAACTGAATGTTCCCGACAGGGGAAGAAGATCGATGTCCCTGCTTGCAAGTTGAAGATTTCTTACAACTCTTTCCAACCTGATATCCCAGTCTCTTTAGCACTGTTATTTGTCTTCAAATAAAGCAATATCTAAATTATCCATACTTCCCTGGTGCTGTGTGTTATTTTACATTAGGATAAACTGAGCTCCCTCCATTCCATGCTATGTTTTAGCAAGTTTCAAGACCAGGTTGGGAAAGGAATCTTGCAGAATTTCACCAGGTGACTGTTAACATAGTTGAGTAATACGGAACCTAAAGGGCTTCTCAAGCCATCTTAATATTGTTCATTTCATTAAATATTTAAAGAGCAGAAAAGCACCTTACATTCTTCCTTTTTCATTAAAATTGCAATAGAAGCAACCAGAAATTGGCTTTTCAGATTCTCAACAGAACAAAACAAATCTCCACATCCAAGCCTTGTCAAGTGACAGATGGACAGGTTTTTCTTCTCACTATACCTGGGAGCTGACTTAGTTCAGAAGGTATTAGACACTGAAGTCTCAGTTGCTCCTTTATGTTAAAAGAATAGGTTAGATATCTTAAATAGCTGTAAAGTAAAATCTAAGGATTCACATCCTGTCTATCATGTATTTCCCATCCCTGGCCAAACCTTGTTATTCAAGTTGTCTGCGTAGTTTGAAAAAATCTTTTAAATCTTTCTGAGACTCTTATTAACATGTTACTGAATTCAATCTTTCTTCTACCAAGAGTTTGTTTGATCTGCTGTGGGTGCCATTATCATCTCTGACTTCTGACCTTCATTGCCTATGCCTGCTCTCTCACCCAGTGCTATGGCTGCCAAAGAATTAACAGTTTTTAATAACCCTGTGGTGGGATGGCCTACTTCTACATCTGCATCTCTAAGGAGATACAGACATTCCCCTCTCCCTATGTCTGTCCAATATATGCTGCAGGATAAACAAACCTGAGTGCGATTGTGTGCTGCCTCACAGTAACACAGCTTGGAGAAAGAAGGTTTGACAGAGGCAAAGATCATAAATATTTATATTCTTATTTTGTGTAAATATCTAAGAAACCTTGTAGAAATTTGGCAATTTCTTGATGGTTCTGCTTTCAGAAAACAGAAAGTGAGTTGGTTCAAAGCAGGAGCTTACTGAGCACTTTTCATTACACATTTGTAACTGTCATAGTGGTCACAGTTTGAACCCATCTCAGAACTGACTCACACCACCAAAATGGAGACTCACAGCTCTCCTGTTAGTGTCCTGCTCCTCTTCGCCCCTCCTGGCCATTAGAATGCAACTGAGAGACTGAGCAAGAGGAAAGTAAAGACTCACCAAAGGAACAGTTGTTTTTATTCCATTATGCAGATGAAATCATAACAGCTATTCAGACCAGAAAAAATATAATGCTTGAGAATAAATTATCTTCTCTGAATTTAACCCCAAACTAATATCCTTTGAATATTCTCTTCCCAACTTCTTCACTGCAGTATAACAGTTCATCACTGCAGTACAATATTTATAACACTTAATCTAGTTATTGCTCTGAAAAGAATGATGCGCCTTACTCATTTAGCAGCAGGAACCTGCCATCTGGCACACGAGGTACTTATGCAAAAACCTTGCCACCCCACAAGTCGTTATATGCTTTTCATAGCTCTTGCTGAATGAATTTACAAACAATGTGTAAGATGCCTTAAAGCCAAAACTGTCTTGAGATGACCTTTCTTTTAATCAGGAAGAGTTAAAGTACTTAAACACTACATAACATGGTCATTGATATTCATTGCTGACACAGTAGGCTGGAAATTGTTTCTTAGTGCAGTCCAGTTTTTCACAGTCATTTGACATCCTCTGCCCCAGACTTACTGTTCCATAGATGCTCACAACTGTACCATTCAGTTGCTCTTAAAAGTATATGAGAAAACTCACTGGGTTTTCTAACAGGATTACACACACCGAGTAGTCAGTAAATGGCAATGATTTCATCTGGGGGTTTTTGACTTGTAAGAAAAAACAGATCGCAGTACCCTAACCAGACATCAGAATCTTGCCACATGCAAGCTACATATATGTATACCCATACATTTTCATGCCTGTTACGCCAGCTATTTGTGTCTTCATTCCCTGCCCTATTTTTCTTCCTTTCACAATGGTCTTTCATTCCATCCAATTCGATACTCCCAGCCAGGACCCCAGACAACCAAAGGATTCAATTAAAAGGAACAAATTCAGTTGAACTGAGAAATATTATTTTCCCAATACAAAACATCTCAACACATCACAACAAGCCTTCATCTTTGCAAGGCAGTTCTTTTACTTCTGGTAGGACATAAGCTACCAAGATACAGACTGTCCTTACAGCCTTCTAGGTTAAGCTTATCATTTCAAATGTGAAATCTAATCAGTCAGTCATGTAGCAAACACACCTGAAGCTCTTAAGGAGTACAGATGTTGCACAACTTATGTTAAGATATATACTCTAAATGTACAGGCAGCTGTTTTCTAATTCAGTCAAATATCTGTGCTAGTCCTTTTCATACCATCGTCCATACAGAGCAGCTGTCAGTAGGCCAGAAGATGTTCTATTTTTGCTTATGAAATAGTGGCTGTTTTTCCAGCCCATGTGATCAGCATAGTCTAAGGTAATCTCAGATGTCAGCAGTAAAGGGAAGATATAAGGGGTACTCATATTTCCCCATAGCTGAAAATCTATCAGAGTGGTAGCATCTGTAACCTCCTGTCCACAAGTGCTAAAGCTGAGACCACCACACTTTACTAATGCACAGGCCTGGACATAGTACGTGCCATGCACTGTATGGAGCCCATCAAAAACTCCCAAAGCATATAATTCATCAGTTAAAACAGCTTGCTGATAATTTAAGTAACAACAAAGGGTATTGGCACAAACTTGGAGCTCTCCTTTTTCCCCCCATACAGGAACAAAAGTGAAGTTGTCATACATCATTTCTGCATAAAACAGGGGAGGTAACTGTTCATTTCCTTTTTCTGATCCATTGGGGGTTTCTTGTCCCTCCTTAAAGCAAACTTGATCATCCAGCTGGGCACTTGTCAAAGTCTTACATGAGTGATGTAAATTCTCTCCAAATCTTTCATTACTTTCCAAATTAGTTTTGTAATCAGGGGTAATCACAGGAATTTCTGCTACTATGAGCTTGCCACCGTAACTTTCCATGTTGTGGTAGATGTAGGATTTGACTGGAGTGTATATGCCGCTCCCTGTCATGCCCAAGGTGGGGTGATGGATATTAGCTGCTAAAATATTGATGTTGAAAGCTGTTGCAAAAGCTTGTTGAAATTCTACAGCAGACAAGAGCGGGAGCTGGTTCATCCAGGCAGTCGGATATACAATTTGCTTCAAATTGTGTTGTCTGATGAGGTTCACGGCAGGCTCAAAAAAGAGTATATCAAAGCAAGTGAACATGCCAAACTTGCCAGCAAAAGGGGTATCAAAGAGTTTATAGTCAGGCTCTGGAGGGGTATCAAAAGCATATTCAAAATACAGATTGTGTTTGCGATATGTGGCTACCAGCCTACCATCATCGTTGAATGCCACGTTGGTATTGAACTGGTACCTTCCATCAGATGGACAGTGAGGATCAGTGTGCTCACAGGGTTGCTTCGTTCCTAAGTTGGCCACAAGGAATATTTTGTTCTTCAGTGCCATGCAGCTCAGACGCTGAAGAACCTGAAGAACAGTATGGGGAAATGTAAACACTTCAGAACATGGAGAGGTATGTTTTATTTAAGCAGCTATGACATATCTAATGCTTTTCAAATTATTATTATCAACTAGAAATTGAATACACTTGACCTTATCTGTAAAATTTAAATGTATGATTTTGTGATATAAACCAGTAGGTTTCTAGACTGAAAGGTATCTCAGGTACTAACTTCAAAATAGCTTTGAAAAAATTACCTGGATTTTATTTCCTGAGAAGGAAATAAATAAATAATCTATTTCAAGGGTGTTAATTTTCAGAACCTTCTAACTGTTGCAGAAGCAGCAATGGCTTTAAAACACCATAGGTCAACTGAAAGCTTTGAGAAGGCAGCATAACTGATCTGTGTGTGCCTACAGAACCGCGATCTTCTAATCATGATCATTTGCACCTGTGTGATGGCTTGTTCCTGCGACTAGATGTTTTTACCCTGAATTTTCAAAAAAGAGATTCCTAGCTACAACTTAAGAGAAGCAGAGGTAAGCAGATTCTTCTAAGTTATAGAAAAGAAATACAAAAAGCTACAGACTACAGAATTACTGGGATGTTTCTTCCATGCCATAGAGAGCTGCACCGAAGACTGTCAGTGCTGCAATCTCTAAATAGTATCTGAATGGCAAACTAAGTTCTTGCTTGTGCAAGATCATTGGTAGTAAAGCTTCATAGGCCAAAGCTGGTCACCATTTACAACTGCAATTAAGGTCTGTAAATAAATTCTCTATTGTAGGCACATGCATGATTACTTACTTTCATTATATTGACTACTGTAACGTTAATAGGAATAAACAGTCTGTATTACAAAGCACAGTTATTCTCACTTCACATTTGGAACAGTTGATGAAAACACTATTTATGTAACTTGGAAGTCACTTCTGTAAATCACACTTGGTCTGTGCTAAATTGTGACTTCTGTTACATAATAGCAGGTCAAGTCCTGTTACCTGTGCTAATCATTTTACACACAATCACCAACCAGAATGTTCTGATGTCATTAAGTCATTAAAACTGAGTAATGAGAATGCATCAAAAATGAAGATACTGCTATGTTGTTTTATATAAAAGTTGTTCAAAATAAATTCACACACAATGTCTCTTATTAGAGAGTGATTACAATTTCATAGGTCGGGGAGGAGATGACAAATCCAGATGGGTCATAAACAAGCTAATCCTGCATGTTTATATCTAAAACCCTCCTCTGCTAAGAACAAAACCAGCATTAACAGTGTCCATGAAAACAGAAACTGGTACTACAAGTTGTTAAACTTCTTGCATACTTCCCCAAGCGAAACTACTAGCGCTAGTTCCCCACTTGAAGCACAAATCTCTGCAGAAATCACTCCTACGTTTACCTCTGTGTCATTGAACAAATATGGTTCTCTGCACGGATTCCACTTCACAGACTGTGAATGTGGAACGAAATCTAAGTAAGGATAAATGGAGCTTCTGGTGAAGTTGAAGCCATGGATTCCATCTTCAGGAAATACAATGATCTGTGCCCCCTGTATGTAAAACAAAGATATGTTTTAGAGGCAAAGCAAAACCAACCTAGATACAAAGGGGAAAAAAGGGGATATCTTCTGTTCAATTCTTCTGTTCAATAGCAATAGATTTGTGAAACTTGTGAGACAGCTTTTTCCTGTGTACAGAAGAACCAGCTTTGGGAGGGAAGAAAAGGAGGCTGTGCATAAGAACAGCCAGAAATACTAGTCTCGCTCCTCTAAATATATCTAGACCAAGAACCATTCCATGGAGGGTAGGAGAAAGGAATGGAAAACTTTACTTCCACAGAGTTGTTAATGGTGGAACATTCATTTCCAAAGCATTTAACTTCCTTAGTTTTTAGAAACATTCAGGAATTTCCATTGAGAGCACTGGAATAAAATCAAACTCAAAGACAGCTGCCTGTAAGACAATCTTTCAATAAAAACATTCCATTTAAGAAAACAGAAAGGAGCTAGGTATTCAGACCAAAAATAGACAATTAATTTCCCTATACTAAATAACCATAGGCGTGCTTTTCCAAGTGTGGAGTAACTCAAGTCAGGCGAGCTGCTAATGGGCTTGATTTTTTTCAGAGCTGCTGGCAGGTCAGAATGTCTGAAAAAACAGACCACACTTATGTATATAAATACGCTTTTAGTTGCCTGGGAACACAAATGTGAAAGATGATTCTCAGACAGCACTTACTCTATATATACATAGGACACATACAACTGCTGCTGAGCTGTGGCATACCTGTCTGGCAGCAGCCACTGCTTGCTGTTCGTAGATGTCAAGGTTCCTGCCCATGAGTTCCAGCGCAGACTGTCGATCAACCATGGCTGCCGGGTTAGGACTCAGTATGGACTCGTGTTCATACACGGCAGCAACATAATGGCCCTCCCTCTTTACCCTTCCTGAGACGACTTGATAGCAAAACAAGCAGACGGACAGCTTCCAGCACAGAACCACCATGGTGTATGCCATAAATCTAGAGCAAAAAAAAACAGGTGGGGTGGGGGGAGCTTGAGCGACAAATTGTGTCAGGAACTTAATTTACCATTAAATGTGGACTGCAACCGAGACTCTTAGCAGTGTTTGAACTGTGTGTGTTGTTTTTCAATTCCTGAACAACCACGTGCATATTGTTTCTAAACCTTAAATCTATCTGTGTTGGTGCTTTAAATAACTGTGTTCTGGTTTAAAACCATTTTAGCTTCACATATACTTCTACTGATGTCCTTGCTTGGTCTCCCTTTACAAATACATTTAGCATTCATTTATAGATTACTGCACCACATATCAAAACATCTTTGGGAAACCTTAAAAGCAGCTCACAAATTTGCAGTTTCTCCCCCTATTGGTGATAGGTGACGTGCATAGAAGTAGCATTTCCTAAAATTATTTGGACACTACATCCAGCAGTCAAGTAGAAACAGAACTTATTTTAATCAATGCAGAAACAGATAATTGCCAAAGAATTACACTAGGCACTACTTCTGCACTTATCTATCTTCCCATCATGAAAATACTTCCCCTTATGGATTACAGATTCACTTTGTTCTAACTCCACATAAGTAATTAAAAGACTAATTTGTCTCATACAGTGCAGCTTTTTTCAACATTTTTATAAATGTTGAATGGAATTCAGATCTTCATTCTTCCTATACAAAGCAGATATGTAAGGTTAAAAATGCTTTTATAGTAATAACAATAAAGCAAAAATCCACACAAAATGCAGAAAATTTGTAGTACTGAGCTCTTCTTAGAAAGAAATGAAGAATCAGTGAGTCTGGAAGGTTGGGATGCTCCCTGGGCTCCCCATGCAACCTTCTGACTTCCCAAGTTGGGAAAATATTTACTTATACAGGACAAGGACTGACTGACAGAGTCAATGGCTGTGCAAGGCTTAAGGAATACTACAGCAATGCCATGTTATGGCACTCTCACAATATGAGAATTCTGTATCTGTCACCACAGTGCTACTAGTTTCATTAAGGAATTTAATCCTGAATATCAGTGAAGCTGTAAGAGGATGCAGGAAAGATGCATGGATGCTACGATGGCCCACAGTCTTCAAATTCCATTACTGACTTTTTCAATTGTATTTGCTTTTTGGTAAATCTCATCCAAAAAATGAAATATTCCAAAACACCTTTTCAAGCTTTGTGATCCACAACTCCCTGAATTTTTCCAAAGCAAATACAGATCAAAAGACACATGCATGACGAGCTTTCTCTAGTTCCCATTAGGAGTTCAGCAGGAAAAAAATATCAATTTTAAAATAATCCACTACTCTCATTTTTATTTTTATTCATGTTATATTAAATGTAGTTTTGTACTTAAAAAAGGAAGTCTATAGCAAGTTAATTTAAAATCTCTCTTTTCTTAAATTTCAGGATGAAAACAAGATAATAAGCAATCCTCAATACTGCCTTTCTTAAAAAATAAACACAACTGGTTTAGTATCCAACAACGAACAAACTGAAGTGTGAGGAAAGCTATTCAAAAAGCACTTAGTAAGCAGTAACTTAGTTTAAGCCACTTGTTTGCTTCTATGAGCCCTACAGACTATCTGCTGCACTACTTTGATAGCAACACAATCCTGTATAGGAGAGTAATATCATAACCTTAGTGCCTACACTAGACATAAGACTTGTTTGCTCAACCAAAAAGTTTTATTATGTAATAACACTTACAAGGATCCAGCAATCACTTAGCTATTAGGTGCTGCTAAGCTTAACTACATATTCATATTTTCTTGAGCTTTAACTGGCCAATGTGTCCACATATACATCCCTTTAAGGGTAAATTTAAGTTACCTAAAGCACAATAAAGACAGAATAAAGCTTTGGCATCTCTGTAAACAGTGGTACTAAAGAAACTTCATTTAAATGAACAGTTCTGAGAAATGATGTACAATAAGCTACCCCAGCTTATTCTGCAACTTGTGGAAAACGCCTTACTTCTGGGGGGAGTGGTGTGGTATGATTCAGCAACATATATCAAGAACAGAGGGTCCTACTTTGTCCTGTGCAGCTCAAATTTGCCAATGAAATACCAAGGTACACGTGAAGACACAAAGCAGTAGCAGGGGGAGGGAGAGGAGAAGTGGGAAGCCTCTCACAGTTAAGGAAGCCACTGAGAATAAACACACTGCGCTGCACTTCACTGACAAAACTCTCTTTTCTATTTCTGTCATCCCTTCAGAGCCAAAACGCCTATTTAGGCGAGGAATGGGTTCTAGTCAGCTGTTCCTCAGAAAAGTTGTCAACTAAGATGTAATTAGAATTCATCATTCCTAGTGAGGGAAAAAGTTGGAGAGTTTCAGATCACAGGATAGAATTGCTATGTGTGAGAAAAAACAGCCTATTTGCCTTCTAAGCCAGACACACCAACATAAAAAAAATTAACAGCTAATTAACGGTAATGGGCTTCTACAAAACATTGTGTTTGGAGAATTCTCATTTTTCTGCCATGATTTATTCTCTCGTGGTCAGAAACACTCCAAGAACTAACCTGAATCCCTTCTTCATTTAGATGCACAAGCTGTTTAGCACTGAACATCCAACTATGCAATCCCATCTGGCTGAACCTGGGCCCATCAAAATAAAGTAATAACTAAAATAATTCCTCCAAGTCCTTACCCCTGGTTCTGATTACTGCTGGTCCTATGGACAAGGGTTGAGCACATAGGTGAGTGCTCCCTAATGCCTTTTGCCTATCTGACAGCTTAAACAACAGAACCCTGCTATCTAACGGATTGCTTCTACAGAAACAGGTGCCAAAAAGCTGCCATTCTAATACATATGATATGTAACACAACAGAATAGAAAAATATAGTGAAACTCAAGGTTTTTTCACTAATCCCTTGTCCACTGCTTTTACATGCTGCCCCAACTTTTAACACAGTATTTTACTATATAGGTTTCTATGAAGGGGTTATTTTAGCATCTCAGTCATAGCTCAATGTAAAGTTACCTTGCATTTCCTTTCCTGAAAGATGTTTATTCTGTGTGCAATGCATGGTATGACCTTGTTCTATTTTCCTGGCTTTTATCTGAAGGTGCAATCAAGTTTTAAAGAATGTTGCCTATTCTAATACGATGTTTTACAAAATGCTGTATATACACTTCACAGGATTCCTGAAACATGCCTTGTCTCATAATTAGAAGATCTATGCTATCTAACTTCATGAGTGAGGATGAACTGAGTGCTGCCATTATTAGCAGCTTAGGCCAAACAACTCAAGATGGGAGCACAAACCACATAGGAGGGTATGGCAGAGCATATTGTCAGCTGTGTCACTTCTGGAACACTATACAAGCTTGGCATGGCCAGGGTGGGCAGTTAGGTAGAATGGTGGTCACGTTCCCTTCAGTGAGGACTCTGGAGAAGCGCCTCACACCACATTTCCCTTTCTCCTCAGAACTGCTGGTGTTGCATATCTCCATCTGTAACAACCCTGTACTTTGCCCCGGCTCTGCGTCTGCAATCACTTCGCAGCCCAACAGAGCCAGGGCATTGCACTGTGGAGGCAGCAGCCCCAGTTACAAATGCCCTGCAGCTCCCACAGGCCTTCACAGAACTATAGAACCACTTGTTTGGAAAAGACCTCTGAAATCATTGAGTCCAACCATACCTGTCCACTACTAAACCACAACATATCCAACCATATCCTGGGCTGCATCGAAAGAAGAACGGCCAGCAAGTCAAGGGAGGTGATCCTCCCCCTCTGCTCTCTTGCGAGACCCCACCTGGAGCATTGTGTCCAGTTCTGGAATCCCCAACATAAAGATATGGATTTGTTGGAACAGGCCCAGAGGAGGACCATGAAGATCATCAGAAGGCTGAAGCACCTCTGCTGTGAGGACAGGCTCAGAGAGATGGGCTTGTTCAGCCTGGAGAAGAGAAGGCTACGGGGAGACCTTTTAAAGGCCTTACAGGACCTGAAGGGGGCTACCAGATCCCTGAGCACCTCAACTACCCATCCTTTAAACACCTCCAGGGATGATGACTCCACCACCTCCCTGGGCAGCTGTTTCAGTGCCTGACAACCCTTTCACTGAAGAAATTTTTCCTCGTAGCCAATCTGAACTTCCCCTGGCACAACTTGAGGCCATTTCCTCTCGCCCTATCACCTGGGAGAAGAGACCAACACCCACCTCGCTACAACCTCATTTCAGGGTGCTGCAGAGACCAATAAGGCTACCTGACCACCCGCTCCTCCCGCCTCCTCCCTCCGGTTTAAGACGCGGTGCCCACCCTTCCCAGCCGGATCCGGGCAGCTCCATGGGCTCCCCCCACCCCAGGTCCGTCACACAGGGGCTCCGCGCACCGCCACCGCCGCTTAACGGCCTGCCGGCCTCCCCGCCTCACCACCACTCCCCGCGCCCGCCGCGAGCCCCGCTGCTGCGCCCGCCGCGCGACCCCACCCGCCGGGCCGAGCCGGCCACGCCCCCTGGCGGCGGCTCCGCTCTCAGCACCGCCACAGGCCCTATTGCCGCAGGCAGCGCACGCACCTCGCGGCCTCTGATTGGGTACGCTTTGCAGCCAATACAGGGGCTTTCCGAGTTCCCGTGACGGCGTCAGAAGTGGGGCATGGCGGCCCTTGGGCCCGCCTTCCCCGCCGCCTCATTGGTCGCGCGGCACGTCAGTCACCTGCACGCGACCTTCGGCCGTCAGGGTCCCCTCGTTCTGCGCGCTTCGTCCTGCGCTGGGGCCACAATGGCCTCCGCGAGTGGCGTGGAGGGCGAGGCTGTCAGCGGGGCCCAGCTCGTCGCTGAGTCCCTCAAGACTCAAGTAAGGGCGGGGAGGAGGCGGCGACGGCTTGCGAGAGGTTTCCCTACGGCAGGCGGGCAGGGACAGTTCCCGCGGGCCCCGCAGCGCGGGGGAAGGGAAGGGCTTGCCTTGTTGATACAAGAAATAGCTACAATTACACAAAATCTAATATTTTAATTTAAGCTAAAGTAAAGTTTCATCTAAGTAACTGTATTTTTTTGAAAGTTAGACAGGATGTCCCTCTGATAGCGTTTTCTTTATAGCATGGGATTTTTTTCCAAAGTGTTTTTCCAAACACTTCAGAGAGAAGTGATAACGTCTTGTGTTAGGTAGGGTCTGTGCTGAAGAGATGTGCCTTCTTCTATAATCACCTCTTTGTGCAGTCTTTCCCTGTCTAAAATGCAAGGTCAGACAGCTGGCTCCAAAGCTCCAATTAGCAGACATTTGATTGTTGTGAAGTATGTCATAAAATTAAAATTAATTCTTGGGAAGTAATAGAAAGTGCATAAGATTTCTGGGAAAGTTTATACATATGCATGTAAGTGGGAAATATATTCTGTCCCCAGATCTTGTCTTGTTACACATGATTGATTGAAATCATTCCCTCATGCATCCAGCACTAAAATAAAGAATGCTGCTTTCTAAAACTCCAGAATGAGTAGAGAGGTTATTTACCAGCATTTTCAGTATTAGCCCCAGTGTGGCTGTCCGCATCCATCACCTAGAATCATAGAATCACGTGGTTGGAAAAGACCTTATCACTGTCTACAGCTACGGGAAAGGAGGTTGTAGTGAGATGCATGTTGGTCCATCACTCAAAAAATTGAGTCCAACTGTACCTCTCTGCTACCAAACCATATCCCTGAGCACCTCATCTACTCATCCTTTAAATGCTTTCAGGGATGGTGACTCAACCACCTCCTTGGGCAGCCTGTTCCAGTGTCTGACAACCCTTTCAGTGTAGAAATTGTTCCTACTGTCTAATCTGAACTTCCCCTGGTGTAACATGAAGCCAATTCCCGTCACTTGGAAGAGAAGACCAACACTCATCTTGCTACAACCACCTTTCAGGTAGTTGTAGACAGTGATAAGGTCTCCCCTCAGCCTCCTTTTCTCCAGGCTAAAGAACCCGAGTTCCCTCTGCTGCCTTTCATAAGGCTTGTTCTCCAGCCTCTTGGAGCCTTCTTGGTGTTAATTTTCTGTGAAAGTGTAAAAACTTGAGACACTACAAGAAATTTTCAGAGGAGGCGAAGCTGACGTACTGAGAAACAGGAAAATTATGTAGCAGGAATGTCCAAAAAGTAAGAAATAGTCAGTGAAAAGTGCTGAATGTGTGTTGGCAGAGGAGCTGAACCGTTGTTCCACTGCTTGTAAGACTCCAAAATCCAGTGCTTTGACGGCTACAAAGGACTTAACTGTAAATGTCAGTTGGCATTGTGTGTATGTGGGACCCAAGCAAATGGCAGGAAGATGTGCCGGGGAGGTTTATGTCGGATATTAGGAAAAGGTTCTTCACTCAGAAGCTGGTGGAGCACTGGAACAGGGTGCCCAGGGAAGTAGTCATGGTGCCAAGCATAACAATATTCAAGAAGCATTTGGACAATGCACTCAGACATATGATATAAGTTTTGGGGTTGTCCTATGCAGGGATAGGAACTGGATTTGGTGATCCTTGTGGGTCTCTTCCAAGTCAGGTCATTCTGTGATTGTTTCCACAGTGGCCTGTAGAGTTCTATGTGAAAAATATATGAAGTGAAATATATATGTAGTTACAATTTGTTTTCAGACTGCCTGTGTACTTAGTATGACCGTGCTTGGCATGTGCTTATTACCGCTCTCTTTTGGAAACAATTCTGATTTCTTGTAACATTTTTCTTTTTAGAATATTGAATACATGTTTGGCATTGTTGGTATTCCGGTCACTGAAATCGCAATTGCAGCCCAAGCAGTTGGAATAAAATATGTAGGCATGAGAAATGAACAAGCTGTAAGTATATATCTACAGTAGGACCAATCCTTTCCTTTAACCATTTTACAGTGGAATGAAATCCAGTTTACGTTTTCTTACTAGAAAGCATGTGGTATTTGAATGTTCCTTTAGCGAACCTGTAGGGAAGCAGTTACTGTCATTCTTCAATAAGGGGGAGCACTGGTGGATTGGATTAGGTGTTTCTTTTTGCCCTCCTTTTTCCACTTCCATTTTTAAGTGCCCTCTGCTTTTCTAATAAGGGAATTGCAACTTTTTTGGTTTTAGATGCCTTTCTCCAATCAGGGAGAGAAAATAACTATAACTGTTCTATTTGCAGTAACTGTAATATCTTTTTTCCTTAATTTTTTTTTAAAAAGCTCACCAAACAGTAAACCACAGAAAGTTAAAATGCTTCTGGATGCTCAAAATCAAGCACGAACGTACACTTAGATGGTCTTAATTGTATGTATTTCTGCTTTGCTGTGTAGATATCAGAAATTAGACTTAAGGTCATTAGCATTTCGATGTTATGCCACCAATTCTGGGTTTTTTAGATTTTCCCCAGTAGTAGCTCTTGAAGCGTTCAGTAATTTCTCAAGTGATCTGGGGCTGAATATAATAACTCCAGGTTTATACCTCGGTTTCAAGGATTGCTATGTGGGCTGTCTGGTTAGCTGCTAATTATTGAACTGCTAACAAAGGGACCATCAGCTTTCCGTACCTGGAGTTGCTCAGCTGCATTTGTCAATTTTCTGTAAGCGATGCCAACACGTAAATTAATTCTTTGAGTATTACCTTACGAGGAGATTTTTCTTGTGTTTTAACTTGCTTATGGATCCTTTCTCTCTATGAGCACTATTAATTAGAATTTTACCACTTTTACAAGGAACTCATATTCTGAACCTGGCAGTATCCAGGTGCCTGCATTTTGCAGCAGTGTTCTTTTTCTGTTTTCCAACAGGTAGTTCATAGCCTTTATTCGTTGCCCCAGATGTCAGTAAAGTATTATAAATAGTAGTTCTCCTAAATCACGTGGTCACAAGCTGTATGTTTCCTGTCTAATCCTTACATCCTTGTATTGGAATGTGAGAACTTAGAGGACTGCATGTCTCTGTGGAAGATCTGTAATATGGGAGAGGCAAACATACACGAATACGTTTCAGAGATGTATTTGACTCTTTGGAAGGACTGGGAATTCAACACGTTCTTTTTATTCCTGTAGGCCATTTAGCTTCAGTTATTAACAAGATGAAAATTAATTTCCTCATGTGTCTAATTAAGAGAGAGGACTGCTTTGCACGGTCAAGTGAGATGCTGTCCTGTTTTTCAATATTTACTTGATTCTTCTCTGTTAAAGAAATAAGAAACATTCTGCTATGTAAATGGTGAGATACTTTTGCTTAGGAGAATAACAATAACGTAAAAACTTGTTTTCACATCCAAATGTCAGGGTTTCTGTACTTTGGGGAGTGGAAAAGGATGATTAAAAATGTATCTTGTAATGAGATTTGTTTTTTTCTTTGTCCTCAGTGAGGACGTAATCGTTTGGCAGAGGAGTGGGTAAAAGATTATACACAGCATGTCCAAAATACACTTAATATTTACGTGTGCCATAGTTTTAATTGTCTAAGTTTATTAGTTGTTTGGTCTGGCTGTGGAGGATGTGTGTGCAGCTGCTTCCTTTGTTAGTGAAGGCAGCTGTATATTATCTGAGATATGTGGAAACCAAAGTTTTTTCCAGGTGTCGAGGTTTTGCCTCATTTCTGGGCCAGATGTAGCAAAAGCCCATAAAAACTACAGAATAAACTGTTCAACTAGAAAGAACGGATTAAAGTATTAAGTTAAAAACTTAGTATTACTAGTATCTATTAGCTGATCTTCTGTGGCCTTTAACATGGTATGGGTTGGCTAGAAGCAGTTCAACCCGTGTCCCGTATGCCCTTTGAACACTGAATAATCATGTTGTAAATCCGCAGGAGTGTTGTGTTTGTCTGTCCCTTGGTAATTAGAGACTGCTGTGATTGTTTGGAAGACTGATAACCTAGGTCTGTTTTAAACTTCAAAAAAATCCTTTAGTAGATTGTTGTTCATTAGCAACACACATTGCTAATGTTTAGTTCTTAATCTTTAATAACAATTATCACTACGTATTCAAAGCAATCTCTTCTTCATAATTGTATCCTAGGTTAGTCATGAGTAGGTAATAAGCTGGAGCTGGTACAGTGTAGTTAGCACGAGTGGTCCTAGCTGTCAAGGGAATCAGACTCAAGAATCTGTATTTTCAAGGCCCGCATTTAAGCTTTATGTCATTACAAAAGACATCATGTACCAAGTGCAGGTTCATGCAGCAAGTTCTCACACCAAGTTGGTCACATGCCCCTACAGGAACATTGAGCATTAGATACAGCTAACAGCTTCAAGCCTGCTCCTAGACATGGCAGTACTACTTTAACGGGGCACTGGGTACACAAATGCTGAACCATTGTTTACTAGCTATGTTGTATTACTTTGCTTACATTTGAGTTGTAGACAGACTAATTCAGTGAAACCCTGCGTAGTGTGCTTCTACTTGTAGGGAGCAACAGGCCTCTGCTTTGGCTGCAGTTCAGACTCGGCACTCATGGGTGGCTGCAAACTTTGGGTTCAGTGTCTGCATTGGACCTGCTACATTTCATTCTAATGATGATTGTGAGTTTGGTGCTCATTGGCATTTTACATGCCCATATCCTTGTTGCCTGGAAAATAAGGATCTGGTTTCAGCTGATCAATTGTGTTGTGACCTTGACAGATTTTGTGAGTGCCATTATTCATATTTTAGTGCTGGGAGTGCAAGGTTCATAAGTAAAATGGAGTTTTGTTCTTACTGTTCACACAAGAAAAAGTTTCTAGGTATACATTCAAAATTATTTCCAGTCTCCTCTCCTCTAAATACAGATAGATTTAGTTATGTTGTTTTCTTGCAGAATCAAGCAATACATATTTTAATGGCAATGACTGTACATGAACCCCAATTCTATGTGCTGCTTTGTTTTGTCACTCAGTTCTAAAAAATTATTGCCATGGAAACTCCACACCATGCTTTGAGCATCATTAACAGGATTTTCAGTAACACCTACTCCAAATATTTCTAAACTTTTACACACAGATGTGTCATCAAATTGTTATCTCATTCTTGAATATTAGCGATATTTTTCTTGTCCGTGTCAGAGACTTATGAAAAGTAGAAAGGGATTTTTCTTGTCATTGTACTTTTTTTGTCAACAATTGCCTATCGTAATGCTGGAAAGAAGATAGGGGCTGCTTAGTATTCCACTACTAACCCTCACATTTTTCTCCAAGGGTTGGTCTGTTTTGCCGAGAGTTGGTTTAGGAGCATTAGGATACTTCTGTGTAAAACCTTATTATAAATCTGTGTTTTCATTCATTTAAGCTGAGATTGGTAACATGCTGTGTTACCGAGAAATGTTGATCAGTTTGAGGAAGACGTAAAGGAGCTTTTTAGTAACTTTTAGATGGAGATTTTGTGTTACCTATTCTTACCACAGTATTACTCAAATATATCTGAAAAACAAAATCCCAACTCTGTTTCAAAATGAAAGAGTCAGCCTATCAGGCCGGGAGCTTAGTTATATAGAAAAACAATTTGTAAAATTACTTTTTTCATTGTTAGTGCGTGCTGAATTCAAGACAAAAGCATGAGAATATGAGGGAGTGAATTTGCAATGTCACAGGTGTTTATCCTTTGGAGTTCTCTGGTCGACCATAAGCTTCTGTTTCTACTTGGTGACCTATTGCCTTGTTGCCAGGTGAACTTTACATCTGAATGTTTATGTTACTACAGGAACAGCATAAAAACATACTCTGTAATAACAGTGCTGCTAAGCTGTGTTAACATGTTGTATGCATTACTTTTATGAAAATTATTCTAAATGCAATTTGTCTTTAAAATGTCAAAGTAGCTAAAGTTAAGTGTGATACCAGAAATGGATTGAGAAGTACTTCAGCTGCTCAGCTTGTAAAAGACAATCCTTAACCTTCTGGTTAATATCTCTAGTGTGTGGTTTCAACCTCTTGCTTCCTTCCTAAAATAGGATGAGTCATTCCAGTGATGGTGGATTTCTGTTTGTTGTCTTTGTCTTGCAAATCTCTCTTCCATGTTAGTCTAGAAGGTGTACATTTCTTATGCTATTCTGTTCATTTTGCTTCCCTGTTTATAGGGGTTTTCTTGTATGTTGCTGTTTTTTTCATTTTTTTAAATCATCAACATTCTTCATGTAATAACCGTTAACAACAGAAGCCTGAAATGTGGAGGTGAGATTTTTCACATAAGCCTTCATGAACATACCTTATAATGGGGAGGGTAAAGGGATGCTTCTGCTTATATTTAAGTTCTAATGAGCTGGGCAAAATCTGTATCTGCTTATTTTTAGCATTTTTGTTGAAAATTATGTACAAGATATCATAAAATGTATATATAATTGTATAATTAACTCCAGTATTTTCAATAGGCCTGTTATGCTGCATCTGCTGTTGGATATTTGACTGGCAGGTACATTCCATATTTATTAATATTTAAAATAATATATTAACTGTATTAGTCTCAACAGCTAGAAGCTAGGAATATTTTTCTGTTTTGGAGCCGGATGGGTTTATGTGTGCAGATATAGGACAGTTACAATGGAACATGAATTTTAAAATAACTGTCAGTAATATTTATCAGTATTTCCATTGCTATGATTCAGGGAAGGAATAAAGAGATGTATAATATTGTCCATCTTGTAACTTTCTTTACTTTTTCTCTTTTAGTTTCTGGATAGTAGTTTAACACCATTGGTATGAAGGTAGAAATCATGCCACCATTTTTTGTTACAACTTGGTGGGCCCACTATACCTTAATCTCATCATCTGGATATATTATTCAACAAATACCGTATCAATACAGAGGCTGATCTTCCAGTCTCCTCTTGCCTCTTCTGACATGAAATACTGGGCTTTCCTTTTTTGACACTGCATTTTGCTCTTAATGTTTTTGGGAAGTGTTCTGTAACTTGTGAGGTGCTGGGTGATATCCCATGGATCCTTTTCTAAAGTAAATATCTGGTGTCTGAGTGTCCACAATTGCAGACCTGATGATGCAGGTGGTTGTTCCTTATTCTGTCTGCAAGCATGACACCTGTGTTACACAGTTTTGTAGTTTTTCTTCCTTTGAATAATACTCTAGAAGTCAGATGTTGTTTTTTTTCTGGTATGTAATCTGCAAAGCTACTAAAGAATGCTCAGTAGTTAACAATTGTCATTTTTATCTCATCACCTGCCATAACAAGTGCCTCTGTCTTAATAAAACTGTAATAAAATTTGTGTTGGATCAGATGCACTTCTTTTGTGACCTTTCTTCATTGATATCTAGTGCTAAAGTGGGACTGAGAAAACTGCAAACACAAGTGGCTTGCCCAATTGCATATAACCACTAGATGATAGAGTAAATGCAGTATAAGAAGTAAGAAGCTGTGCTGTCATGAGCCTGCATATGTTGCAGACCTCTGTGTGGGTGGCACGTAACAGCATTTACTTGCTTTTTCAGTCAGGTTTATACAGGTAAATAATTTCTGATTCTCATGTCCATATTTAGTCTGTTATACAAATCCCTTGCTGTTCGTGCATTTTGATGACATGAGTAAAACTTTAAAATTTTATATTTCAGCATCTTATTGTTTTTGTTGGTGATTGATTCAATCTTCCCTGTGCTCACTGTCCTTTTCTCTCTATCTCCTTTTTTGTTTGTTTGTTTTTCTATAGACCAGGAGTATGCCTTGTAGTGTCTGGTCCAGGTTTTTTACATGCCCTTAGTGGAATGGCAAATGCAACCATGAACTGCTGGTAATTTAACTGTATTTTGCCCTTAAAAGTTATAATTGTTTGCTATTATTTGTTGCAGATGTTGAGCTCCACAGTATTTAGTATGGGAGGGTTTTTTTTTTATTTCTTGTGGGTAATGAGAAGGGAATTCTTCATTTATCAATCCTAAAAGTAATTTAGTTCCATTTTTTGTATTCTCATGGATAAAATTCTCCATTGTGTCCTACCCCATTATGCATATATTGGAAAAATCTATTAGTGTACCTGATTGTATGGATACATTTGAAAATGAAGTTGATACTCAGCCTGTAATGCTTTATTGATCATGGAGAGTTAGAGTTTTTTTCTAAATTTAAATCCCCATTGCCTTTGAATTACTGTATTCCATATGTGAACAAATTGACAACTGCATTGTTAAAATCCATACTTTCTCCCCACGCAGACATTTAGAGCAGTAATTAGGTATTGAATTAAATCATCTACAGAGTGATAGCATTTACTCCCACGAGCCTTCACTGAGACATAGCAACTTCAGCTGGTCTGCCACCAAAAGCTGTTCAGAGAGCTGAATGAGGTATTTGGGGTAGAAGCCCTGGAATACTGAACGCAGATGATTTGGAGCATTAGAATAGCAGTGGATTGATGTAAAAGGGAAGCTCAGTAACAGGAATGCTAACAAATCAAGTCTCAGGCACTTTGAAAAAAGACCTCTGGTATTCAAATTCTTTTTGTAAGAAATGAGTTATTGAGTGAAGTTTTGTTGTCCCTATGTGACCTTAAATTAAAAAAAAAAAAAATAAGAAAACCTTGCTTTTGAACAGCCATGGATTTGGTTATAAGAAGGAAACATTCATGGCACTTGCTTATGGATTTGCAGGAGATATTTTTATTTTCTCATAAACTGAGTTTTATCTGAGATAAGCTATGTTTACCAGACTTGATCTTGCATAAACCTGTAAGCTTGGCAAAAGGTGAAGAGAATGACTTATCTAGTTTGGCAGACCATTTGAGCATATAGTAAGAAGACTGGTTTTCACTAACAAAATCACCGTGTTTGTCCCCAGTGATTTTTTCATTGATCACAGCAGGTTTGCCTTTTACCCACCATGTGCCAAAAGGAGAGAAGTAACCATTCAGAAACTTTAGATTTAGCCTGATGAAACACATTTTCCTTGGCTCCCTCATTAGGGAGCACCTCCTTTGAGTGTTTGAGAATACCAAAGGTGCTCTAACACTTACTTTTGGCTGGCCTTAGCATTGTAAGAAAGTGTGCTGTGCTTTCAAGAGGAAGACTAGGGATTCTTTTGTTAACTGGTAAGCTTTCTAGCTTGTTTTGCAAGACAGCAGCATGAATATTTGAGCAGGCACTATGGAGAAGGAGTGTTGCAAGGGAAGACCAGAAACAGTCCAAGCAAAGGAAGGGAGATGAAAATAAAGTACGTTGAAGGGTTTGGTTACACTGATCTAGTACGCTGTGCTGTGAAAAGGAACATAGTCCCATGTCATCTCCAGACAAGGGAGGGAGTGGAGTATGCATCTGAGAGCAGACGTTAGAGAGGTCTTCTTGGGGTGCCAACAAGGTGTTAAGTCTCCTGCTGTATACAGTTCACTGCAAGGAAGTGAGGTGAGGAGACCAGTTTGTAGGGGAAGGTTGGTCCTCATTGGTGTCTCCTAGAAGTCATGTGATTCCATGATAATAGAATTGCTATTGTTAATGTGCTGCAGTGGCTAAACTTTGGCTCATTTCTCACCGAAGTAAGCTAATAGTTGAACTGGCCCTGCTGGTTCTGACTTTGAATAGCTCTAACTAAGTGGTAGTCCTGCCTGAGTTGTCCGTGTTGAGCCTGGAGACCGATTATTCTGAGTCTGCTCCATTTCAGTCTCTTCCAGATGAAAAGAAATGTCTTCTGTATCAACTGGAAGAAAGCAATCTGATAGCACGATTTGCTACCAGTTGTGCTTTTGGATTGTATTGCCTGAGCACAGGTTGGCTGAGTAGAAGAAAGAGCTTTTGTTTTACCTTGGAACCTTGTCACAGTGAGCCCTTGGACATATAAGTCTAACCCCCTAGGTAGCTAATGGGGCCTTGGTAAACTGCATTTGCAGGAGTAAAACCTTTTGATATTTTATGTTAAAAATTGCCTACAGTGCTGCCCTCTTATCTCCTGCCTTATTCCAAGCAGAAAGGTTTTGTGTCTTCACTTTGGCTGTGAAAATAGGCTCCTAAGAAGAGTTTGTGATAGTTGCAGGAGTTCAATGTGCTGTAGCACGGTGAGATACCACGCTCTTTACCTGAAGTTGCAGTTGAAATTTTTTTCAGTTTAGTACAGTTCTTCTCCTGCAAGTCCATATGCTTTTCTTACTATTTTCATTGCAGTTATTCCTGCCTCACTGTTGGTTTTGCCTTCATTTAAACTACATGCAGTAATAAATACTGCTCTTAAAAGTATCTGCAGTATTGTAACAGTAGTACAATATGGTGATTTGTTTGGGGAAAAAAATTCTGGTTACAGCTATGAATCAAAGCAGAAGCAAATCTTTTCAAGATACAGCTGTTGGAGTCAGCTGTCTTAGGTGCAGAATTGAAGTAGTATTGTTTATTAAAATATTGAAATAAATTTGAAAGAGATAAGTGAAAGCAGCATAGCGTTTGTCACTGTGAAACAGACTGGTTATATATGGATAGTCATAATAATTTTGCTCAGGGAAGAGAATCAGCAAAAAAAATCTCTAGAGTACACACCGAATGTATTTTCCATAAGGATTTTTCATAGAGGTGAGATACACCCTGAAGTTCTCCTTTCATCTCATCTCATCTCATCTCATCTCATCTCATCTCATCTCATCTCATCTCATCTCATCTCATCTCATCTCATCTCATCCTGTCAGGGGATTAGAACTGAGATTTTTGATTTGTGGGAGAGAAATGGCCTGGTTATGAAGCTTGGATCTAGATACACATATCAGCAAATTTTATGGATGATTAAATTTGGCATCATGCATTGTGCACACTGTAGATGTTTCAGCTTAACACCGTGTAAAGATAAATGCAGTTAAAGGAAAAACAGTATCTGAAGAGAAGATCTTTAGGAGACAAAGCCAAGAAAGTTATTGACCAAATATTTCTATTTAGTGTGGATGAAAGAGCAGATTAATAGGACAGCTTTCTTTCATTGACTTAACTTTAAGCATTTTAAGGAGTTTGAGTGTAACCTACAAACTGAATAAAATGCCAGGCTTTATTCACTGTAGGACAATAATTTATTGTATTCTGTGGAAATTATAATAAAAACGTGTTCCTATGGAATGTATAACCCATATTGTAAATTAATGCTGCCTTTCTCACATAGCTGTGAACCAATTTAAGAACAGGACTACTTGTAGGCATGTTAAATTTTGTTCATCTCTTTGCTCTTTGTTCCTTGGGAGTTGGTTTGGCGTTTTTTTTTAGTGAAAACTGAATGCAGGGAGAAGTGCTGTCAGATACTCATGTAATTTCTGCTGTGTTCCAAATTGTACATGAGGAAAATCTAACCTTTCTGAAAAGGCTGTTTCCTACTGTGTTTCTTAATTCTAGTGTTTGTGCACATTACAATGCTTCTTATGAACAAACATCTTAACACTTTTTAGATCAATCAATACTTTTTAGCTTTTTGTATTAGCTGTTGTAATTCCTCTCAAAACACCTTGTCACTTATGTTATCAGACTTTAGGGAAAGTTGCTAGAAATGTGACTTGGTGTTAGAATTTTTTATGCTAATTGCAGATCACTTAGTACAGGCAGACTGTCCTAAAACTACTCATCCAGAAGCTGACACTCTCATATTTATAATCCATTCCTGTGCTTATACTGGTCAATTTCTGTTTCTTTTGAGATCTGTGGATGCTCAAGGTGCACAACATCCCCAAACCAGAAGGATCTGGCCATAAAGAATGTCTACAGATGTGATTGCACTTATAAAAAATGTGCACCTGCTTAATGTTGGAATTTTTTTGTTTCGTTAATTGTTTTTTTAAATTTACTTTCCTAGGCCCCTGATTGTTATTGGAGGCTCTTCTGACAGAAATCAGGAAACCATGGGAGCTTTCCAGGAATTCCCACAGGTAACACAGGCATACAACTTCCTACCAAATGATTTCAGTTAAATAATGGGTTTGTTTCTTCATTGGTGTAAGAATAATGATCCCTAACATTGCTTAATAGTTGTTATGATTTGCTGCATCTGCTGGTTTAAGATTGACATTGTGTAAATACAGGAGGTATTGACAGTTATGTTGGAATTCATGCACTGTTTTAGGTTCTCAGCTGGTATAAACTGCCTTTATGTATCTGTTCTGAGATGGAAGTAAACAAATAAACTTTCCAAGAAAAACACCACTTTCTGTAAAGACATACTTAAGCACTCAGTGCAATAAGTATGGCTTTGACAGTTTCCACCAATCTGAGGAACTGTGTTTTTCCATGTGGGAGTTTTCAGCTTGTTGTTTTACATTTTTCATTTTTTCCCTTTTAGTCATATTGAAATGAGATGGAAATTAGCAAATTACTTTGATAAATCAATATAATATTATATGCATTTATTCAGGTTGAAGCTGGGAGGCTGTACAACAAACTGTCTGTCCGCCCAAGCAGCCTAGAAGTTATACCTGCTGTTATTGAAAAGGTATGCAAAAAATACTAAATCAGCAACAGAACTTCAAATAACTGTCTCCTGCTGTGTACGTTTTGAGGGTTTATGTTTTGTTTGATTGTTACTGTAAATAGTTTGTTTCTACTGATATTAGGTGATGGTTGATTGAGTAAATTAACAACTAGGGAGGATTTTCCTATGAACTGTGCTGTGAAGCAGGTTAGAAATAGATTCTGGTCCAATCTAATACTTACTGATCCCTATTTCACTTTTTGTTAGTTTCAGTCAGAGCTGGAAAGATTTTTATGGGAAAAATGCCTTTAGGGAGAGGTACAGGAACTAGAAATGCAAAATTCATCTCTCTACCATTTCATTATGTGAAGATTTGGAAGAATGGGGGTGGAAATGATTGTGTTTGGCTTTGAGGTTTGTGTGTTGGTTTGGTGTTTTTTTTGAGAAAGTGAGAGAAAACACATCCTTATCTCAATGCTTCAGAAAGGGTTGCAAAAGTCTATTGGGACTGCTGTAACACTTCAGCTGCATCAACCTATATTCTGTGTACAATGCTACTGTTTCCAGAAGTGGAAATTCAGTGGAGCATCTGCCTGTAATAGAATGGGATTCAAAAGTAATAGAAAATGGAGGTATTGGTTGTCTTGTTTTTTTTCTGTTTGTTCTACTTTATTAAATAGAATTGAGCATGAAACTTTAATTTAGTATTTCCAAATACAGTAGCTGATAATGCAGTTGTCTCATTGTGAATTAAACAAAGAATTTACAGTCCAATACTGTGCATCTACTGAAAGGCTTCAGGTGACATAGGGTGGAAAATGTAAATAACTATCAACGCGTGAATTTATTGCTATAAATCAGTCCATGTAATCCTTCCCTGTGGTGTTCAGCAATATGAAACAGAATTTTCCTTCTCTGCCTACTAAAGGGTTTTCTTGGGTTTTACATATAAAGACTTCTAAAATTATTTGTTTTCTAGGCTGTAAGAACCAGCATATATGGTCGTCCAGGTTCCTGCTATATTGACATACCTGGGGATTTTGTAAATCTTCAAGTGAATAAGAACTCTGTCAAGTGCGTAAAGATTATATTAATTGTTTTTCAAGTCACTGAGTAAAAAAAAAAAGTTTTAAGATTCTTTTATGTTTTCTTTTCTTAAAACAAGAAAAAGATAAACATGAGCAAGAAATTAAATACTTTGCCACAAGGCTGAAATGATATGCAAAACAGAACCTCTAAATATAACATTGCATCTTAACATATCATATAGATTATGGTTGGTAATGAAATGTGCAAAAAGGAACAAATTAATATGATGGTACTACAATGATGCTACTTTGTAAATCTCAGACACAATGCTACCTATATGATTAAAGAAACAACCAAGAAAATCTGAGTCAGTTTTAAAAAATGTATCCTATTCAGATAAGTGCTGTGAATAACATAGTGTGCAACAACTGCAGTTTTAAGCTAGACAACAGGTTTTGTCTTTAAACATTTCTTGGTTTAAATTTTTTAAAGAGCCTCTTTTGTTTTCTTTGACTTCCAGGTACGTAGAATGCTGCCTGCCACCTCCTATCAGCACAGCTGAAAGCTCTGCTGTATCCAAAGCAGTGTCTATCATTGCTCATTCCGAGCAGCCTCTGCTAATCATTGGCAAAGGTAGCGTGCTTTAATGTGCATTGAACTGTACAAGTTTGGGACAAGGACAATGACCCAAGTGATTTCTTTTCCCCATAAGTATAGCCATCTCTCTGTCACACTCTGTTAAAACAAAGATAAAACAAAACAAAACAAAATTCTTTGACATGTGGTGTTAAAATCTGCTTTGTTTTTAGAATATCTTTGTTATGTACCTGTTTAATTTTTCATCTAAGTTAAGATAAAAATCAGTTTATAAAATACAGGTTTAAGTAGAAAAAAAAATCATGTAACGATTATGTTAAGCATAGAGCCAATACCAAGGGATCACTTCCGAACAATTTTATAAGAATACAGAAATTATATTCTCTCTCTGATGCTCTGGCATGTATAGCAAGAATCAGAGTAACCAAAGGTCATTATTCCATATGGACTTACTGAAAGTGCCAGCCTTCCTGTGAGGGGACATGAAGCAGCACAGCAGGTGTTGCTGTTATTGCTGTTTTACAGACTTTCCATTTTACTGTGCCACTGGCTTTTGTTCCTGAAATAGAAGTGCCTGTAAACACAGAGGATAATTATTCTCTGTGCTGGTTCACTTTTTTCTGTCCCTCTTTGTGGAATGTGAGTCACTGCAGTGGTGTTTCCATTGAAGATGCAGATTTGCTAGGAACAGAATTGAAATTACCAACTTGTTTCACCCATACTGTGCTGCAGACCTGGAAATAGATCTGTATCTTGGAGAGATGTTCTGTGTTTAACCAGGAAGTGAAATGAGATGGATCTTGTAATTGATTGGGTAATGAAACAGCAGAGACAAAGTAGATAAGGAGAGGGGTTTTTCCCCTCTCTCTGTCTTGATACACATCAGAAAAAAGGGGTTTCTTTGAACATGAAAGGTAGAAAACTCATATATATATAACTTTTTTTCACCAGTTGAGAAGTATTGTCTTTTCTTCAGATCTATTTAACAGATGTAGCTGGACTTTCTGCTAGTGTTATTGTTAGCAGAATGTTTGGAAGATATGTAGAAGTTTGATTTTCAGAATTTAAGACTCAGCGGTCTTAAGTCATTGCACAAGAACAAGTCAATTATTCTAGATTGCCTGGGCAACCTTGATTCAGCAGCCCTGTACTGAAAGTAACATCACAGTAAATGTATGCACAAACACACATCTTCACATAGTCTTCTTTGAGCTTCATTTTTTTCATTTAAAGACCTATTTGGGCAGATTGTTATGGAGTATATAATACAATAGCATGCAGGGAGAAAGCCAAAAATGACATGACATGACGCATGGGTCATCATGTGTTGCTGCTGCTGAAGCCTCTGCCCCATAGAACAGAACTTCACCCACCCAAGACTGTCTTTCTGGATAAACAATTTCCTATTTTTCCCTGCTCTGCTTCACAGAAATTGCTAAATAGTTCAGCTGATGTCTTGCAAAAAAGCCCCTTTTGTCAAAAATATGGGAAATTTTAACCCAAATACCTGTAGTTCGGCATTTTATGTTTTGTGTTCTCCAGAATGAAAAATAACAGGCAGCTTTCATAATGGGAAACAGTACTCTTTCTGCCACCAATGCAAAAGGGTTAGTTTGCATTTAAGGAAATAGTCAGTTTCTGTAGTATTAAACAGTCTCTTTCATTTCATTCAGGTGCTGCTTATTCACGTGCTGAAAACAACATCAGAAAGCTGGTGGACCTTAGTGGACTGCCTTTTTTGCCTACTCCAATGGCAAAAGGAGTAGTTCCTGATAACCATCCAAATTGTGTAGCTGCAGCAAGATCAATGTAAATATAAAGCAAGGCTTCTAATCCTAACATTTGAGAGACAACTAGGAACTGTGGTGGTCTGCAAATGCCAGGGAAAACAAAATGCATACAAGAAAAATATTTCAACCACATTTTGCCCCTAATTTTAGAGCACTGGAGATCTTGTTTGGAAAGAGACAACAGATTTAGGTGGATCACTTTTGACAATGCTTAGAGTGCTGGCCAGGAAGATGCTATACCTGGGAGCTAGTATTCTGTGACTATGAAACCTATGGAAAGTAGATGTCTCAGTGTTGTTAGTATGTATTTTGTAGCAGAGTAAACGGTAAACGGTTTATGCTAAATGTTTAACTTAACACACTAGACAAATTACTAGCTTTTTATCACCATAAACAGAAGCTTAAGATGCAGTTGAAATTTTGCTGTGTATTGTCTCTGCATGATGTTCACAATACAGTGTTACTAAATTGCAGTTTATTTAAAAAAATAAGGTGTTTCAAACTACACGGAAGGACTATGTTTAAAGTAATTTATAAGAGCTCTTTTTGGCTTTTGGCAAAATTAATGTCATTTCCCTATTAGAGTTCTACTAGGTGTGAATATTAAATATAGTAATAATCCTTCCTAATCTGTTTTTCTTATTTCCTTTTATTAGGGCATTACAGCATGCTGATGTAATCATCTTACTTGGTGCAAGGTTGAATTGGATTTTGCATTTTGGTCTTCCACCAAGGTTTCAACAAGATGTAAAGGTTATTCAGGTAAGCAGAGAAATTGTTATAACTTGAAGGAAATTCTCTGTGTTCTAGCATTGCCTCAAACAATTATTGTAAAATTTTTGGTAGTGTACTTCATGTGGTAAATACTACCCTATGGACAGTACAGTACAGTGCATATAGTTGTCCACTATATACATATCTATATAGTTGGCTAATACAGGCTTATGCTCATGATACATGTGTGATCTTTGAAGCTCTGGAACTTCTGTGATTGAAAGTAAATTGTCTTGACATTGTGAAACTTTTTTTGAAATAGAATTACTTTCATATCCAGAGTCAGTCATTATAAGAGCTCAGACATTCAGAAATGTTAGTAGGAAAAGAGGAAGAAAGGTTGTTGAACTAATTAATGTATTTGACAATCTGCAAAGCCTTAGAAAGACAAGTCATTGAATTGTTTATGTCCTTCAAGTCTCCTCCCTTATCTGTGACCGAAGAAAAGTAGTTGATTCAGTGTGCTGACTGGCCTCCATTCAGTCATCTGGAACATAATCTCAACTTCCAAACTTTGCATCTTTTCCAGAGGAATAACACTATTTTTTAAGCTACAATTCCTTTTGACTTATGCAATAGTAAATCTTTTATGTTTCCTTTTTCTAAAGAATGCATAGAAAAATACTTTTTCTTCTGACTTGTAGTAATTTTTTTCCTCTGTCAAGGGTTAGTATTGAAATACTAGTTCAATTCATAGACTGTATGATCTGGTCATAAGTTAGCATTCCATGTAACCTTAGAAGTCTCATGTATCACTGATAAAAAAAGTGGGAAGATTTCATCAATAGTTGCAAATTCCTTTTCAGTTTCTTCGTAGCAGCGAAATTCTTACTGCTAAGTAACAGACAAGAACTTTTCTCAGTAAGAAAATTACTGCTTTGCTTAGACTTTAAGAGTATACCTAAGACTAGATTTTTAATTCTTCTATAATTATCACTCAAATCACCACCGCCTTCTCCTTAATATTCAAAAAAAGTTCTATACTGTCTGTAAAAGCATGAAAGAAGCAAGCAGTCAGTTTTAAGAATATATGTGAACTTTTGTTGAAATGGGTATGTACCTTTGTATAAAGCATTTCATTATGTCATTTAAATGAAAGGCAGAGGAGAGTTATCTGTACACTCAAAACAAGGGATAAAGGCACTGTTAGACCAAGTTCCTCACTTGAACTGAAGAAAAATCTCTTTAATATCCCTGACTTGATGATGATCTTTCTTTTTGAAATATAGATTGATATTTGTGCAGAAGAGCTGGGGAATAATGTGAAGCCAGCTGCAATTTTATTAGGTGACATAAACATCGTGACTAAGCAGGTAACATAATGTCAGGTGTCCTGTTTTGACCTTGATTTCCTCAATTGATATAAAGCTACCTGTTAAAAAAGAAAAAAAAACCTGCTTAAGGAAAACTCTGCATCCAGTCTATTCCCAAATTAAAGATTCTGATTAGTGTTACTGTGATTGTGCTAGGACATTTCTTGATAACGTTTTTCTTGATACTCATGATGTTCTTTTTTAAATATGTTGAAAGAGATCACTGCAACACTTAAATGTTGTTCCAGCTCTTAGAAGAATTCAGCAAAAGATCATTGAAATATCCTTCTAATTCAGAGTGGTGGAAGAGGCTAAGAGAGAAAATAACAAACAACGAGGAAAGATCAAAGGTAGTAAGTACTGTGTTAAAGTAAAGGGGAGTTTTATACCAAAACATAGTCGATTTTGTCAGTGGTCTGTATCCAAGTTCCCCAATCACTTCTGACAGTCATGTTACCCAGACTTTGAAAATGTCTTTACTATTCCAGTAAAGGCTTACTTTTGTCAGGCTTATGAAATCTTAAGTCTTAATACATAAATGTAAGTTAATTGTTCTAGATTTTGTATAAATTCCAACTGTGTAGAAGTCATTGAATTTTGGGATTGGGTTCTTAAAGCCAGTGCTAGAAGACCACAGCCAGAGCTCCTGTGTTACGGCAGTGAATTCTAAGCAATGGGCTGGTACTCCAAGTGCCTCCAAGTGGAAGCTAGCTTGGATGAAGATACAGTCTTAGTATTCTTCTGTAATCGTGCTGTTTAGCTCTTCAGCAATGTTGGTGAAAGCGTCATCTGTGTTAAAGGCAAGTAGCTATTAAGGTCTAAAGACCACAGGTGCTTGGGACGTGTCTAACTTTATGCAACTTATATTCTGCAAGTTCAGATGCATGTTCCATTGATTTGGATCTAAAATAAATTAATTCTAGCAGATCACTCTTGAACTAGCTCCCTGCATGCTGATGACAGCTCACTTAGGGATATCACTGGTCAAACCTATGTGCAGAACAATTTCACATCTCTCAGGTTAAAGTGAGTTTTAATAGCTTTCTGTTAAGGGTTACTGAGCTGAAATAAATATGTTGTGTCACTAGAACAGGTACAGAAGGAGTGACCTTGGCGTAGTGCATGGAAGACCAAATACTTCATCTTTAGCTAACAGATCGCATTTTTATTTCCATTGGTATTATTTACATGTCTCAGTTCTGCACTGCGCTATAAATTATATGCACAGGATTTAAAAGTATCTCTTATTTTTAAGGGATTAGCATTACAGAAATCTCTGCCAATGAATTATTACACAGTCTTTCATCACATCAGAGAACTGATACCCAAGGACTGCGTCTTAGTAAGTGAGGGAGCAAATACCATGGACATCGGACGAACTATGCTTCCAAATTACTATCCTCGTCAAAGGTGCGGCATTTTCTTTGTGTGGACTCAACAGGTTAGATGTATCTATGAATATTTTCATTTTGCTGAGAAGTATGATGGTCCAGAATTTTTGTAACACTTTTAAAAGTTCTAAATGAAATATAGAAGTTTAGTTGAGAGAGTGGAGGTTTTCCACGTATATACTTATATCCTGCAATAGATTTTAACAATTCTTTGTGACTTGTCTATGTGCTCTGCAACAGAACGGTGGTGGTTTCTCATTCGTTTGTGGAAAGTGAATGAGGAGCATCACATTGAATTCCTTGATCTACATGTTTATTTCTGTGCTCAGAATCTGTGGTAAATACTGATTTAAAATAAGAACAGTCATTGGGATTTTCATGTTGAAAATAATTCATATGAAGAAGTTTTCTTTGAAACATGCTTGATAACAGGGAAAACTTTTAAGAAGAAACAACTCATTTGAAAACTGGGTTATATATTGGACAGACTTCCATGTAAACCTGCATGCCTAAAATGTAGGCACCCAAATTTGGAGGTGTTGTTATGTCACTTGAATAATATGTCTAGTCTGCTTTTAATGTAAGTAGGAATTAAGTGCTGTTTCTTGAATGAGGCAAAATAATGAGTTCTGGTGAGGTAAAACTTCTGAACTGACTGTGAAGCTTGTGCCTTCTTGTGAAAGTAGCACTAAAGTCCTAAATGAACCTGAATACTTCTCTGTAAACAAAAAACAACAAACCAAACAAAAAACCTACTTCCAGTAATGTTGGGGGAAGAATTTGCATTTTTCCCCCTATTTAAAATAAGGGCACAGTAATGTTAATGGTTGTCTTTTCAGATTCCATTGTGCATATCTGAAAGCAAATTTGAAAAGTTGACCCTAGAATAATCTAGTTGTTTGTGTATGCTTTTATCCATTATGTTCTTCTGCCTGAATTGGTCTAACTTAATTACAGCTTTCAATTTGATTTCAAAAGTTGAACAGAAGACTAAAATTTGAACAACAGTATTTAACCGATGGCTTTCAGACTTCTAGTTATATTTTCAAGGAATTAAATATAGAAAGATTCTTGTAGTCTGCCTACCTCTAGAGTAATTGAATGTTTTTGAAATATTGTTACTATGCAGGCTAAAAGCATACAAGAATAGTTCTTCATTGTAGTACAACTAGTGTTTAAGAGTGCTTTATTTTAGAGTTCCAGTATGTCTATATCACTTTTAAAACATTTGCAGCCTCAGCAGATGTATAGATTATTCTGTTCAGTCAAACATTTGATAGCTCTTTAGACTAATTGTTTATGAAACAATATTTGAACAGTAGATGAAAAATTATTAAAAATAAAGAGAAGTCACCATGGATTAACTTAAAAGTTGGAGTAGAAATAAAGGGATAATAATTCTGTATTTCTCCCCTTTAGGCTTGATGCAGGTACTTTTGGAACGATGGGAGTTGGACTGGGTTTTGCTATAGCAGCTGCAATGGTAGCTAAAGACCAAACACCTGAAAAGAGAGTCGTCTGCATAGAGGGAGACAGTGCTTTCGGATTTTCTGGGATGGAGGTGGAGACTATTTGCAGGTATCTGTTTCTTGCTCAAGATGACCCTCTTCATGTATTGCCAGGATCAATTCAACTTGAAGGCCAAGCATACCTCCGTTGGAAGGGGAACTCTTAAAAGCACATGAAAAGAAGCCAAAAAAATATACATGGTCATTTTTACGCTGTTGTGACATGATATGTTACCAGTGATGTGCAGATTGTGTTTCAGGTGGAAGTGATTTTTTTTAATATTTATTTTCCTTTTAAGGAAAAATTACAACACCTTGCAGAAAGATGCAAGTATTTCAGAATTATTCCAAATTAATCTTTTTGTAGATACAACTTGCCAATCCTGATTATCATAGTAAACAACAATGGGATATACACTGGTTTGGATGCAGATTCCTGGAGAGAGATGTTAAAGTTTGGAGATCCTGCTACATGGTGAGCATCTTCTGAGTATGTTCTTTTTATTAAAGAACTGACCAAAATGATCATTCTCTTTGCTTTTCATGCTTTGTGATCCAGGTGATTGAAATTTTTCATAAAGTGAATTTAGTCCTAGGCTAAGTTCCTATAAGTAAGAACCAATTACCAAAAGCAAGCAACCAACCTAATTCCAGACTATTGTTTCCACAACAGTGCAACGGAGAGATGTCTCCTTATTAGTTGTCTCAGGCTCCTGCAGCAGTTCAGGCTACACAGTAGAGAGCTGATAGTGGGCTAACCTCCAAAATCATGATTATCTTCAAAATTACCTGAGGCTTGTGTTCTGGGCTGCTTTTTCTGGAGCTAAGATATCTGTACCTTGAGAACTAGACTGAAGCTTTCCTCAGGAATGTCTCCAGAAGATAAAAATTCTACCCTGTAAATATAGCATAAGTGGTGTAGGAAACATAGTTCTTCCACGCAAGAGGAATTCACCAAGCCGGCTCAATAATCATCTTATACTTTAAAATCAGTGCTGAATTAATTAAGTTGATCAGTCTGGCAGTTTTTCCCTGCCATTAATCTGAGGTTTTCCATTTCATTACAGCGTACCTCCTGTTTCTCTTCTGCCAAATTCACACTATGAGGAAATTATGACTGCCTTTGGAGGTAAAGGATACTTTGTTAAAACGCCAGAAGAACTGCAGAATGCTCTGAAAGCAAGTGTTGCTGCCAAGGAAATACCTTGTCTTATAAATGTAATGATTGATCCACAGTCTGAGAGAAAGAAACAGGTATGTGTGTGTTTTCCTTACTCTTTCTGCAAGCTTCTTGTGGGCAAGTCTCTGAAATCCTCAGGAAGTTATCACTTAAACTGCAGAGGAGGCAGAGATAGTTGCAAGGCAGAAAGATTGTCTTCAGATTTGGGAGACAGGAGAATGAATACTTTTGCACTGTGACATCTTTCCTTGTGTTTTGGTTTGTTTTTATTCTTTTGTGTTGGCTATTATTAATGCATAGTGTCTTTAATGACTGTTTGCAGAATTGTTATTACTTTCCATTCCTGACAAAAGTAGATAAAATGGTTTTGAGTGGTCTTTATTTCCCATGGATTCCATCTGGTAGTTCATACATGTTTGTATCCTGTTCCTCTTACTGTTTGTCCATTCTGATATGGTTTTTATTCTGTTTTTTATTTGCTTTCAGGAATTTCCTTGGCTGACTCGTTCTAACCTGTAGTTGAAGGTGAAGGTAATGGTGGTGCAAGGCAGTGCGTTAAGCAAAACTAAATTGGACAACTCTCTTTTACATAAGCATTGGAACAAAGTGGGATTTTAGAACTGTTATCACAGAAATCTTTAAATGCTGAAATTAAGTAATTGTACAATGAACACTTACACATATGAATCTATACCAGGCCTTCAGGCGGGTTCTACAGAAACACTGGTGATAAGGTTATGTACTTTTTCTTTTACTCAGTCATACACATAATGATTTGTCAACTAAAATCTTGACTGTTCTGGATGAAGGAATTAATATGAGGGTTTTATATTGGCAGAAACATTGAAGTCTTTGGCCATGTGCAATTGTAGTAACCTCATTTTTAACTGACCACCAGCATGCTACTTATTGGAGACTTTGTCCTGTAAGGACCAAAACAAATCATCTTGTGAGAAAGTGCTGATTGGCCTTATTATGTGTTGAAGCCCCCTGAGTACATAAACACTTGGTAATTTTACAGCTTGCTTTTTCAGCTTTTACTGCAAATAGAATTAGTGTATTAAAAATGCAGACTTACTCAAGGGCTGAGTGTCTATTGCTTTTTTTTTTGTTAACCGAGACGATGCTTGCAGGAAAAAGAAATCTTATATTTTTGTTTAAAGCTTTGCTCTTTGCAAAGGCAATGTCATCTTTGTAGGCTGAAAACAGGACTGGATTTATTAGTGAGATTTCCAGCATTAATAGATCATAAATCTTTCTAATTAGAAGCATTTTTTAAATAGCACCCCCAACAACAGAACAAAAAAAAGGACAAAAAACAGAAAACCCTCACCAAAACAATCAAAAGAGTATTAGGCTGGAGCTTAATCTTCAGTTTGTCTGGTATCACCAAACAACCACCAGCATTCATGCTGTGGCTAACTAATTTTGCAACAAAGGTTTTTCATATAATGTGCTTACTGTATAGAAACTCAGTGCCCAATTTGCACTCACTGCGATGCAGAACTAACATTTAAAGCAGGTAATAGGCCTACCTGAGATTCTGTCTACTGTGTTTCCTTCTGTTGTTGTATCTGACAATCTGACTTAGATCTAAGACTTTAAAAATAAAGTAGTTCTTTCTCTATTCTTCTAACATGGCCTTACAGCAGCTAGTATTTAGTATATTATGAAGCAGATTACTTTATATTTACGGTCTGGCAAGAGGTACCGCTGCTTGTAACGTGTGTGGGAATAGCCACATGGCACTGTGAGTGCTTGGGTCAAGAAAGGTGACATCCTTAGGAGGGCTAAGAAGTGAAAAAAGATAAAATCTTTTTAGCCAATCAACTAATCAACCAGAACCTTGTAACTGGTTTTGTTTCACTCTTCTTTTTAACTCTCAAAAACTGTTTTTAATATATTGTAGTGGTTAATCACAGTCCATTACAATGATGTAAAATATCTGTAAGAATTAATGCTGGGACTCACCATAGGGGAGGTAATTTGCATTGGATAAGCAAATGCAGAAATTCTTCTTTCATATTTGAAAGTTAATAAAAAGTAATTTTCATGCCATTTCTCCTTCGATGAGTGTTTGAATTGTGTCAGCATTTTGTGTCAGCTGTTGGAAATTGGCTTATGTTGGGTTTTTAGAAAAGCTGTTGGGTAACCACAATAAAATGCACAATTCACTTTAATAAGTCAAGGCGCCTGGAAAATGGAAAGCAAAGAGTTTGAAACTGGAGGGAAGCAATAACATAATTGGTAACATACGTTTGGATTCCATTGAGCTTTTGAAAAGCTCAGAAATTAATTAACATTGTATTTCTTACAGGTTTAAAATAGACTAATACCATGGTACAATAGAAGTGCTTAGGTTATAGTGATTAGTTTTTTTTGAGACCAGATAGTGCACAATTTCTGTATAAAACAAGGAGAGTGAAATCTGCACTACTTTGTTCATATAGTTTACCTGCTCAATACTATGTTTTACACCATGGGGCTCCATCTAACAGGAATGTTAGGCAGGTGAAACTGAAAGAAAACAATTTCAAAAATGAGACAGAAACAACTTATCTCTTATGTGCCCTTATTTTATTAAAAGCATAAAAAATCACATATGTCATAAGTGTGCGGAATGCTGGCCCATGTGGCTTTAGCCAACTGGAAATTTTTTTTCATGACCAGAGAACATAACTTAAAGGTATTGAACAGATTCAAGAGAAGGAAAATGCCTGGGCCTCAGCTGAGGGAAGATGCTGTGGAAGAGGCACTGGGACATACCAGAAGTTAGTGAGTGTTTAAATGAGGCACAGTTCTGAGTCTTTTCCTTACCGTGGCTTTCAGGTAAGTAAAAATATTTGAAGTTTTGCTGTACCTGTTGTAGGTGACCTCCATCAGTCATTAGTCTAATTCCCGTGAAAACTTTTCTTACAAGGGCCTGCTCAGTTGGTGTGGTTGGGAAAAGCAGAAGTTCAGGCCAGCAGCACTTGGCCTCCTGAAAGAGCGAACACTGACTTGCATGAAAGGGCTTGGAACTTGGGACCAGCAAGGGGTACAGGAAAAGTATTACAAAGATGTCCAAAACACAGTAGGTAATTTAACTATGGGACTGCAGGTGAAACCATCAGCAGTCACAGGATAATGAATGGTGTAAGGAATAAGAAATAAGGTCTGTTACTGTCTCAGCACCTCACAAGATAGTTTAAGGTGTTGAGTTCCTGCAGCCTTTCGGTATGCTCAGCTTGCTAACAGGTTTAGCTTGCTGCAGTAATTACTAACTTTTAAATTATTTGCCTTCACCTTTAGTCTGATTTGAATTCTGTAGACTGTCTGCCCTCTGAACTTTTGGGCATATGTCATGTCTGCTTGCCTTCAGTTGTTACGGCCGTATAGCACATACCCATTTTGATGAGGAATCAGATGTGTACTTGGTCTTCCTACATTAGTTTCTAAGCCCATATGCAAAATCCCAACTACGCTTAAAACAAGCAGCAATGCATCTCCAGGCCTGCCACTCCTGCCAGTACCCAAGAAACTGGCTGTAGGCTGTAGTAAAAGTTCTATTAAGACATGTGAGTGACTTCTGCCTTTACTACATAATGCCTTTATGTGTTGAAATCCAAATCCGCTTTGCAGCTCTCTTTATTTTGTTTTGAGAGCTTGATGGCTGTGCTTAGAAGAGAAAAGAGTGCTTGCTGTTCTCCTACTTAGTGATATTCTGAGGTCAGGCCAGGTACTGGAGCTGATCATCTTTATGACATACAAGTAATGTGACTTCTTCAAATCTATTTACTTAAAAATTAATATTGTAATACATAAGAAACAGGTATTCTGAAGGAGACGCTTTTTCTTTTGATGATTTGGTTGAAACCAAATGGGCAAGGTTTAAAAGAGCCCTCTGTAAAGCAGACCCTTCCAGCTAATTATAGCACACACTAATATAAATGAGAATTATTTCAGTGTCTGTTCTTTCCAGGAATCTCTGTGCTGTCTGAAATAGTGCAGAAATAAGCAAGAGAAATTAATAGATTGACAGTTTGCTTGTTTGAGTCAATAAGAAATTTTTGGACTTTATGAGGTTTTTTGAAGAGGTAATAGAGAAGATAAGGAAGCACACTACTCAAAATGTTGCATAGAATAGTTTAATTCAGATTTTTTTTTACTTTTTATCAGCTTTACCAACTGGCAACGGTAATACCTTGGGTCAAATTCTAAACAGGATGCAGAGAAAGGGTTCTTTTGAAGACAGGATTTGAATTGTTGTGTTTTGTTGTTGAAGAAATGGATTAGCAACACATCTAGGGTTGTGTAAATGATTGTGGAAATATGAACGTTGGCAGCTTAGAACATCTTTGCACATAGCTGGTGGGAGATTTCTTCTAGTACTTAGTGTTGATAATGCTACAGCATGGGGAAGATAGTGCCTCCTTATGCCTCCAGTCTACACAGCAACGTAAGTTTTTGTAGCTCTTGGTTCCAGAAAGCAATTATTATTCCTGGGCATGAATTTTATTCAGGGACAACGTGTAGCTGTTGCAGCATGAAACTTAGTATGACTTGTAAGCCTACCTGAGAACCAAATTGGTGGGCAGAGAGGCCCTTCTGCTGTTCTTATGGTGACTACAGTGGGTTAGCATACTTCCTCATCACCTTGCAGCTGCAGTGGTGGCTGCAATGTCAACATACCCTCAGGTACTTTCCAAGCTAGACCTTCACTCTGTCCGGATACAAGTTCCACTCTAATGAAATCAGCCCATTAAAAATATATATTTAAAAAGACACATTTTTAAAGTATTTGAAGACTTTGTCATCTGTCTCCTTGACACAGTTGTTAAGATAATGTGCATGTATGGCATTTTATAGACCTTGGCCCTGGTAGGTGCTTATACGAGTACTGGTGGACTTGCAGGCACACCTCAAGTTCCAGCCAAAGCTGTGCATCCTTGTTACAGCAAGGATTTAGGTATGAAAGCCTCATCAGTAGGGCTGTAAACCTTCTACTTGCTCTTCAAAAACAGGGATATCATTCAAGTGCTCAGAAAATCAGTAAAAATTATGATAGGAAGTATTAATATTTTGGCCCTTTCAGGGATTTCAAGCTAACACAGATAAGCAGCAAATGCTGGGCCTCATTCTGTGTTGTTGAAATCAGTGAGATCTTTATTACTGAATTTAGTTTTTTTCTTAAATTTTTCATCCATGTGTGCCAAATGGCCACTTGGGAAATATATCTTAAATACAAGCTTCAAAAGTAGAATTTTATAACAGAAAGGCTAATGCAGCCTTAATTATATCTCCATTCTGCAAAGGGAGCTGGAAAAATGCATTTGTCTGGTTTGATTAGGCACAGCTCAATGCACAATGACAACCCTGTCATACTGGAATGACTGAGCAGCCTGCAGTGCCCAACCATTTTGCATGTTGCCACAATAAGGGTGCTGCCTGGCCTTCAAAATTTGAAGCGCTGTAAAAAAGCAAAGCCTCTCCGTAGCCTGACCCAGCACACCTTGAAATCAGCATGAAATTTGCCATCAGCTTACAAAAATAGGACAGTTTTAAAACATTGGTGTGGGCTGCCCGACAACTGTGGTACCAGAGAAGTCTCACTTAATTCCGCTTGCTGTAGTGCCATGGTTGGCACTCGTGGCCATCCATCACTAAGAAAAAAAAAGGCAAGAAAATTCACCCAACACAATGCTACTTCTTCCTACTGTTCTATATTTTGACCTATTTCTTTACCCATCCCCTGCTTTATAATGTTAGTTCTTTCATCAGGCCTTTGGATAAACTAAGGAGTGTTGTCCTGTACTACTGCTCCCCAAGTGGGTTCAGCAGCTCTGTCTCCTGGTTTTACATTCTGCAAGGCACAGGGTCTCTAAATATTTAGTGCCCAGGGATATCCCTGAGAGGAGAACCTGTTGTGGGAAAAATGAGTTGTTATGCTATTCAAAAGAAAAGGTATCTGAATCTTTCTTTCTCAGGCCCTGATTTGGCAAGGCATCTATGCACACGCTTCAATTCTGGAGCAGCTTCATTGATTTCACTTGCATGCCTGATTCAGGGGTGCTCTGGCATCCATCTGGTAGGGATGGATCTGTACGGAAGGGTGCCTGTGTGAGGAGGCGTTCTCCTGGCTGTGTGTGCACTGGTGTTTGGATCCAAGTTTTTTTGCTTTGTAATGGTGTATAGGGCTGTAGTGCAGTTCAAAAACAGGGTGCTATGTTGCCAGCATCCATGAAGCTCTTTGGAACAGGCAGTTCTGAGACCAGGGAGAGCATTGAAACAACAATATTAATATATTTTTCTAGCAAGAATCTTCACAGAGGAAAAAAAAGAAAATTGTCCTTTTTGATATTTAATTGATTGGGCTTGTTTGGCAAACCAGATGATAAATCACTTTAAATTAGGAGTCATGAGAACCAGTTGCTGCCAGATATTCTTCTGTTCTGTGCCTCCAGCAGCACTGGAGTGATGCTTGTACAGACGGTGAGTTTTGCAAACCTTTACTAATAGAAGTAAATAACAGAAGCAGACAATCTAAATGAAAAGAAGGTGGAAGAATTATCTTGAAAACCATTCCCGTCTCCTTTAGATGTAAATATCAACAACAGAGTGAATTACAGCTGTAACTTGTTTGTGGTTCACCACCCTAGGAGGCTAAAGGCTATTTATCCACTTGCTTACCAGCGGCTGTAGATCTCAGCTGTCCAGGACTCCCATTCTCTGGGCCATTGTACACATGGATTTCCGTGGACATTGTCTTTTTTCCAATGGAACATTTTTCAATTAATAATTCTTGCATTTTATGTTTGTCCAGGATTTCCAAATATTTGGCAGCCCTGGACATTTCTCTTGATTCTATGCAGGCTTGTGGGCCTGTGTGATGAGTGCATCTCATCTAAGAAGCATCACGCTTTCTGCTTGATGGTCTGCTCCTGTACAGTATATATATCATAATGAGAATGTTTGGCATACTATGTATGCACCAAATTACCATCTAGTACCTGAATGTCTTGAGGAGTCACCAAACTTTCTGCACATTTGAACAACACCTTCAGCAAATGGGATTCTTGCCTATATAGGTTTTTACATGCATTGTAGGGAAGCATAGGCTTTCTGCTCATCTACCACATTATGTATATGCACATTTTTCAGCTGTGAATGGCAGTCCTGCCATTGTGCCAAATTTTATACAAACCTGCAGTGAATGCTAAATGATTTGCAATTTGAAAGGCAAGGTCTGAAAGGCAGTTGAAGCAAACAAGAATGGGAAGAAAAGTACTGTTATAAAAGTCAGCAGCTGAATTATTTTTTTTATAATTGTTGTACTTTGTTGTGCCTTCCAACATTTCAAGGCCACAGTGAGGTTCTTCTGATAGCTTTGATGGAAGTCACTTGACATTATTCCATAATCTTTAATCATGTTTATAACTCTCCTGTGCTGTATTTTGTCCTATTACCATTAACAGACAAAGAAATGTATGTATGTGGATTACACATAGGAGGAAAAAAGTGAATGACTAAGCCTTTGAAATTGGTCTAAAGGTGCAAAGAATTTTGAGCTGAACTTTCTAAAAATGTAGTGAGGGCTGGGCTGCTTCTAGAAACAAATAACCTCTGAAAGGTATGAGAATAAAACATGTTGCCTAGCGAGTTTTGCGTTTCTGCAAGTACAGAGCATGGAGAAAAGAGGAGGGGGAGGACAGAAGACCACTGCAGCTTGTGTAATGTGTAACATCTATTCAGTGACTAATTTGCAGAAAGGGTTGCTTTAGGAAGTCGCTAGGCATCAGTGTCCTGCCTTTACCAGGACATCAGTATCTGCCTCCAATGTCCTTCCTGCCTTTGCCCTGTTCACCCAGTGGATAATCTGAAGATTTACTAGCACTGACCTGCCTTTAACTGGCCACCTACGTGCCCTGGGGCCTGACACCCTGCTGGGTGACTGGCATGGGTGGAGCTGTCGATTGTCAGAATTTCATCATGTTGTTGAATGTATTTCACCGCACATCAAAGGGTCTGTTCCTATGTGGGCTTCTGAATTACATCTGAATATTCCAGCAAGGAAATGGTGAAGCCATTCCTTGTTTTTCTGCATTTACTATATTTTTTACTTCAGTATACTTGTAGATAATACCATCTTTCAAAGTAATGTTAGTTATGTTGTCTAAGTATTAAATCTAAATGTTAAGTATAACTATTTCAAGCGTGCAAACTTGAACAGGTATTTTTTGTGAAAAACAATTCTTGCTCATAAGAAAAACATAATTATAAGGAATCTTTCCCATCTCATGCACTAATTGAATGAAGAGAATTCTTCTGTACTACTTTGCAGACATAAGCTATTATTGAATTATTGCATTAACACTGGGTTGCTGTTTTACCTTTGCCCCACTCAGCAGAAGAGCTTTCAGACTTTCGAACTAGAAAGTCTCGGTTATCTTTGTGCTTCTAATTAGAACTGTGTTCATTCAAGATCTTGCTATTGATGATATTTTATTCTAACTACATTCATTTTCCCTTGGCTTGTTGATGAAGAGCTCGCCAACCAGAAGTGGATAAGACTGGGAAGAAGCCTTCTTTTTTAACAAGTACTCATTAATTCTTGCATAGAAAAGATAGGTTCATAAGTTCTATCTACATTCTAGACTCATCAGCAGATTCTTCTGCCCACTTTTAAGAGTTCAGGTCTAGGCTGAAAAGGTCAAGCAACAGCTACTTGAGCAGGTAAATTGTGAAAGCTTATTAGGCCATTGGGGTATCTTATAAGACGCAGAAACTGCAGTGTGAATATTTTGCTGTGTTTCTTTCCTAAGCTGATGTCATCTTAAGCTGATGTCATTGGAAATAGAAATACTGCCAAAGCCACTGCATTTCAATTTGATGAACACTACTCCTGGTACCAAAGTAGCAATTCTAGGTAAGACATGCGTATGAATTATATCAGAAGAAACACTTCCTCTGTTTCTAGCAAATCCGTAGTTTCATAGCCAAATTTTAAGATACTTTCAAAATATTTTTATTCTCAAACTTTTATGGGATCTTCTCCAGTGGCTGGACCATTAACTCATATCAATAAGAGTTTTCACTAAATCAGCAACAGCAGCTGCAGTGAATACAGAAGAAAGAAAATAAAGCCTTTGTTATTGATTGCTATTTGGATGATAGAGACAAGCACTTATCTCAGAGCATTGGCCTTAAATACCTGGCGCAGAGCTCTCTGAAGGGAGAAGCAGCTTTCCATTGGCTTAAAGAGCCATGGGAATAACTGGAGGAATACACTGCTTGACTGAGCTAGTTCACAGGTGATACATAGCTCAGTGGTGTGAAAATCACATCAGTCAAGTTTCTTACCGTATGTAAGACTCACTCTGCTCTGTGACACCTCCACTCCTCAGGATTGTCTCTGTCATGTGCACCAGAGATCAAAAACAAACTGTGTAACCAGGTGTACATCTTTGTCATCTAGTATGAAGCACCAGTTAGCGTGGAGTGTCAGTCTTCTACATTGTCACCTGACTAAGTCAAAAGCAAAAAACCCACAGCTATTGTCCATTTTGTCTCCAACAGACTTCATTCTTCTCCCACTGATACTGTTAGCAACCTTATCAGCTGATAAGAGCAATGCCTTTAAATTAGAGGAAACAAAAATGAATGCTTGCACCTCAACATGGTCTGGCTTGCTGCCTTGTAAAGAAACTTGGTGTTGACCTAACAAGCTGTTGAACTGCAGCTACATCACCATAGATAGGTCTGTTCAACTATAAAATCCAAACGTCTCCTTTTGCACCTTCTGTGGAAGATGGCGTGTTTTCCACAGCAGACTGTTTTCCTACAGAGCTTTGGGTGAGAACCACGTCAGGTCAAACAGGCTCAGACTTCAGAGTGATGGAGGTGTTATGTCAAAAGAAAGGAGAATATTGATGAAACATCCATTTTTAGTCAGGGTTCTCCACTGAAGAAAGTGATTAAAAAATCTCTACCTAAGAACTGCCTGCACAGCTAACTGTGTGTGGGGTTTTTAACTCTTAAGCAGCCCTGGCTTTCTGTATCACTTCTGGCCACCTCCAATATGGCACTCACTCTTGTAAGGAAAAGGCATATTCCTTGTTCTTATCTTCTTTAGAGCAGATCAGTGCTGCTGGAGGCACAGAACAGAAGTATATCTGGCAGTAATTGGCTCTCATGACTCCTAATTTAAGTGGTATATCATCTAGCTGCCAAAAAGCCCAGTCAATGAAACACCACAGATCAGAAGGTGGATGTGGTTTATGATAGAATTCTTTGCAATATTCTTCAATCAAGATGTTCTTGCATTTTTACCAAATACACAATTCTGCTCTAGGCTGAAGAACCAAGAACTGAAATCAGTAAGGGTGTGATGGAGAAGGTGACAGATATGGGTCCTACTGCGTGGTCTCAGTTTCTTGCAGTATTATTGGATGGATGAGTTTCTTTATCAAATAGAATATATTTTGTGCTATAAATTTCTACCAAATTTTCTATTGTGAAAAGACTACACAAGGATTTCAGGAGGATTTGAAATTATACAGTCTTTGCTTTGACTAACTATTTGGTTGATCAAACAGTTTCAGAGGTGAATATGTTGATAAAATCTTGACATTTTAACTTTTGAAAAAAAAAATTCCAACATCCATGCTGGCTTCTGATGTGGGGATTGTCTACTGCTTACCTTTATAATCAGGCTGTTGGACATTTGTCTTGCATGCTTAGGGCTTGACATGATAATCTTTGCAGAAACTATGCCTTTCCCTCTGAGCTGCAGCATGTCAAGATAACTAATGGCACTTTTATTTGATCCACAGTCATCTTGGTCAAAGAGGAAAGAGACCAAATTACAGTCTTCACTAAAAATAGCCAAATACTAAAAAGTAACAAACAGTGGAATAAAGTAGATTAAATTAAAAAATAATTGAGTTATCTAGACTGTTTCAGTACTGGAAAGAGATTTTAGAAAGCAGTATGCTTATATTAAGCGTGTCCTTTAAGGACAAAAAAATATAAGGCAGATGTGACTGTTCTTATTGAATGATTGCATTTAGAAATTTTTTTCTAATATGTTTGCAATGTAATGAAAGGAACTGCCAAGGTTGTTTAGCTACAATTTTGGAAATACATCACTCTGCCCTATAGCGGTGTATTCAGTAGGAGTTAATGCCCAGGGGTCTTCTCATCTTCCCTGTCAACAACTACTTTTCTCAAAAGAAGAAACAAATCAATTCTGTAATTATTCCGAAAGATTTCCACATTTGTCTTGGGAGGAACAATAAACAGTGTGCAAAGAAAATCATCTCCATCTGGAAGAGTGGATGTAATGATGGTTTTCATGGTAAGGCGGTATCTTTGCTTTTCACAGGAACAACTGTCAGATCCCTGGCAGAAAGGAGAACACCTGGGCTAGTTATTCAGAGGACAGAAATTTATTTACAGAAACACCAAGATTTTGTACAGGTAGCAAGAGCACACACTGCTTTCCAAAGGTTTTTTTTCTTCCCACAGTGCTGCGTAGTGTGTTGGCTGTCACCACCCCCAGAGCTGATAGCATTTCACTCACCCCATCATGGCACATGTATTGTTTCTTCCACCTGTTGCACCCTGTCAGTAAACTCTTTGCAGTCCTATGATATCTGGCACCATCAGTGATACGGTCATTTTCGCTTAAATACTAAATAATCATCTGTTCTGCAGTTTGTGAAGCCTTTGTGGCATCCCTCAGCCTGAGCTGCACTCTGTAAATGAATGCAATGCTTGTAACTACCAGTGATAAGCAGATGTTAAGTCACTATTCATCCCTCTCATTAAGGCAATTAGTGACCTGTAGAAGATGATCAATCAGGGATTTTATCCATCTTGACATTGGTGTCTGGTTGCCTGCACTGAAGGATGCTGTTTATAGTCCAGTTTATAATTTCTCCCTTTCCTGTTCATCATTGTTATTATCCAAAGCGCTTTTTTGCTTCTGTTAGCAAAACCAGAATCCCCCATGTCCCGGTTTTAGCAGCTAATGTCCACCATAGGGGCAACTGATCCAGTGCAGGAGTTAAATATAACCGTGTCTAGTGTAAGGAGAAGATTTAATGGGAAATGGTTGGCATTCTTTCTTCCTAAAGGCACGGGGGGGTGGGGGGGTGGTGAGAGAGAGAGAGACAGACAGACAGACAGACGTACACACACAGACACACACACTCATCCCACAGTGAGGGAAGAGGCAGAGAGCAGGCAAGGCAGAGAGGGAGTGAGGGGGGAGAGAGAGAGAGAGAGAGAGACAGACGTACACACACAGACACACACACTCATCCCACAGTGAGGGAAGAGGCAGAGAGCAGGCAAGGCAGAGAGGGAGTGAGGGGAGAGAGAGAGAGAGAGAGAGAGAGATCGATCCCCAAAGCAGCCCTGCGCCTCTGGGCTGGAATCTGCCAGGGGGCAGCCAGCATGTTGGTCCTCAGCCCGCTTGTCCGGGGATCTTACCTGCAGCTTTTCTTCTGCTTTGCTTTATCTCAGACTGCGTACATTGACAATGTCTTCTCAGTTTCAGAAGGTAAATTGCTTTAAGTTGTGTTACTTTTCCTTGCTTGGAGCTCTCCTCTGCACTCTGATTCTTGCACTTTCTGGTGGTTGGGAACACAGGATCAAAAAAATAGTACTTCAATTGCAGAGCTTGATGGAGGAATTTTGCATTGCAGACCTGTTCTGCCACGTGGTGGGATGTTTCCGTTGCTTGGTTGTTTTTGCTGTATTGTTTCTGCTTTTAAACCACTCCCTTCCCTTCCCTGGGAAAAATAACAGACAAGATCCTCAGCAGCTCTAAAATTCTTTTTTTTTCATTGGCTTCTATGGTGCTGTGCTAATTCATGGATCTAGCCCAATTAATATATTGCTTGCATGTCTGCTTGTTTCTTTCTATATTGGATGATCTTAGGTAGATTACAGCAAGGGAAAGAAGATGAATCTCAATGTATATCTGCTTCTATAAATAAAACCCTGACCTCAATGAGCACTGCCAGGGTCCAACTGGATGTTAGAAGAATAAACATCATCTGGCTCTGGCTATGACACTAACAAATACTCGGATGGCTCACATAGCAAACAAGAGTCCTCTGCATGGAAAATCCCTGCTAGGCAAAGGCAAAACAAATTAGTTGTCAGCTGAGCCAGGGCACTGGAAATCCCACTTAATAGATGTTACAGTTTGATCAGTGAGGCTTTCCTTTAGCCATGTTCTGTGCAAAGGGGAAAGTTGACGTGAGCTCTGACTCCATCTCTTCTCTGAGAAACTTTCACCAGTTTATGCCAAATTGCTGTCTCCCACCTTCTGTCTATTACTCTGTATCTGTCAGCAGAGATGCTTATAACTATCATCCTAGATTCCTTCAGTGTCAAATTTGTTGGCTCAAGTGGGACTTGTAGGTCAAACTCAGCTATACCTACAGATCCTCCCCATGTCTTTCACATGAAGACAGTGACCAAAAGGGTGCATGATTTAAGACTGTGCGTAAAATCAGCCTTAGACTTGAAGCTAAAGACATGCAGCCTTTCTCTCTCTCTGATGTCTCTGATGTGACCACAGAGCCAGATGGTTTATATTTAAGGCATTTAAGGGAGAAGGGTGATCAGGAGGGTACCTTGTATGAGATGATAGATTTCTGCACTAAATAGCAGTAACAGTATGCATGATTTCTTCTAAAAGATTCTTTTAAATATTTTTAAATTTGCAGAGCTCTCTATTTCACTCCCAGTGGTTTGAACAGTCCATGTTCTTACTCAAATAACAAGATTCTGAAGGCCACAAGATTAATGGAGATATCCTTTGGGGAAAAGCCCTATAACATTTAATAACACAGCCATTACAGTTCTGTAGACTTCTGTAGAGAAGTCTAATGTCCAATGAACTACATCTTTCAAAAAACAATCAATTTGTTATCATTTCTTTTCGAATGCATGTGCTGTTTCTGTGATGTTGGATTAGTTAATGCTACGGTACAGGAACCATCAAGATTTGTTATCTCTGATGTATTCCAATTTGTCTTGCAATAACATGTGAGTTATTTGACCTTGAAAATTGTTTTGAAGAGCTTTACACTTATTTGACACTTGTAGAAACCATCCAGACAAACAAGAAGTTCGCATTTCCAGCACATGCATGGCACAGACTTTCTCCTATGGCGCACACTTTTGTGTCTAGAAAAGCCATTTAAGCAGTCATCTTAAAATAAACCACTTCAATAAACAAGTCCTTTCTCTTCTGAGATGGGAATTCCCATATCTACTGAAAACCTAGTAGAAGAAGCAAATATATGTACATAAATATATATAAAGAATATTATACAGAAGTAGTGCCACACATACTGGTTTAATGTTAAGGATGGTATAGTGTCAAAGTGGAAAGAGCACTTGGATATGACAGGCTAATCTTCTAGCCAAATATTACATTGTGAAACAGTAACCTCTTCCTACAGCCCTTGAAACTGACTGATAATAGCAACAGATGCCATCTGGTTGCTTTTAGGGCCAGAATCTACTCTTCCTGGTAGACTATTTTCCATAGCGCAGTGCCAGGGGTTTTCCTGCAAGAGAACCCAGGGCTCCCAGGGCAGAGACTGCAGCTGGCCACAATCCCTTCCTCCCCTATCCCTACAGGCCAACAGCTTCTGGTTTCAGGTTTGGAGAAGATGTGAACCTGATCAGGTGAAATGTGTCTCAGAGTGGCAGCTCAGGCAGTCGCCACCCCACACACTGCTCCGCAGTAAAGCCACATGCTGTGCTCATCTGACCAGCCCACTGAAAATTACTTTTATACTCAGCAGGCTCTTAGTAAGGCTTGTATCAGAAACATATTGTAAATGTTTACTTGATAGTGTGTGGAAAAAATAACTTCTGGCAGATGATTCAGCCATAATCCCACAACCGCAGGACTGGATTAAAAGCCATACTTTGGGGAGCTGTTACATACCTGTGTGACATTGTTATTTGCTCATCAGGGCTGTTTGGTATGAAAAATGACATTAAAATCCCTCAGTGCTTTGATGACATCAAAGCACTGCATTTTAAGAAACATCTAAGAAAGAAGTTTTCTGTTTTTTATTAGAAATCTCACAGTGGGCACAGAAAGTGTATTAATTCCATTTAAATTCTTAGTTATCTTAATGGTTTCTCCAATGTTCTATGACTGTCGGCTGAGTCAATTATTTGTGTATGACACCAAGAGGTAATTTCACATTTAAGAGTAGATTTCAGCACTGCACTTTCAAATTCTAAAACTAATTGCATTTAAGAGTGAGAAAGTTCTTTAGTGACCACTTGTTTTTCCTATAGTTGGGAAAAAAATTGGGTATTTTCCAAGTATGTCTGAAAATTTCTGGGATAAAAGTGTTTTTATTTTTGTCCTCATGCATCTTTGCATAGCATCAGGTCACAAATAAAAAGCTTGGTTTACAGGTCACAAAGCAGTAACTAGAAAGCAGAGATAAACAGCAAGGGGGAAGGGGGAGCGGGGGAAGTTTTTGTGGAATAATTGGGGAAAAAAGAATAACCTGGATCTTTGTCTCTTTTGCTGCCTACTCCACTTTACAGTGGTATCAGCCTCAAGCAAAAGTGCATCCTTGTTTCTGAAATTATTTTGAATGTCATGTCAGCTCCGAAGTGTTGAGTCTCCTTGTAGGGAAGGAGGAAACGCTTCAGGAAGGAGTAAATGCATTTCTGGAGGAAATGCTTCAGGGAATAATGCTGCAACACCCCTAAGCACGTGGCCGTGGTTCCACATGGTAGTGAAGACCCCTGGGGTGGGCAGCTCAAACCACCTGGAGACAGCAGGTTTATTTTCAGGATAGCTTATCCTACCCCACCCTTACGTCACCGTGCTTATGGTGTCCTTTATAACCACTTTTCAGAGCTCTGCTCTACTGAGGTTCTTGCACTATGCATTTGTGGAGGTTGCATTCATGATGAAAACTAGGCATGCATTTTATACTCATTTTCAGTAAGGCTACAGAAAGCAGTCTGCATGTTGTAAGAACCAGCCCCAAGGTAGCCACCTCCCAAATTCAGATATTAGAAAACCTCTCTTCCTTTCCTCTTAATTCCTTCTCCTCCTTTGTTCTGTTCATCTAGGCCAAAGGTTTCTGAGGTTTTGCAGAAAAGCAAGAAAACATTTAAATTACCAGCAACAGCTGGAGAAGATCAATATCTCAATGTTTCTTCTGACCCAGACTGCCTTTTACATATGCCACAAATATATCCTTTGATTGAATTTTCTCCTACGATCAATACTGATACACAGCATTATGAAAAGAATATGGATGATTAATTTAAAGGAATAAAATGGGACAGAAATATCTGAGCACTATTGCCAGTATTGTTCATGATTTCTTTGCCATTTTCCCATTATTTTCCCAAAAAAAAGGGACACCATGTCTCACTGGGTGGGTGGCACAACTGCTTTGAATCAGGAAGGTGTAACATTAAGCTGTAAACAGGCATCATGTGGGATAGCTGCAGAAAACAGTCCAAATTTCTTGTGAACTTAAGCCTTTGGAGCAGTAAGAGCCACAGCGAAGGGCAAGGCGGGTTGGGAACAGAAACTGAGCAGGGCAAAAGCCTTGGCTGGGCAGTGTAAGGAGGGAGGGGACCTTGGTTCCCCCCTTGCATTGCCGCATTGGGGGAGAGAGCGTTCATGCTTGTGAAAGAAACAGTGGGAGCGAGAAGCAAAAACCAAATGGTGATCCCTGACATTGAGGGAGGTGGCTAACCCTGTCACTGGGGTCTTTTTTACTTTACAGGAACAATCTGCAGGGACCCTAAGTATTGTCAAAATGGACAGCAGAGATGTCAGGTGGATGTTTTTTGTTTCTAAGGAGAGTAATTGTAAATACTTATTTAAGTGAAATCACAAGGGAAAAAATTAATAAGAAAGAAGCAGAAGGATTTTAAAATAAGACCAACAGTAAAAGCTGGAAGGCTCCTAAAGGCAGCACCCAGCACCTAGAGCCTACTGGGAGCACAGCCCAAAGGGTGACTGGCATGCAGAGGTGACTCTTTGAGGAGCAAAAATATCAGTCCAGTAAGGGAAGTCTGGCTCTGCTCTGGAAAATCAGCATGGTTCCAAGAGGTGCCTAGCATCCTTATGCCATTGCTCAAGAGGTTTCTCATGGAACACACATGAGAAGGAAAGTTTGGTTAGATTAAAAATCATCATGGAGATGAGCCACTGGCAGAGGCTACGGCTTCATTAGGAGAAGGAAAGCAAAGTATCATTGGCCATAAGAGAAGGCAGTCACTTGGCTGTGGATCTGGGCAAAGGTTTTTGGGCTGGACTCTGTACCCTGGCTGGACATTTAAAAGCTTTCAATTTTGTTTGTGGCTCACAGAAGCCTGAAAGGGAGGCAACAGATTCTTTCAATTAAATGTCTCTTCAGCTTGAGAGAAAAATTAACCATGGAACTGCCCATTTGTACTTTATAACCCAAATGAGTGGCTAAAAAGATGAACTGAGAGAAGAGTTGTGTAGAGGTTGCTGTTGTGTAGAGATGATAAGGAAGACAGTTCCTGAACAGCCTCTGGGGAAAGACTTGGACTGGTAGCCAAATAACAGTTTAGTATTGTGTGGTTATTGTTGTCTTAAGTAAAAGTGTCTTTAAAATAAACACAGTTCGATTAAAGAAGCATCTGATTTGGCTTTATCTGTAGTTCCTTCCCTGGTAGATATGACCTGTGAGAATCTCAAATTGGGTTTGCCACTCAGGTTGATGTGGATGATATACTCGGGGTGAAATTGCCTTAGGATTCATGGACACGTCTCTGGTGGTGTATGATGCAAAGGCTGTGCTGAGACAGGTGAGAGCAAAGCAGCCATGCTGGTGCACAACCTGTCCACAACTTTGTGCCTGCACCCAGCTTTGTGTCAGGAAGGACAGGGGAAAATCAATGCAAGCTGCAATGGCAAGGACCCCCCAGGAGGTTCTGTGAAATTAGTAGACCAATGAAGGCAGTTTAGGAGATTGTGGCATTGGCGTTGCAGCAATGAATAGAAATCAGAAGAGGACACAACCACTAGTGAGGAAGATGGAAGTTGGTTGGGGCAAGGCTCCTAAAAACAGCTCTGGGTCATGCATGCTGGAGGGGAAAGGGGCTTCAAGGTGCTCCACTCGGCTTGTCAAAAAAACCTCAAGGGAAAGGGTTCAGTGAAATTGTGCTTAAGGTGAGTACCGTGAACATTCATTTGCTCAAGGAATGCATGTCAAAGGACCAGTGGGTCCTCACGTGGTCCCCTGTTCCTCGTGGTTTAATATAAAGGTGGACTCATTTGACTTGATATAGTGAGCTGATGCGGACAGAGGGATCCTGAAATATAGAAGTTCGGTTTGATGCCTGAACTTCTGAAGTGGAGGGAGCTGTTTTGTGGTGAACAAGTTTGCCTACCGCCAGAGCCAGAGGTCAGTACAGGAGCTGAGGCAGTGCTTGCTTGGTTTTCCAGTGAGGGAAGCAGTAACAGATCTGAAGGTTTTTCTGTAACCTGTGAATGTTTTTGACAAGCAGCAACCAGTCCAAAGTGGAATCTTAGCTGAAAACAATGCTACAGCTGGCATCCCAACTGGTTCAGCTTGGCCATGCTGTGCTGTTGCTGTAACTGAACATAACACAATCTGTACTCCACAGGCATTAGTTATGCTGGTGAATAACAGATATTTATTGTGACCAGACCGGTCAGCCCAGCACAGCAACACAAGCTGTTTCAGAATCAAGTGTTTTCATTTAAAGGATGGTAGCTCCACCAACAAGCAAACCAAAGTACTGTAAAATCATTTTGTTTCCTATGTTGTTGTAGACAGATAGTGCTTTTAGGCCTCTGCTCCTAGTATAGACTGTTCATTTGTGGATTTGTCAATATTACCAAATCCTTGCACAGGGAGGGAAGGGTCTGTGACTGCCCATATCTGACATAGAGGCTTCACGTGGGTCGGTTGTGTTGTCACAGGAGCACCAGCAGCGTGATTACAGCAAGAGCAGATGCTAATCTTAGTTAAAACTATGAAAAAAATATAGTTTGTGCCTATACAAGTGGAAGTTTGTTTTAGAGCCCATGCATCCCTGCAGTCTAACTCTTGGTGCTGGGATTCTGTGTGGTTGCAAAATCGGGGGACATGTTCAACTATAACGTAACACAGTACTCACCCAGGATCTGTCCAGAAGACCTATCTATTCGTGCTGCTGCTTATCAGGTAGAAGAACTGAGAAAGCCCATCGGTTATGGGGGAAATATTTGAGGAAGATCAGAAGTAGGAGAGAGACAAAAAACCTCACAGGAATTAAGTCACCAGTCTAGATCATCTGTTTGTTCCCCTCTCCTCTCCAAGGAATCACATCTTTAATGAAAAGGAAGTCAGGGAATGCTTTCCGTAATCACATGACTGTATTGGTAAAAGGTCATTTGGGACGAGAAGATGGATATCGGAAGAATGTAGAAGAGGACTGAGACAGTTTGGGTGGGGGCAGACAGGGGAGAGAAAAGATGCTGTTAACCATCTTTCTGAGAGACTGGCAAGTGTGTGTGCATAAATGCATGCACCCAGGGAATGCACACAAGTAAAGAAGATGTTCTGTGGGTATTTTTAGCTTCTTGAAACTACAAAGTTATGACTTTCTACAATACCAAGTCGATATAAAGTTATTTTTTGTGAAAGGCAGCAGAACAAAGTCAACTGGGCTGTGAATCTGTTGCAGCGAGGGAATCATGAGGAGTTAATTTAGTCCATGGTAGTGAAGTTTCAACAAGGAATTTGGAGTCTTTCTGAGCACACAGTAACACCCACAGTCTCATAGGGATTGTCTGGGACTGTCTGAGCGTATAGTGGAGCAACATCAAAGTGAAGTACACTTTTAATCCATGCCAGCACTGACAGATTATGATCTTGCAGTTGTGGAAAGATGGCACTGGTATGTCTGCCCTTTGTTGCTACAGATCTCACAGATAAAGTGGAAGAGGACTGTGTGACAGTGAATGATACGCAGAAGTCTTTTGGGGTTGATAGAGCCATATTGCATTAATCTCCAGGGTTTCAGGCTCCTCTATGGGTTGTGGTAGGTTCTTAGGCTTTAATACTCTGAGTATTTCTAGTATTGTTCTGCCGCGACCTGTGGTTGAGTTTTGTAATCCTATTCATGAAATGACTGAGATGAGATACTGCAATTTACCAGACTGTAACTCTGTTTCTGGTATTGTGACTGAGTCATCCATGGCTTTGGGGGACTTGCTTAACTTCTCTGTGCCCCAGTTTCTTGTGCACTGTAGCAGTACTCATGGAGTTGTCAACATCATTTGGCAGTGTCTAGAGCTCTGGACCTCTGCAAATAGAAAGCAACAGAAGGGAAATCACACAAAATAGCCCTGTTGTGGTTATTGAAATTTATAATCTATGGGTTTATTTTCTGTACCCATGTTATAACCCAGTGGAATGTTCCACCCTTCAGATTTTATTGACATTTTCATGTTCTTGTGAAACTGGAACCCACAACCAACCCAAGCGAATGTTCCTCTCTCTTTCTGTACTGATCTCAGAATTTTCCTTCTGTACTCAATCTGAGAGAAGAGTATATGATTTTTTTGTATGTATGTTGCCCTCATACACACACACACACACAGACTGTCTGAAGTATTTGGATATAGGGAGCAAAAGGCCTTTCCCTAGCTTAGAAATCTCATATGCCCCTTTGCTTTCCTGTATCTTGCCATTTCTGTAGTCTTTTCTAAGGCTGACCTGCAGAGATGCAGCCACCTGCCACACACCAACCAGGCTGTGAAGGGCTTACCTGGGGCCTCACTTCCTGTGGGCATGTGGGAAGTACCAGGAGATGCTGGGGGATGCAGGCTGAATGTTAGGTAGGGATGAAGGACAGAGCGTCCTTTCTCCTCCAGTCAGGTGAACACCAAGATCCACTGTCCAGGCACTGTGCCAGGAATTGTGCTATTGCCAAGCTTTTTGAACATCAACTGATTCTAAATGCTTTTATTCATTTATTTATTATGACAGTTTCTGAATATATGCCATCTGGTAAGGTACACATTACTGCTGCCACAGACCACAGCCACTTCAGGGATTGAAAACAGCATTTCCAAATTTTTATGAGATTTTCTTTGCTGGAAAGAAACTTGCCAGGTTTCACCTGGAGTTTTTAGCTTTCTGTCAGAAGGACAGGGAACTAGTGTCTGATCGACTTTGCTCTGTTCCTTAAGGACTCTAAAGCCTCATTTCAAGCAGAAGGAAACCAGAACCAGGAGGGAGATGCAGCTCCATGTCTCATCCTGTAACTACCACAGGAGCTTCATGGGTCACCACTTCCTCCACACAGGCACCATTACCTAAGTTGTAGGGCTTGATATATTTCTTTGGTATATTTACATTACCTGTTTTATATGAAAAGATATATTTAGGCAATCAACTATAAGGTCCAAGTTCAGAAGGGTATGAAGAGATGCAGACCATTCACCAGCCTGACTGTCCGACCCATCTCCAGGCACAAGCTGTATTCCTGGCTCTGCTTTTATGTCCTTAAGGCACATTCTGGATCACAAATCTTCATAAAACACATTTTAAAGAAGTATGTGCTGTTAATGCTGATACATGTCTTTGGGGTTTTAAAGGAGAGCTTAATACCTGCATCTGCTCTGTAGATAAAGGGGTTTGGCTGTCAGAAGACATGATTCACAAGAACTTAAACCTATCTAACCTAAAAGGATAAAGTGCCTTAGGCACCTTGCGATAGATATACAGAATGGTACCAGGTGACCCACAGCTGTCCTTGCAAAGAGGGTAAGAGAAGCCTGAATGAACAACAACAAAGCAGATGAAAGTCTCAGTTTCATCTGGACAAGCCCACATTCATTAACTGACCAGTTTGCCTGGCTCATTTATTATTAATTTTGAGTGCCATCCAAGTGGGAGAAGCACCTGTTGGTGGGGTGTCAGCCATCAGAGGTCTCTGTCTAGCAGAGTCCTGCCCAGCACAAGCCAGGCAAGCCACCAGCACTGCTGTCGAGGTGACAAGCTTCTGGATAGCAGATTGGCTTCCTGTCAGGGCTTGCTGGATTAATGTGGTCACAAATAGGAAGGGAAACACGTTAAGTATCTTTTCCCTTTCTTGTCCTCTCCTCCTGACAAGTGGCCTACAGCTTCATGATTTTAGGACAGAAGTTACTTTCATGGTTTAATTATAATTCTTTTCAATGAAATCCTGTAAATCTAACTTGAATGCAGGACAACACTTTTTTGGTGCCTCTTGTTTGTAGCTGTGGGAGTTCATAGGGTTGAAGGTCAGCTCTAGGATTGGCTCTAGGAGAACTCAGAGACCTCACATGAGCCCTACACCAGGGGACTCAGCCTAAGTGAAGCGACTCTGCGTTGGACCGTCCTGGATAAGAGTTCCCAAATTCCAGCTATGGTCAGAAGCAAGCAGTTGGCAGGAACAAAATAAACTTTGCAACAACTTATCTAAAATATGTTATTTTCTGAAGCAACCACTGCCAGTATACCCATTGTTTTATAAAGTCACCTTCTTGAACTAGATTAACACATAGTCTAGACTGTAAAAATTATTTGAGTTTGAAAATGGTAAAGACTTCCTCTTTTAGAGCTGTCTATTACAATTTTTATGTTCTCTGAAAACAACTGCCACTTAGACAAGTCCTAGAAGGAGTTTTTCATTATGTCCTCCTTCTCTTATGGAATATATTCTTTGATATTGAAGCTGTTGAAAGAGCAGTTTCCATATGAAATAAATAAACACATGTTCTGTGTAGGCAGGGTCTTCATATTTCACAGAAAACCGTGACAGTCCTATTCTTGGGCTGAGATTTTTTCCACTAATGGGGACTAGAACATTCTGAAGCTCAGTTTAGCAAACAAAGCTAACCTGGAGGCTAAAAATATACGTTGCGTTTGCAGGGAGCCTATAAGCCTGTCAAGGTAACTCTTTTATGATATAAAACAAGCCAATATGGTAACAGTTGTACATCTTGGACCTAACTCTGTAACAAAATCCATACCAATGAGATGGATTGGTAGATTGAATTGTACCAGTCTTACCTGTAGTCACTCTGTGACTCACACATTCTTTTTTTACTCCCTTTGCTGTTGTACCACTTGTCATACCTGAGTGTGGGAGATCCTTGGGCCCAGGACCAGCCTCTTCTTAAATATTTGCTTTAAAAATACACGTTCAAGAATACACCCATGGTTAATGACAGAGTCCCTGAAATATTAACTCCGTATGGTGGATATATATCCTATACAACAGTAGTAGTAATTGCATAATTTTTTGTTTCTGCATTGAGATCAGTACACGCTATCAACATTTATACCAGCAAAGCTAAACTGGCTTTCAATCTAATTTGTAGTACAGTAGTATAATAATAGGACTATAAAGACCAAAATTGGTAGCTATTTGTTAGCTATTGTGTTTTTCACAATAAAACCTCTTCCACGGAATTACAGATTTTCTGCTTAAAAGAAAAATCCAAATATTTTATAAACCAAGATTTGACGTCACTCATGAGGACATGCTAAGCATCCCATTAAAGCTATAGATGCACATGTATGTTTAATCTTACCTTTGCAAAATAATTAAAGAACAATACTTTAATCTTCTCTTATGTTTGGGGATTTTGGGTATATGTGTGTGTTGTTTTTGTTTTTCTTTTAAAGTGGCAGTACAACTGCAGTAATGCAAACCTTTTCATATAGTGCCTGGTAGTGATCTCAGCAACTAAGACACACTGGGCCGGCTTAGGTGTTCTTGTTCTTGTGGTATGATAATAATCCTATTGAAACTTAGCTAGAGCATGAAATAAGATAATTCTAAGAAAGAGTGATGATATTGGAATGTAGCCTTAAGTAAAATAATAATCACATTTTATACCCTGTTGAATCACAAGCTGTCCATTGCTTTAATAATATGCATTTTGGTCCCAATGCAATATGTTCAAATACAATCCTGAAATCAAGACAATCACAGAAGTATGGGTGGTAAAAATTGAAGACCTTAGTTACTGCTGCATAACAGTGACTGAAGTCAAGATGAGCCAATATAGAACTTAACTCTACACGTCTTTGTATTTTGTTGCTTATGAGAACTGGAGACCTGCAAACTCAAACCTTCGCCACTTTTTAAAGGGCACTGACATTTTTACTATGTTTAAAGCTTTAACTGGAACAATATTTTTTTTTATTATAAATCTTTTGCCTTTCTCTTGAATTGAAGTTTTTCATTGCATTTCAAACTTGTGAGGAAAAGTTGGAAAAGAGACTTCATTACAGACCCTTTTGGACTTCGGCTTATCTCTCAAAGGTATCATCACAAATAGTGTTTTGATAGAGAAAAATATCCAGATACCATAAATTACCTTTGAATGTTGCTGAATCATACTCCTCTGAGCAGCACTTTCCTGTGCATCAGGACTGAGAAAATGTTGTCCCCATTAACGTGTGGTGGTGGAACTGATGATATACATTTTCTGGGTTTGAAAAATTAGAAGTGTCTCTGTCTCTTGGAAGATTTGTCTTACCTTGAGATGTGACTAATATCCAGCCTGCAATTGATTTGCACACAAATCTAGCAATTTTGTTGGGTTTGTCTTCCTAGAAACTTAATTTGGAGATTTTCTATTAATACCAGATACTTCACCATAGGCTTTTCTTCCTACTGCATTTGGCTCCCTGCCACCCTTCAGCTCACAGACACCCATTCCAGCTGCCCCTAGCCAGAGGAAGAAACCAACAGAGGTAAGGAAAGGTTTGCAGTCCTTGGCAAAATCTTTGAGGAAGACTCCCACCCTGATTAGAGATATATTTCCCAAGGTCTAAACAGATTCAGAAAGAAACCCCACAGCATAAACGTATCATCATGACATCTTTCTTTTCTCTATGAACCTTTGTTCACTGTTTCTTATCTTGTTTATGGAAGCTTGCCATTTAGAAAAGGTTAAATACATTGCCAGACACAACTGAGATACTGCTTTACCAGTCAGTTGGTGACAAAGCTGTCAGCTAAACTACAGAGTTTATTCTTAGGGGTAATACATAAATCAAAAATAAGGCAACTTGGTTTCAGTTCCAGGGAAAATATAAGCAAATGTGCTGTGGAAGACCTTCCCACTCTCTTATTACAGAAGTGAGTGAAGCAATTTGGTCCACAGGGAAGGCTGGTGGCACATGGGCTGTAATGGGAAGAAGAAGATGCTATTTCTAATATGCTTTTGGAACAGAGGGGAGAGAAATATTTAAATCTAGTTTTTAATGTTGCCTATGTGAAATTTTCTGAAATCAGTCCCTGTCATAGCCACATCAAGAGTCTAAAACTGTATGAACTTGGGCACAAGAAGGAACTTATAGACTTAAGGGACCATCCAGTTTTTTAAATCCCTGCTTGGATTGCAGTTTTTCAGTCAATGCACACAGGATGTAGAATAAACCTGTGTAATAGAAACTCCTCTTATGCTGTAGTAAATGTTTGTGGTGTTCAAGGCAACAGATGAATGTTTGTATTGAACAGATCTCCCTTGTTTGGAACAGAAGAAAGAGCTCAACAACAGAGCTTGCTGCCTTCTCATCCCTCCTCCACCGCCCCTGTTTCCACCACCCTTCTTCAGGCACAGCTGGAGCACAGTAAGTGTGGGCCAGGAGACTTTCTCTTCTTTATACATGGGATTTTGTGTTTGACAAATACTGAAGTATCCTCTCTGAGCACTGCTTCATGGTGTCACTCAGCAAACCCATCTGGTTGTGTTGGTGTGCCTATGTTAGGACACTCATTCAACATCCCAGGCTGGGGTTTGAAGTAAATCTCAAATACATCAAGAAGTGAAATGAAGCTGGGTTTGTTCAGGCAGTTAATTCAATTAACTTAAAATATTCTCCTTATTCTATTCTGTTCTGTGAACTTGCTTAGAGTAAGGAAATCCCGAACTAAAGGAAATGGGAATACAATAAACCAAGTAAGGAGAGAATGGCTATTTTCCATCCTGCGCAAATATTTCAGTGTGTATATATGTGCTGGTTTGCATCCCATTTGCCTTGCCTAGTAGGTGAAACAGAAGTCTCAAGATCCTCCTATGGAATCTGTTCCCACCATTCCATTTTGCAGAAAGAAAGACATGTTTGAGTTATTGGTATGGAGTTCTCACTCACCCACCTCTGCACTTACCTGCTTTGGGTGATGTATTTATACACATATGTTAACATATGCAACATACAGGTTGCAATGGATATATGATATAGCAGTTTGCCCAATTACTTTTATTGCCAGGCTCTATTAACTCCAATATGTTTTCCATTAAGATTTTTCCTGTGTACTCAGTAATTCCTATTTCTTAATTCTACTATACATTGACCACATACAAATACTGTCTTCAGAGAGATCAGTACTAAGCTCAGGCCTCTACTCCCCCCTAAGTCAAAATCTAGATGCCTCCCCCTTTCTCATTCCCTCCCTGTGCCTTGACTTTCACAGAAAGGAGACCCAGAGACACAATTTCCTTAGGAATTTGGTTGGGACCAGGGTCCCTAAGATTCCCCCAAGCAGCCCAGAGAGTAATGTGAGCATAAAATCACCATTCACACCATCTCCCCCATGAAAAGACAAAATAAAAGTAAGTAGTTACTAGGAAGGTGAGAGTCACCTGAATTTATTACAAGCAGTTTGTGGGTTTGAGTCTCCAGTTGCATCTTTTCTAGAAAATGACTTTTCACTTGGAAGCAAAAGATCAATTGTGTTAACCCAGTGCTTTTGACTCAGTGTTCACCTGCATTTTCAGGGGAGATCATGTTTGTCACAGGATATAAATATGACAGTTTACTCACGCAAGCCTAATTTTAAAGTCAAAAGATTAGCCAGTTCATTGATCATTAAAGGCACCAACAGTCTGTAGTGAATGAATGCCTATGGGATGGTACCTTCTGGAGTGAAGTTCACGCTGCCTATACCCCCATGAGTGCAGTCTCTATTATTACAGCAAAGACGCTATTTTTGGAACAAGGCTGCTACTTGTGAAGTGGGACAGAGAGAGCAGGGTCAGGTCTAAGAATAGGCCAGGATCTCACAGTGGCTTGGAGGGGTGTGTGACAGCCTGGCTGCGATGTGTCTCTGGGAGAGGAGGAAGTGTGGAACACGACACTATGCTGAAGTGCTAATGTTCAAGCATCCGTGAAGATAACCTTGTGACAAGCCCTAGGCTTCTCCCTAAAGAAGCACATAAACTCTCTTGAGGCCATAGTGTTTGATGGCTGTTTGTTTATGCATTTCTCTGACTGGCTACATATTGCTGCATGTTCATTCATATATTATATGTTATGTAGACACTGCTTGACCTGGATATGAAAGACTTGTGCAAGGAGCTCCAGACAATAGAGACTTTGTCTCTGCCCGAATCACACTGCCCCACAGGGCCTCCTGGCCCCCAGGTGAGTGATGCATTTGTGATTAAACCACATTATTCTCCCACTGGCTCCAAGGTTCTTACAAAGTTGTGAGACATTTTCCGAAAATGCTTTTTACCACTTAATATGCATACCAAGCTCTGGGTTAATTTCATTTTGATATGGCTGTGCATAGATCGTGTAGGCTTTTTATGCTACGTTCTCATCCCTACCTTGCATACTCCAGCTGCTTTCAAGTTCACCCTTCATTTTTTGCAAAATTTTACAGTAGATACCACCCGTAGGTGCCTTCAGTTCCTTCATAGGCTACTCACTAGCTTTTCCTTTGCTTTAGAATCAGTTGCCCTTTATGTGAGGGAAAGAGCCCATACAGTGGATGCACAAGAGGTGCAACGAACTTCAGTGTTAGTGGAGCACATCCCCGAGAAGGCGAACACCTACAGTAAATATCAGAGATAAGGAGGAGCTTCAGGAGGTCAGTGGGGTGGGATTCAGGAGATGTGAAATCTAGTTTAACCTATAACATCTCTGCCTCTAACTTGCTGGGTAGCCTTGGGCCAGTCCTTTCGACGTCCTATTTAATTTTCTGCAATTTATACATTCAGAAATCTTCCAAGGAAACAGTCCACCTCTATTGAGAAGGTTTTTGCAATCATCTCTGTAGTGTGGAGAAGACCAGCCATCTGTCTTTCTGTTCCAGTTTGTTCCCTCCAAAGAAAAATAAAACTTTTCATGGAGAGATACTTCCAGTTTCTCCTGGGGCACGGGCAGTCCCGAACTATGTACCATGTCTGGTGCTTTGGGACAGGCTTCAGGGTGCTGATTTTGTCACAATACAGATAATAGCAGATGTGCCATGGGATCTTTGCTGCAGCAAAACTGTGAGAGAGGCTTTGGCAGCCTGAGAAGTTAACAAACACCCAAATATTGTTTAAAAAGTAAGGACAGTGCACCACCATAAGTGTTTGGTTACACGGCAAAGAGCTTAGCTTTAATTATTTATAAATCACTGCTTCAGAAAATACCTGTAAATAGTTTGGAAGATCCAATGGGAAAGCCACAAACTCTTGTTTTGTGAACCTTGACTGCTCTGTTCTGCCACTTTGCCTTTGCTGAGATGCAGGATGAGGCAGACTGATTTAGCACGTGAATGGTGAGATAGATCTGGAGAGAAACGATGGCAAGTGTTTGTCCTGTCTTGTGTTGAGAAGCCTTCTCTGCGTTATGCAGCATCCCCACAGTGTGGTTGGCCATGATCCAGAGTCGCAGTGCGCGTGAAACAAGCAGTTTTTATTTCAGTCTTTGCTGGACTGTTTTTTTTTTAAAAAAAAAAATTCACCTTAATGCTCTCTCTGACTTAAATTGGAAGACCAGTAGTATTAATTCTATTGTTTTGAAAGATCCGTTGCTATAAATAATATTAAACTTGCAATCAAATGATATAGGATCCCTCCAGCAGCGTAGGCTGTCAGATTTTATCTCAATGGCAGACAGTAGGATGGGTATAATATGGCTCTGGAATTTTTAATTATAAATCTTGGGACTGTGTGTTATAATGGGACAATGTTAGAACCAGCAGTAACCTGAGCAATACTTTTATGACAATGATTGCCTGAAGAGTAATGCTGCTATTACCAAAGAAATATCTAAGAAGTATTTCTGAGTTCTTTGCTGCTGCAGCTTGCTTTACTTTCAAAAGAGTTGTAAAAGTGGATACTGTTGATGCAGAGCTGAGTTTTAACACTTTTCCATATGGAAAGTTAGACTTCTAAATGTGTAACTTGGCGTGTAATTCCTCCCATGTGTAGCATAAGGTAAAATGAAAGAAATAAGGTAAAATGAAAGAAATAAGGTAAAATTTGGCCCTGTCTATAATAGGGCACATTCTGATTTGGACTACTGAAAACCTAAAACAACTCTACTGCCTGAAATAGTAATTTTCATTTGAGGGTACACTTTGCTCCTATTCAAACACAATTTGTATCATGTGTTGGACAGTGCAAAACATCAGGATACAAACCTGGCAGGAGCAATTTGTGTCGTGAATCTAATGCTCCTCTGATGCCAGCTCATGCGATTTTTTTTACTTAGTCGTTTAAAAATAAAAGATGGCCTGTGAATAAAAACACTTTACAAACAAAACTGTTTTTCTAAATTTTTTTTTCCTGAGGTGAGGTTCAAGGTCTCCCTGGATTAAGAAGCCTTCTGGAAGGAGAATCAGCCTCATTTGAGAGAGAAAAATATCTTGAGGATTCGGAAGTAGTGGCAATCTTCCATGTCCATAGCACATTGCAGAGCCCATACCACGTGTTTTACGCCCCTTCCCTTATCATACCATTGGCTCACATCCTTTGCCAGCTGACACAGTGTCTCTGTGTCCTTGTGGTCACTAAGTCTTCAGGGATCCACTAACTTCTCATATTTTCTTTGTCCCAGGCCCTTTTTCTTGCTAGTTTTTTTCACCTAGAAGATTACTCTGTACTTCTCATGTCAGTTTAACACTCCTGCCTACCATTCAGCAGTGGCACAGACTTTGCATTCAGAGACCACGTAATCCAACACCCCAACCTTGGCTGTTCATACTGTTCCCCAGAGATGCTAACAGGGCCACGGGTGGAGGGAAGGCAATCGCTAGTGCCTTCTTACTAATACATTCATATTTCTTCCCAGGGTCCGCAAGGAATTCCTGGTGTAATGGGACCAAAAGGAGAGAAAGTAAGTGTGTGTCTTATGAAGTTTGGTGTGTTTTTGATGGGGCAAGGAAAGAGATGGTTGGGGTCTTGTGTTCACTTTTATCCTCATCTGTTTAGTCAGTGACGTGTCTTTTGGATGTGGGAATTTGCTTTAATTCAAATGTAAAGCTGTGCATTTCTTTGAAGCTACAATTTAAATCTTAATCTTTTAGGATTCGTTTTCAATCTTGAAATATTTTTTATGGTTTCTCATGATAGCTATCTATGTCTACAGTATGTGTTAAGAAAGCAGCTCAGGTGCACAAGTTATTGGTCTTGATGACACAACAGCCTTTGACCACTTTGTTCCTCTGGGAGAACATGAGAAGCAGTGTTAGTTTTATGGGTCAGCTCAGATATTAAAAGTGGTCTATGTGTTGTTATGGCTTCATATCTGCAAAGCATTTGCTCCATGATGATGCTTAAGGAGTCTTATACCTGAAGCTGGGCGTGTAATTACATGGTTTGCTGGACAAGAGTGTGACTGTAGATTTAAGTCTGAAAACACAAGAATGGTGGAGAGGGTCTGTTGGAATAATTCTTGGTTTAGCTCTGGAAGCAAAGTCTTGAACACAAATATATTCCCAATATGTGTGGTGCCTATGAGACTAATGTATTCCTTTCTCCGGCAGGGGGAGATTGGCAGGCCGGGAAGAAAGGTATGAATGAAGGTGCTGCCTCAGACACCAGTCTGATACTTGATGCATAGCAGCTGTCAGAGAGGGTTGCAGATAAAAATCAGCTAATATTGAAGTTTAACCTGTTTATGATGCTTGCTCTGGCACCCAGGATGGGTAGTAGGGAGCTCTGGGCCCAGGGCTGGAGATCAGTCCCAGCTGGTTTGAATTCAAGAAATTCCCTCAGCAAGAGTATGTGGCTCTGGCCAGATGATTAAAACAGAGTGAGAAATTACCTGAACTATGCCTCTGCGGACAGAGACAGCAGAGTATGGGAGCTATCATAGAAGATGTATTAACAAAACAAAAGCAAAATCAAACTTTTAACTGCTTCAAAGTTGAAATAAGTCTCAGCCATATAGCCCAGAAGGAGGAACATCCATTAATGATTACACTCACCAAGTTTTGGCACCAACACAGTATGGTGACTACAATCTTATGCTTGGTGACACATGAGCTGTGATAGATTGTCAAGAATATGTGCTCCTACATGTGATGAAACAGATATGTTATCTCAGTTGCTAAGTGCCTCCATTTAATGTAATTAACTTTAAAAGACAGAAATGCAGGATGAAATCAGAGATATGCAGGGGGTAGTCACTAACCAGGAAAAGAAGTACCCTTCTTATAATATACCAAGGATTTCAACACCCTTCTAATAATATACTCAGGATTTTAACACCAGCTACCAATTAGGAATTCAAATAAGTCAGAAACACATAAACAAAAGAAGACTTTTTCATCAATCTAAATTGTAAGTGCTCTGCAGTAAAAAAACCCATACTACTTACATAAATTCAAATGTTCAAAACAGTAACATCACAGAATCCCCCACGAACCTACAAGAGAGTGCAAAACTTAAACATAGTACATCAGTACTTAATCTTCTCACAAAAACTCCCCAAAATAAGTTGTCCAGGTTGGAAATAAAAGAGTATAACTCCTGCTAAAAGCTATCTGGTTCATGAAAGGTCACTCATAGCCCCAAATGACATGATGATTTTCTGAGATCACATTGCCAAGTGGTGTAGAGCAGTGGAATAGCAATAATCTGCAGCATTTTGGGACATACTCAGAGAGATTTAAAGGCAGTAATTAAAATAGATAAATAACTCTATGTATGTAGTTATTCCTAGTCATAAAATAGCTAATAAAGAGCAATTATAGTTAGTAATAAGAGAAGGTTCAGAATAAAAATAATAGAAAATAAAAATAGGAATTTCTTAAAGATTTTGTTCTGTTCTTAATTAAATTGATTCATACTGATATAATTACGTGCAAGTCTTTTTGATTTAATGTATTATTAAATGAAAAGAGGATTTAAGTTATTAACTCTGGGATTTTAGGATGATTATTTTGATTGTATGTAGATTTACTCTGTAGTTGATCTATTTATTTGAATCAGTATAACCTGGTATTTCTGCAAGCCCACACTTCCTCCAGTAACATCAACACAAACTGTATAATGAATATAATATAGTAAATTTTTTGTACCAAAAAACTTTGTAAAGAAGCATTTGCAGTTCTTTTCCTGAAAAGACCTTATTCCTCTTTATCTGCTGTCTGAGATGAAGGCCTGTGTGTGAGAATGATGTTACATGAATCATTGTAATTGATGTTTTCCGTTCAAGGGTAGACCAGGTCCCCCGGGAGTCCCTGGGATGCCAGGACCAGTAGGATGGCCTGGACCTGCAGGACTGAAGGTAGGACTAAAATTCACATGGGATCACCTGTTCAACATCACGATCTGAACACTACAGTTGTCTCAGAAAATCTCTAAACCACTGTCTGCTGGAGGCTGGGAAGCTGCAGCAGTGCAAGGACAGTCTGTGCTTGTCCTGTTTCTTACATTGCTCTGCAAAGACCTGCCCAGTCTAGGGCTGGGTGACTGCACTTTCAGCCCAGCCCCTGTAGCACTTCTTATCTTGATGAAAATGCATGAAATGTTATTTGAAACTCAGTCTAATGAAGACTCATTGATAACCACTGCTGTCTCACAATCACATAAATGAGTATTTCAAAACACACCATCATCATTGTGACTGTTCTTTATGATGATTTCTTTGCCTTGTATACTTCTTGGCAGTGTAACTCCATGCCCATGCAATGACAGGGAAAATACCAGGTTGGTGTCAGGGGGAAGAGATTACAATCATGTGGATTGCTGCTCAGCTCTTCAATTTCATTCCCATATAAACAAACATTCATTCCAGTGATTATTAATAACCAACAGCAGAAGAAATGGCAGAACACATTTTGCTACAGCAGAGTGGTTGCTCCATCTGCATTTATTATAAAAAAGATGCAGGACAACCCTTTACTGAGTATTACCTTATGCAGAATGTATACAGCTCTTCACAGGAGCCACAGTGTACAAATTTTCTATAACTTGCTTTTCTTCAGTATGTATCAGGCAAAAGAACTGCACGCGTTACTTGCTTTGGAGCTGCATTTCTCAGTGTACCTTTGATTGTTCATTTGCTCCATGAAGGCTGGTGCCCCCACTCAGAAGACATGATGCAGTAGTTCTTGTCCACTGTAAGTGTAATAGCAGATGACTTCTGAATTCAAGCCACACCTGGGAAGCAGACCCTCAAACTCTTCATAGCTCTGTGAGATGAGGAACATCATGTTATAGTATGTGGAAATGTAGGTAAACAACAAGACACTACGAACTAAAAAGGAACCAATACTCACTTTCAACTGTGAGATGAGAAACGTCCTTCCAAATGCATTTTGGGACCAGTTGGGGCAAAAGAAAGGTCCAACTGTCTAATTCCCTCACAGCCTGACTACTGAGAGTCAAGCAGTCAGAAAACTGATTCACTTGGTCTTTTCCTTAAATAAGCTCTAGTTTTATTTATGAATTCTCCGTAATTGTGATTTTACCTCCTCCTTGTCTGTTGTTATGCTTTTTCATCACACTCCTAGAAGCAACCTTCACATTAGGTAGTAGGACTGCAAGTCCTACTTGCTGTTTAATTCCCATTCTTCTGCTTTTATTGTCTCCTCTCATACCTGTCTCCTCTGTTCTTTAAATGAGTTTCTACTTTCATTTCTTCTCATTCTTTATAGATTTCTATTTCTTGCTTTGTCAATGAAGGATCCATTCAAAAAAAGGCCAACAGATCTCTGTGCTCACTTCCAATGGCTCTGTCTCTCTTTTCTTTCTTTTCTTCTGATCTCTAATCTTCTCAAACTCCTTACATTCACCTTCACTATAGTCTTACACTGCATCATCTTTTTGCTGTAAATCTCCAGTAAGCTGTGGGTTTTTTTCTTATTCCCATCTCTGGGCCTTGTATTTCTTCATTTCTTCATTTCTTTATTTCTTAATTTCTCCTCATTACCTGTCTTCTCTTTCTTAGACATAGCCTTGAAATAGTCCTTATTTCTCCTTCTTTGTTTCTTCAAGTCTTTTCTGAATTTCTGCCAGGACAACAGCCAGTGTGAAAATTCTCTCCACTGTTAGGACAGTGAAAGCCAAGGGAGAATGAGAACCAACTGTATTCTGCTGGCAGGGCTGCTGCATGGGATACAGGGACTACACTATATTTCACCCTAGATATAGTTAGCTGACAGTAGCCAGAGAAGTTGTAAAGCTTTTTCATTATTTACTGGCTACAAACCACGGTCAAGCATGGAACTGTTCTAAAAATAGTTACTATATCTCCCCAAGTAATAAACGCTTGCAGCAAAACACCATGCTTTTCTGAAACTCAGTGGAAGTGATGTTGGGTAGAGACAATGCACCTTCATGCAGTAAAAGGATACACTGTTGCTGCTGATTTACTTGCATGTCCTTTAATAACATCTGACAAAACTGAAGCACAAGTTACACACCCAAGAAAATGCAAATAGAAGAAGAAGATAACATGAGGTCTCAGGCAGAATACAATTGTAATACAGACCTCTGTCTAAAATGCTACACCAAGGTCAGGCTTATCTCAACTATTTGACATAAAACCTGAACCACTAAATTATGAGACATTCAAAGATGACCTCATCAGAGAGCCACAATCAATAACTCTCTTTATTGACCCCTTTAGGGTGAAAAGGGAGATTTGGGTGTGATGGGATTGCCAGGTACAAGAGGACCAATGGGCTCCAAGGTTTGTTAACCAAAAGCTGCATTTTCAGACATTGGTTTCTAATGCTCTGCTGACAGTTGCTTCCCTCATTAATTTGCTGGAAAGCGTTTATCAAGATATATCTTTTCTAATACAGCTGAAAAGATATGTTCTTCTTCAAGCAAAATTATGTTGTCTGGCTGGGCTTGTCTGTGTGTCTGGCACTTCTTAAAAATGCTTTGGTGTAAATTATTGTAATGTAAAAAAAATGTAAAAAACCTTATATATGACTTTATCCCATTAGAAAACCAGAGTTCATAAGTGTATCTGCAACATTAACTTGTGTCTGCAATGCTTTCCACCCACCTCATAAGACTGTGAAGATCATTTTGGTCCGCTGCTAGAACTATGCATATGTACTGATATTTCGATAGGAAGCACAGTTTGGTCTGGATGTTCTGGTATCTGAGCATCATCATCTATAGAATACCCTCTGCCTTTACAAATTTAGGCCACAATATTTTAAGGTACTCAAAAAAAGATGTACTTAGTTTATTCAAATACAATACTGAAGAACTAAGCACCATTGCTTATTGTATGTTTCTTAAAGAGAAAGTTTTATAGTAATCTTCACATTAGAAGATCACTTAAGTATAATTTAAGAATTTTCTAAGAGGAGGGAAAAGACATAGAAAAGGAAGATTATTGCTAAAATTCTTCTAGATTATTAATTGGGGCATCTAAGGTTTCATTCACTTTCAGTTACAATTTATTTCCGTTGTTTCAATTTAAAAGCAATATCAAGCCTGCTGGCTTTACCTGGCTTTTTCACCTTGGCTTTTGGGCTGAGTTGTCTTGCCTTTAATTCATATTTTGTAATTCTGCTTCAGTGCAATTTTAGAAGCTATAAATATTTATTTGCATTTACAAGTTTATGCAATTAATTATTTGTGCTTTATTCTTTTTCTTCACTTTAAATCCACAAGATGTGAGTTTGTTTCTTGGATAATCTTGAAAGTGAGAAACTTTAAAATATCTATCATTCCCTTTAGGGTTTTCCTGGCACTAGAGGAGAAAAGGTCAGTGTAACTATAGTGTAATTTATAATTTAACAATTGGAAACAATTATGTAAAAAAAAGGCAGCTGTAGAAATAAGATTGAATTTTGTTGGAGTGAAGTGTAGCAAAGGTCCAACTGAGAAATGAAAACAAGCATCAAGAAGCTACAGTCTTGTGGCTTGGGCTGGGATGTTAAAGAAGTGAGTTTTACACCCAGTCTTCTTGTGAACAAGTTACCACAGTACGCCTCGCTATGGTTTCTGCATCTGTAGAATGGGTGTAATAATCCTTAATTGTTAGTCTGGTTTATTTAGGCTACATATATTTCAACACAGAAACAATTTTTACTATAAGACCATACAGTGGGACGTGAACTTGGATGAAGCCAACTGGAGGAAAAAATCAATTTTTTAAGTGTTATGTCCAGGAAAGCACATATTTAAAGTAATAATCTGTGGAGAACGAGTCACTTTTCCTACAAACCTTAGTCTTAATTCTGTTACAATATCAATGAGAGTAATAAGGAAACATTCTAGGGTATCTAACATATAACTCTAGAGATATTACTGTATTCTGTGTGACTCCAAATAATGCCTTGGGTAGCAGAAATATTTTTTGCTTCCTTGTAAAGTGGTACTAATTATGCTACTGTCACCCTGCTATCTCTCTCCAGGGATCCAGAGGTGACAGGGGTGACAAAGGAGTCAAAGGAGACCAGGTAATTTTCTTCCCAAATGGCTCTGAGCTTTACCTGAATGTGGACATGAGGGTTAATGCACTTCTGATGACTAAAAACCCCGAGAGGTTATGGAAGAAGGGAGCCTGGAGGCATCTTCCTGGGAGCGCAAGGGTGACTAGGGAAGGCACTGATCCTACCTGACGGAAGGATGGAGGGGCAGCCTCCATGTCCATATGCCACCCCCAACCCCAGTGCACAGTGGGGTGACAAGGCAGTGGGGGATTTCCCTGAAGGTAACCTCAGTCTCTCCTGGCCTGTGCAATCTAAAGGTGACTGCTTGCCAAAATGCTTTTGGCTGGTGATATGGCAATGCTGGGGTGAGTGGGGGAAGTGAGGTTCATGGCTTGTGGGTTCTTTTAAGTAAGAAAGGAAAGTAAACTGCTTTTCATGTAAATGGAGAAATGCCCTTCCCAAATGCAGGCTTGGGGAGTTGTTCAGGTAGCAGGGTTACTTGTAGACAAAAGCACAAACAGAATGTTTTTGCTGGAGGAGAGGAAGCAGATGACACAGAATCAGAGGCCTTTACAGTAAAATTTCACTTACAATTTTCTACCCTACTGCCTCACCTGCAGTGCTGAATCACAGTGAGAAATTTTTAACCTTTAGCAGTACGTGACTTTGATGTTTCTTCGTTCTAAGGAAGATGCTGCTTTGTCAAAGATTGCTCCACATTTTTTGATGCTTTTTCTCCCTTTACTTTACAGGGAGAAACAGGTTTCCCTGGAATGCTGGGACAAAAAGTAAGTGGGCATGATGTGTTGGGTAGTTGTGTTAAGTGTTGACATAAGGTAAATGAATGAACTCAAGGCCATCCTGCAAAGTATAAGGCCTTGAAGGTCTTGCTTCACTCAATGACTAACACTTCTTGGACTGTATCAAATTCCTCAAGCTTTTTACCTTAGGAGAAAACTCTGAGATTTTGCCATTTGTTGTTGTTGTTTCTCTTTTTTCCCCCGGAACTTTGGTTTAGTCATAATCTTCCTCCTGTTTAACGTATTCAAACTCTTGATTATAGATTCATAACTGCCTAATTGTTTGAATTTTATTCACTTGAAGTTAATAAATGTTTCCTTCTTGATACTCTGAATTGAAGTGGCACTGCTATAAGCAGCAGCAGTAATCCTGACCAGTTTTGATATGATCATTATTCTGTACCTGAAAAACAATCATAATTCAGATGTTGTTTTATGGATAGAAGTCCTAAAGGAGGATAATTTTGTGACATAATCACGTCTTATTTCTGAGACTAGGATAAGAAAGTAGTCATTGCTTCTAAGGAGGCTACAAGATGAGTGAAATCACTTTTCTTTACCTGAGGGTTTTTTTACACATGCATCTTAACTGCAAAGCAAGGTATTGCCAAAAGGATCAGAGAGGTTTTCTAGTCTTGACCCCGCCAAGTCTTTGAGCATGTTTCTGCCCTCTCCATTTGGCTTCCTCTTTAGAAAAGTATTTTTCAGGGAGAATTGGGTAAATTGTGAGAGATAATTTTCACTTTATGCTTGTTTTAAAATATTTTGTTATAATTTTGATGTTCTGAGAAAAAATTGGTGGCAGTATTATCTAGCGGAATCGAGTGAATTAGAGCACCATGCACCTGCTCTTTTGTGTAAAGCAAGTATAACCAGGGTAATGTGCATTTCTGTACTTACGTCCTGCTTTCTTCCCTCCATATTCACCCAGGGAGAAATGGGCCCAAAGGGACAATCTGGAGTACCAGGACACAGAGGACCTATAGGAAGACCTGGAAAACGAGGCAAACAAGTAGGACCATGGTGTTTCCCCTTCATGTGACTCCTGGCGTCTGCGTAGTCATGGTGTACGATTGTGTGGTCTGTTCTCTCATGTTACTGCGCACTTTGTTACAGCATGAGCAGACAGAGAGATACTAAGAATTAGCTTGGTGTTAAGATACATATTTAGAGCGCCCAACACAAAGATCTTACCCCAATGGAGTCAGGGGGAGAGTGGAGGGAACAGGGGGACATGGGGTTCAGCCCATCAGCTGATCCCAAAAATTTCCATGACCTTTTCACCTCCACGCTTTCCCCATTGTTTACATTTTTATAGTAACTTGCACTTTTGGGGCAGAGATTTAGGTGGAACTTGAGTGACTGTAAGTCACTGTGTCAAACCCTGCTACTTGGTGGACTAGGCGTGGTTGTGGGAGGGGTTTGCCTCAGAGGCAGGGGGGAAGCAGGTAGCCTTAGGTATGGAAGTGTGTTTTAGTATTATAATGATATAATGAGTACAGGTCAGCTGGAAAGCTGGATTGTGAGAACAGCAGCTGCAATTCATCTTCTTGGAACATAACTGGGCATTTGTACCATGCTCCTTGTTGATCCTCACTGACCCTTGCTGATAGTAGGGGGGCTGCACTTGTCTCCAAGCACCCTGTGTCCTCCACTTCACAGGGCCAGAGGGCATTGCTGCATTCCTTTCTGATGAAGAGTGAGCAGCCCCCATGTGCATTGCACCTCCACTGAGTTTGCTTTTAAAGAAAAACTTCTCTGTACTCAACCTATTGGAGGGGGGCTTGGGAAATTTAGGGACCCCATTCCTCCCTACACTTAGCCTTATTCCCTCATTTAGCTTTATTCCCACAACCATCCAGTTTGCTTGTTTTGCCCAGGCCAAGTTGTTGATCAACATAGATGAACTTGCAGAGCCACAAGGCCCTGGAGTTGTCCAACACATGATTCAAAGAACCAAAGCGCTAAACCAACCTTTCTGTTTCTTCCATTTCCTCTGTTAGCGCTAAAACCAAATTGATTTGCTAGACTGGATATTTATATGACAGTTCTTGCCATAGTGCTGCATGGCAGGGACAGATTCTTTTGCTCTGAGAAAGGTCAGGAGGACACATAGTGACCTTAAGGGAAAGGAATCTTGTATGGAAGCCATTCAGGACTGGGATGGTTGACAAATGGTCATTATTTAGATCTCAAAATAATTATGCTGTTGAAACTATTTTTGCAGACTTCCAGATGATTTATAAAAACTAGAAACTGTGTGCAAATATTATACTGCCTCCTCCACTACAGCATTTTCCAAGGAGTAGGTAGCAATTTTGGTGTAGCTACCTGTCAAAGCCGCCAAATGGGCCTCTTTTGGGGCACCTTTTCTTCTTTATTTATTTTGAACACTGATATTGGAGGAACAAAGGACACCAGTCTCTTTGATGCTCTGAATTGCCACCTGCAGAGCCTGTCTCCACTGACAAATAAGGGAACCTATTCTTGCTAAACCGTTGTTGGTTTTAATGTAAATCTACTCAGATACAGGAGCTTGTAGATGCAATGGTCAATAGGCTTCAACTGAAAGCACTTTATTTGCAGTCTGGTAATGTCCAGCATTGTGAACAGAGGTAAATGCTTCACTGTTGCTCTGACATTGACAACTAGTATCTGAAGTGAAAGAAGCTCAATGTGGGGAAAATTAAAAGCTGGATGTCGGGGGATTGGAATAACAGGTCACCAAATAAAGAAGGTACATGCAATTTAAGTCTGTCAGGTGACCCAGAAGAAATATTTTTTGTCCTTGACCTGTCAGGTTTTAAAAGCTGATGTGTGTGATTTACTGTTTTCTTTTTTTTTTTCATAAACTGTGCTTGTCTGCCCTGCCAAAGTAACATGCACGGAAGCATAGATTAAAGGAAAGAGAAGACACAGTGTCTATAGATCAACTTGAACAGAGTGCACTCCTTACTTGCCCTTAGACATTTTGTCACATTACAGTGTCTTAATCAAAAAGTGGTGACATAAGGCATGTCATAGTTTAAGGCAATAATCAGTGTGGCTAAAAGAACTGTAGTTTGGCCCTAAATTAGAATTTTCAAGCCCAAGGCTCAGAATACAACCCCCTTTCAGGTTCCCTGAAGATAATATCAGCATTGATCTTCTGCAGAAAAATTAAGTTTCCCTCTGTAATTGGTGCTGTTTTCTTTCTTCTTTTCTAATACTTTCAACAACTTGAGAGAGGCATTTTAGCCTCTGTAGGTCTGGCTTCTGCCTTTAAGTGCTATAGGTGTCTGGCTGTTTGTTCAGCTGAGAGGATCATTTCCATTAACATGGGCCATTTCCTGTCACTTAATCCAGCTGACATCCCTAGATAAAAACAGCTAAATCAGGAAGGTGTCACTTCCACTTCCATTTTGAGATACATCTTGATTACCTTGCTGGCTTCCTCATATCTCCCTTGTCTTTGGCACAGACTCTTCCTAAAAGGTGGCCAGGAGGTGAGAGTCACAAGTCACAGCCTCATAGCCCTCTAATTGAGACAAAACACCCAAAGCTTTATAACTTGGGAACTGACCCAAAGAAGCAAGTTCAGGGTGTCAGTATTCATAAGGTGGAATGATTTGGGGCCTTATAAAGTGTTACTTTGAAAAAAAAAGAGAGGAAGTATTGTCCATGGAAAAATCTTCTCTGAATGTCATGGGTGCATGTATAAAGAAACAAGGCAAAAATATATTAACATAAATTTCTGCTGTTATTATTTGATCTATTTGTGCTAAACAAGAGAACATTAAGCAATCCCTCCTTCAAATCAGGAGACATGGAAAACAGCTCACTTTCAGGCAGCAGGTGTCTGACCAGCGCTGACTTGTCTTTACCAGATCACTGTTGTGTTGGGGAAAAAGTTTTCCCACAGACTTCTTTAGGGCTACAAAATCCTGGTCTGCTAGTTCTGTATTGCATAATGTAAGAAGTAATTAGAGATCAGCATCGCTGACATTCACATAAATCGTGGAATATTTTGATGGCACAGAGCTTACCTAATAGGATTAAACAAAGCAAATATTCAATTAGTTCTTTATGGGCCATGGCAAAATCAGCCTTCCTCTCTTGAAATGGTGCAAGTGACATTCAAATGTATCCATGGGATACAACATATTACATAAACCCAAATTTTTTTAGCATATATTACTATATATGCTTCGGTACGCTGAAATTAGACATGCAGCCACTCATCATGCACGCATGAACTACAACATCTTCAAGAAATTAATTTCCTTTGTCATTGAAACAAAGTTTACATAGTAGATATTATTTTTATATGCCAAATTATGTATGCTGTTACATAAAAATCAAATCTGGTGTTTAAACTTTAAGCTATGTAATACACTTCTGAAATATAAAGCTGAGAAATCCAAGCATTGGAGAAAATATGAGCAGGAAGATAAATGTAGTTATTTTTTTAATAAGTGTCATCATATTAAATTCAGGAGCAAAAATAGGAAGGTGCTGAACAGTTCTAGGGTGAAACTTCCAAATGCCTAGCTGTATGGCTGCACAAAGAAACTCCCATAAGACAAATTAGGGCTGATTTTACAGAATATTAGCTATTGTGTGGTAACTATATATAAGCCTGTCTCCCATCAGTAATTTTACAGCATTTTGACTGAGTGATAAGGTACCAGAAGGACATTATTCATCAGCATGGTGTTGCCACACATTGGCTTGCATTTTGTAAAGCCAAGCCCTTGCTTGCCTTGCAGTGATGTGTTAAGGTAGCTATACTCATGGTCAACGAGACACAGGAGTCCAGGCACCTAAAGTACTTCTGAAAGCACTGTAGGCCTCAAGGTCATTAGTGTGCTTTTGAAAGCCTGCACACTAAGACTGGGAAATGTCTCTGTGAAAACCATTGCTGACTCCTTAGTGAATTTACTTTTTTTTTTCTCCAGTGTGTATTAGCACAGTAACTAAGGGTCAGCTACTTCAGCTCCATCAGCCCTTTCTTTCTGAACTGCACTGACTCCTAGAGAACTACCACAGATAAAAAGGCATCTTTAAGGAAGAGTATCAAATTACTGAAGTCAGAGCACGGCAATTCCTGACTCCACATAGAGCAGATCTCTAGGACTGTTCATATTTAGGAGCAGAGGTTCTGCCTGTATATGCTTTTCTGTCTCCACATAGAACAGGACAGTACCTCTTCCCTGGAGTGGTGACTGTGAACATCATGCTGCATGATTCTGTTGGTAAATGTCTTCATGTTTTCGAAAGGGAAGCCAGTTCTGCCTGGGTGAGGTTGTGTGTTATTAGTAATTTAGCAAATAAATGGATGTCTCCTCTCTCCTAGGGACTAAAAGGAGACATTGGGCCTGCGGGTATCATGGGTCCACCTGGAAGGCCTGGTCCTTCTGGCCAGCCAGGTCCCCCTGGGCCTTCAGGATCAGGTAAGCAGGAAATCAGGAAATCATGTAATCTACTAAACTAAACTGTGTCCCTGCTCCCCAGCCCCTCCTGACTCATCACGTATGCCTACATAGGCCCCTTTAGAAAAAAAGTGCTGCAGGGCTCCATTTGCTTCTTCACTGACAGCAAGGAGAGGATTTCTCCTGAAGGCAGGCCATGCTATCCCTGTCCATTATAAGGACTCTATACCTTATTTTAAAGCCTACATTATGGCTTTTGATGTTTGAAATAAAACGAAAAACATAACCTGTGGGACTTCAGTAGATGAGGATGATGAAAAGTCATCAGGCAGCCTTGGAGGGACTAGTTAATCTTCATCATCACAGGTCCGCTCTTTCTCCAGATATCCTGGCTTACAGTGAGAGACTGCAATTTCTAATCAACCAGGACATTCTCAGCCTGCACAGCTCTGTAAAAGAAAAACAGATGAGACTCAAGTCACAATGGCATTAAGGAAAGAAGGGAAGAGAGGGGAAGGGATAGGAATCAGGAGGGGAAAAGGGCAGTGGAGAAAACCTTTCTCTTTAATTAAATACTGGATATCTATTCTCGCTGCAATTGTGCATGTTGTAGAAATCATGAGAAAAATCTTATAACTGATAGTTGTACACCTTCAAAACTATGCATGCACATGAACTCTGGGCAGTTCGTAAGACCAAGCGTAGACATGAAGGGCAATATACGGACCCAAAACGTTCAGTGGCACTGAACCCTCAGGTAGAGTTTTCTCAACCCAGGTATATGCTAAAGCATCTGAAAAGAAAAACAAGTTGGAAACTACTCTTGATTCAATTGGACAACAGCTGCTTTTACTGCAGCCAGTCTGTTCAATATCCTCCTCCATTTTGCTTTCCCATTTTCTTTCCTTGCTTGCATCAGTGTCCTAGAGGTCTCATCTTGTGGTGGTGTGGAAATGGTTCATCTGTGAAGCTGGGGGCTGTTTCAAAATCTCCACATATCTCATGTCTCTCATTATGAAACATCTTTGTCTTGAGTAAATTACTTAGGAGTTTTCAGAGGAAAGAATTTTTACCACGCCTATGGGAAGGCAGCCAGGATCTTGAGATTATTTTGTAAAGACTTTATTCCACTCTCAGAAAGTTTATGTGCCAGGCTTCTTAATCTTTTTTCACTAGTGTATAAATTCTGATCCTGAAAGGCCGTTCTGTAATGATGTCACTGTTTGCAGTATGAACATGTTGGCTCATAGTCTCATTCTGCAGAGTAGCACATCTTTGCCAAAGTTTGAAAGTCAAGACATAGTGTTTTTTTAATTTTTATTTGCAGCACGCTTGTTTTTCCAATTGAGTTTTTTCTGTATAGAAACCTCTGAAACAGTATTATTCAAATGGTTGTACAAATGCATAAGTTCAATGCATTATGGATGTATATAAGGCTGCCTTTACTAAGCTTGGTGCATAGGTGCTTTAGAGTGACCTGTGTGTTCATCATGTCCCAAATTGCTCTTACTTCAAAGAGATTGGCATTTGTTCTAAGCAAATAGTCTCCCTCTCCTTCTCTGTAAAGTTGGTAGGAAAATTTAAAAAGTAATCTGAAATAATATGGCTGTAGTACAAACTCAGGCCTTTCTTCTAAAGTGTTGGAAATGGTGGTTCTGGTAATCCTTCCCCTCAGTTCCGAATGGTCTTGTTGGGAGATATACATATCTGAAAACTCAGATAAATGCATATAGCCACCTGATCTGTACTTTTTCCACTAGGGCTGCATTTGTGTTTTGTATACTTCATAAGAAGGCAACCTGGTATTTTGCTTCCTAGGGCAATTCGCAATAGGACCAAAAGGGGAAAGAGGACTTCCAGGGCCTCCAGGGAGATGCCTCTGTAGATCTCCACATCATGTGAATAACCCACCATATGAGGAACCTGTGTTTGGACACAGATATCAAAAAGTCCCTGCGGTAAGTAAATTTTCTGGGAGAGTGTGTGAGCAGTTCCTAAGTACTGCTATTGTGAGAGGTGCTGTACTCACTAATATTTTGGATTTAACAGGGAAGATGTCTTTACACGGGCAATGCGTGACTCTACTATCCAAAACCTCTGAGATCCAGTTGGTTGCAAAAGAGTTTGGTCTCATAACTAGTCTGAGGACTGTGTGATTGAGGTGATGAAATGAAGCTGTTTCAAACCATCAGTAATTTAGCATATGTTTAGAAACCTTTTTTTTTTTTCAAACCTGAGGGTGATCTCATCCATATCCTACTGTACATATATTCTGTTCTTTTAATTTCAGTAAACCGAAATGCATTTCAGATTGCTCAGTGAAGTATCTCTTCTTTGCTTCTTTTTTATATCTTCTTCTGCAAATACAGTGATTTCAGAACTGAATATTGGGGTCAAGCATTTTACATACACGACAGAGCTTTATCCCAAAGCACAGACCCTCTATCTTGGAGCAAAAAGGGGTCTCCATGAACCATGGGAGTCAGATTTCTGAGCTCCTGTCAGTAGACATACCCTTTCTATAGATGATTTCAATCTCTAGCCTTCTTGATTGCATTCTTAGGAGCAAATTGGACAAAGTACTTTAAAGGACAAGTCACTGGTGGAAAGTGACCTAGCAATCTTTCATCTCTGATTTCTTTGGGCTTTGTAAATACTATTTCTGTGCTTTTCCTTCTGCTAGGCCCTGTCTTGTTATTCTGTGCATTGTAGCACTTACTCAGCAATAACAATGCTACCTTGCTGCTGTATACCAGCATAGCTCAGGCACTCCACTCATGCAAATAAGTATTGCACAGTGTCTGGTCATCTTTGAATGACAATCAGGAGCAATTAACTTCATTAACTTTCCCATCTGTCACATTGTCAGAAAGCTGTTATAGTGTGTGAAAGGGACATACTCACAACATCGTCCATTAAACTGGGTCATTGAACTCAATCTTTTGCGTGAGTGTTCTGCAAGTCTTGCCAGCTGCTCCCTCATCCTTGTCAGTGCTGCATACAAAAAGGCCCATGAAATAAAGGTGCATATTGCATCACACTGCATGCTATTGCAAAAAAACTACAATATACTTCACAGCATGGAGAACTCATAGGAAAAAGTATGAGGCTTACAGTATTCTGTGTAGATCTTATCACCTTCCTTTGCAACCAGACACAGTTTTATATTAGATCTTACAAGATGGTAATGAGAGTATAGAAGTACCCTACATGATCATTATGAACCCTCATTTGATGATGATCAAATGCCATTTCATCCTCAAAAATGTGAGGTGGCAGAGAAGCAAGCCTCGGCTCCAGAAGTGGAGGGCTTGTAGAGCAGTGTTCCCTGTTTGCCTCCCCCATTTGTTTTTCTCCTTCAAATACAAAAAGCAGGAGCTGAAACACTGCTATTATTTATTCTGTTTAGATTCTCATGTAGCAGATTTGAAGCCTGCTTTGTACAACTTGAAAACTATTGTCAGGGCTTCTATAGCTGCATGTGAGAAAGAGCCAGGGATGGTGTTCTGTGCCTCTAGTCCCGGTGTCATGCAGTTTTCCAAAGCAGCCTCCTACCCCAGCACACCCCCAGTACAATCACCCATTTGCTTGTCAACTCCCCTGGGACCAGCACTGCCAGAGGAGGGGAGAGGCTGGGAAATAAAGCACTGTTTTTCTGTTGCGGGTTACATTTATTCAGGGTTTTAAGTCTTTTGCAATTTCAAAGGCCAATATTTGTAGCAGAGAGTTTCAGAGAGTACAGATCTGCTATTGATTTCAAGAGAAATTAGAGCTCTGGGGTTGGGACTTGAGCGCCTGAACACAATTACAGATTCCGTTCTTTGCTGGCTTTCTATTTCTTTATTTTATTCAAGTTGAAAGCATTTTTTTTCAGTGCTTCTTTAATGAAATTGGCCTTTGTCAGGGGGTATGGCAATATTCTGCTATGTAAAAATTTCAGGGTAATTTGTTTTAAAAAAAGCCAATTCTCTTTATGCTGGTAGGAATCAGGCTCAACCCTAAATCCCTTTTGCTCAGAAGCATTCCATTTGCTTTTTCTTGTTTTAGAATTGGTTTGAATCTTTCTAAAATTAATTTGATTAAGCTGCCGAAGGAAGAGATTGTTTCCTAATACCCCTTACAGCCAGTTTCAGTGACTGAGACATTGAAAAAATGGGTAAGACAGCAGCTCGTCCTTATTTTTCCGTTTTGAACTGATTTTTTTTCTGTTTAATTGAAGACTTGGCTTTAAACTAAAGTATATACATGTGAAGAAACATGTATTTCAATGCCAATCAAATCTAAACAAAGTTACAAGGTAGTAAAAGGTAAGTAAAGTCTGCATGGAACAATGCATTATTTATTTTGTAGCCATGAGCATGCCTAAAAATTTATAGACAAACCCAAAGCAAGCACTTATGCCCATATAGATTTAACAATTGTTCCAGCATCTATCCGTTTGAGAATCTGAATTTTTTCTTAGCAATGATTTTGCACAAGTATTTGCATAATTACTTGTGGATGTGCATTTTGAAATAGGGGCCAGTGGAGTTATTGAGGGGTTCAAGAAATTCCATTCTCCTTTGGAAATCATGTCTCTTCTACCAGCTGCAAAGGAGCTTCTTGCGGTCTGTCAGTGCGTGGGTGTAAGTTCTTGCCCAGGACTGAAATACCATTCTCTTTCAGCAAACAACCAAGCCATTCTTCCATGCGAGTATTTACTTATTTGCAGATACACATGACAATTTACAAGACTAGATTCTGTGACAATCCAAAATACTTCTTGAGACAGTTACCAATCACCTATTTTTCTGTGCTCCAGATTTTTGTGGTGAATAATCAAGAAGAATTGGACCAGTTAAACACTGAAAATGCCTTAGCTTTCAGAAGAGATCAGAGATCTTTGTATTTCAAGGATACCTTTGGATGGCTCCCAGTCCAGGTGAAAATATGACTGTGGTCTCAGAAAACTTGTGAGTGTATGTTTCATTTTTAAATACAGAACATACTTCTGTATTTAGAGTGTCATACAGAATCAATGAAGGAAATGGAGGAAAAGCTCTGCCCCAATGGTATGTAATTCTGTGATTTTCGTTCACAGGAGTCTTAATTACCGAGACAATAACTTGTTAGTGACACAGGTTTTGCTAACATCCCTGTGAACAAGGTTCCATTAGTGAACAAAGTGAGGCTAAGTTTGGGGAACTACAATAGTAAAGAGCATGTTTTATTTAGTATAAAATAAGGCAAAACTCACCACAAAGTTGTGGGAAAACACAGATCCTGCAAACCGAAACCATATATATCCTTATTTCTTCAAGTAGCTAAGCTAAGTCCTGCTGAAATCAACAGCAGGATCCCTCTTGTGTCCATTGGGCTTTGAATCAGATTCTGTATAAACCTTGTGAACCACCAAATAAAGGATCCAGCTCCAGAATCTGCCTCCCACAGCCCTCTGCCTGTGCTTGCCAGGCTGCTCATGGTCCAGGTCAGTAACTGCTGTGTGTTTCTTTGGCCAGCTCACTCCTTTCTATCCAGTGGATTACCGCTTCGAGGATGGTGGTACCTGTGGAGATGGCATTGTACAGGATGGGGAAGAGTGCGACGATGGCAATGCAGTGGTGACAGATGGCTGTATAAGTAAGTTACAGCACATCAAAGGCAGCCTCTTTCTACTGGGAAAGGTGTATTAGTTGTTTCCACAGGGTACACCACGGTGTAAATCACACAAGCATCTGACTCAGAGGAGATTGTGTGGTTTGTGGATTGAGTGCAGGCATGGGGAGAGGGAGGTACAATAGCCATTGTGCAAAAACTGAGGTCCTTCGTGCATGTGAATGCCACACAACAGTGCAAGACAAAGGTGATTCCAAGTACTTCTCAAGCATCCTCACCGGGAACTGAGTACTTCACTGAGCAGAGATGTCTGCAGTCAGAGCAGAACCACTGCATTTCAGAGGCCAAATCCAGCAGCTGGTTTACATACACACCTTCCTTGGGAGCTGCCAGCTTTCTGGCCAAAAGGTGTAGCATACCTTTACAGTGCACCCCAAAACCTCTTAGAACAGACACTGGTGCTGACAGTTTCTAATAATAAACCAGATCCTGAATCCAGTAAAACTACTTTGTATTTTGTTATTCACTTTCTTAGGGAAGGTGTCAGCCCATTACATTCACTATAAGGTTTACATATTTGATTCCTGTTTATCAAATCTTCCTTTCGCGGGTTGCGAATAGCAAAAAGCCTACAAGCATACAAGCAGCTGTGGCAACCTCCCCTTCTACCTTTCACATGCTTTTATGCCTTGATTCCTTCCCTATGGTGCAGCACTTTACACCATCTACAGCTGACACACAGCAGGTTTGGTACCCTGTTCTCTCTAGCAAAGAGATGCTTCTTCGCATTTCAGAAGAAGTATCAACCAACACTGATGAAAGATGCAATTTTTCTTTTTCATTTATATAGTGCTCCGTTTTTTTAGCCTGTCTAAGGAAATGAAGTGTGTACATCCACACTCCGTGAGTTTGTCCATCCACCTGTCCTTCACCGCCATTCCCCTTATAACTTAGGAGATCAAGTTAATTTCTCATGATAGAAGGGAAGAGATTTCAAAGGCACTTCAGTTGCAACAAGTATAGGGACACAAATAAATAAATGCTGCTCTAAGCTTGCCTGACTACAGAGTAATCCAGTGAGAGAGCATGAGCTCTCCAGGATGCAAGCACAAGAAAAAGATTCAATTAGAATTTGCAGTCAGCGGTGGGGAACAAGCATGCAGGAAACTAGTGTTCATTAGTTCTAGTGCCTGCAAAATTGTACATGGTTCAACTAATAACACATCATGTTGCTGTGTGCTACACACTGGGCAAAGTTCAATTGAGGCTTTGCAATACATAGATTTTTGACGCTGATGTGACCCAAAGAGTTATCACTGAGTTATCTGGAAATGAGCACATTATCATTATTCTGCAGTTGAGACTGGACCGAAAAAAAAGGTTAACCAAATGCTAAGTGGATTTAATTGTAAAATAGGCTTGTTATTCTCAGAAGTATCAATTTCTAACAAACAGATTCTTGGTGCAAATAATTAATCCTTTCTATTTGTAAATAGCCAACTTTAACTCTTATAAAAGCTCCCTGTTCTTGAGTGTCCTTTTAATTCATTGCTTAGTAGCATCTCCAGGAAAATGTCAAAGGGATTTTGGTGAAATGAATTTGTTCAAGTTATAAAGTCATACTCAAAATGTTGAAGACATCAAAAGTAAAGTCCAGTTACTAAAATAGCAAACAAATCCATAAATCACTGCAGCTTACCTGCCAATCACCATGAAAAAATGTCACAAGTCCCACTCACATTCAGTACGAATCAACAGTGAGAAATACACCTTTTTGGCAACCATTACTTTTTTTTTTGGTTGACAAGCAGTAGGCCTGCATAATTATGTTTGTATGTAGAAACTCACTTGCAGTAGACATATATAGATATAAATACTGTGCAATACTAGGTGAAGGTCTAGGATGGAATTTTCAAACCACTTACTGCTGACCTCAGAGTGATTTTTTAAAAAAAAATGTGACCTCAGATTGTTTATGTTAACTGTATTTTGCACTTCTTTTCATTTGTTTTAAGAGTAATTATCTATGGTAATAATAGTTATTAGAATCAATGCTGTTGTGGTTAGTGTCTCAATAGTAATTATTTTTAGTACTTCTGCATTCTTTCCACTGGTCATTAAAATTAGGCTTAAAAAACCTGTTCTTTGCAGTGAAAATATTACTCCCTCCAAGACACTCATTTCAGGTTGTCCTCCCCAAAATGCCTTATTTTATACATTAGTTCCTCTTACCTCACCTGCCTCTTTTACAATCGAAGTGCCTTGAAGATATCTCTGTATTTTTCTCTAGGATGCCGCCGTGCTTACTGTGGAGATGGCTACAGATACGAGGGGGTTGAAGACTGCGATGGGAAGGATTTTGGATATTTGACGTGTAAAACTTATCTCCCTGGGTATGTATGAACTGCCTTCACTTTGTTTCAGGGTTTTTTTAGGTCTCTTTTTTTTTCTTTTTCCTCTTTACAAACTTTAAAATAGAGAAGTATCACCCACTTAAACCTTGTTCCTCTGGGACCACTGCATGTACTGGGGGAGAAAGAGTCTATCAGATCATTTCTGCATATCATTGATTTTAAGAGCTAACTCTCATCTCTAAGTAATAAGCACAAGTCTCTTGCATGTACAAAAATAATGAATGTCATACAGGCATAGGTTTACCCCTTGCTTGCAAAGATTTCTTCATTTGGTGACATTATAATTGTGTTAATGTTCACCTATAACATACAAAGAGTAGGAAAGACCATGAGGAGAGGATCACACTGAAGGAAGAATACACAAACAACCCCAGACCACAACCTCCAGCCAACCTCCTGTTGCTCTTACCATTAATGGATACTCTAGGGGTATCCATTTCTGAATCAACCAGTCATCTACCAGCCTTTCCAAAGATCAAGAAATTCACTCTGCTTAACAACATCATTCATTTAAAACATCTGGTTATTGTTGACTTGCCCTTTCTGCCTTTGGTTAAGCAGCTTCCTCTGGTCAGAATTTTGCCCCCAACAGCAGAAGCTCTATTTAACTGTCAGGTATTGTTACAGGATAACAGGAAACATTTAATTTGCAAATTAAATAATGCACAGAGCCATCATCATTCATGGAAGAATAATGTGCTAATTGACTGGAATAAGAAGCCCCAGGATGTCTTTATAAGGCAAGCGCTGTGCTAATCCTTCCCCTGAAATTGTTGGAGCACTCCTGGTGTAAGAAATTACTAAAATCAAGACCAGCAAACCTGACAGTCATCTGAAGCATTTTACAGAGATCTCATCTTCACGTGGTGGGGAGATGTTTTCTACTGTGAAAATTGTTCCTTTCTAAGAGTCTGAAGTTTGACACCAAAAATAACACCACAAAAGCTTGAGAATTTTTATAAAGTTAATTTCTCTATTTAATCAAGTTGTGAAGAGCAACCACAATCCTTTATTTTTATGTTTGCAATCTGCAGATTATCTGCTAAACTAAAGAAAAAGCAATGACTGATCAGTAAAATGGGATAAGTATGGCACTCCCATGGGAGTTTCGTCTCAAGGAACCCTCTCCTTCAAGAGCTCTCCTACGACTTATTTTTCCGCTTTCTACTCTTTACAGCCCCCAAATCCCTCCTCGTATTTCACACACCTTCACTTCAGACTTTATATTAGTTTTCTGAGGATGGGTTATCCAAGGGCATAGTTTTAAGGATCTGCTTAATGGACACTTGGTTGATAGTTCGTGGATTATCTGTTGGATGGGTTGTTAATTTAGACATATGGTAGCAGTAAAAACTTATCAAAATGGTTTTTCTATTAATATCTTTGGTCAGGTTTTCAGTAGGTAGAGTGACTGCAGCTCAGTTCAAATCAGTAGAAACACAAAAAAAATCCACTATTTTTCCTTATTTTGCAAGGATCCTTCCATTTGCCTTTTTATTGCAGTGGTGGGCGTGTGTCACTATTGTTATTTCAAGTAAATGAAAAATAAGCTAAAAGACAGGCACAGTCATGCCTGCTGGAGCTATTAGGAGTAACCAGGAAAACAATTAACTCAGAGCCTCAGATGTTTAGTTACTGAGCTCCAAGGCCTCCAGTACCCACTCCCACCTGACACTCAAGTCCCACTAACAATGAGGACAGAGGACTTTTTTTTAGTTGACATTGCTGAGAATTCAGTCTTCATTCATAGCTTCACCTGGACTTATTTTCCTGGCAAGGGGAAGCACAATAGAACTGGGAATTTCCGTCTTCTTTTGGTTGACATATGTCACTGCACGTGACATTTTCTGATGTTCTTCATTCCTACTGATCTGCATACAGACAACACATACTGTGAACTGTAGTATGCTTTGAATCTGAAATATTCTCTTCTATTTTAGGTCTTACGGGAAATTGCGATGCACTTCTTACTGCTACATCGACTCTACACAGTGTCGATACTTCACATGAGGGGAGTGGAGGCGGGTAGCATCCCACATGTAGCTGGGTGCTGGGTGCTACATATTATCTATACCAGAAGGACTGGGACTAAGAAAAAACAACAAACATCTCTGTGTGGAAAAAAAAACCAAACAGATGTCATGCTGCTGATGGCCATTTTGAGATGTTTTTCTGGGGTTTTTTTAAGTTAAGTCAGATTGGGAAAAAATAGGACCACTGCCTCCTGTCTTAATAAAGAAATGACAGTGTTTGCCAGTAAGAATTTCATGTGGCTGTGGATGGAAACTTGCTTTCCACTACAAATGTGACATTAAGCTACTGGAAACTTAATTTCACTAACCAGGAATATTGTGTAACAATTACCTCGACTTAGCACTGTTAAACCTACATGTAAGCTCTTCAGGGTTTTTGTCTTTAAACCTTCTTAGCATAAACACGAAGCATATCTTGGATGCAGTGTTTATAGAGACTTGCTCTTTTATTACAATGTGAACTTTGCAAGTGTTGTAACCACGAGTGATGACTTCAGTGACCTTAAGGTTAACTGTACATCTTTGTGCATTGAAGGAGAAGAAGCCCCTCAGTAAGCGCTTTAAAGATCAGCAAATCAGCTGAAAAAGCTGGTGAACTTCACCTTTGTGCTACAACGCTTGGCTGTGTGTGTTTGTGTGCATGCAGTCATAGGAAGCCTGAAACTGCAGATTAAAAAGGCCAAACTGGACAAATAAACTGTGAAATAGCCAAGGACCTCTCTCCCAGAAGGAAATCAGACAAGGAGGGAAGACCAAGAAGGAACATATTTCTGTATTTTTCACCTCCGTTGAGTTGGCTGGGCTCTGCATGACCCGAGAGGGGCTGGGACTGCATCAGCTACCTGCCTGAAAGTGCAGTGTGAACACATACACACTACCTTTCCTCTGGTTTCCACACTGGAAGGACTTTTACTTTTCCTCCTGAACTTCATTATTCGGTTACTGGTTATATCCTGTCTTCTCTCCCCCTCTCTCCTGCTCGCTGTTTTTGCTGTTGTGTCTGGGGTAACCCCAAGTGTATGTTCTTACTTTTTTATTTCTGTAAATCAGATCTTGGAGTATGGGTGTTTATGGATGCTCATTCATGCTGTGTAATGTACATGTATTTTTGTTTTTCAGAAATTTTGTTCAACTATATTAGTTCTGAGAGGAGTCAGGGTAATTATATATGTATTTATTAGCAGGTATTAAAGAACATATTTCACATGGGAAGCATATTAAATGTTATGTGAAAAAGAGTTTATAACAAAAGTAAATGAAAGAAAGGATGTTCAGAATTCAGGAGTAAGAGACTCAAATCAAGGCCGTATTTTCCTGTAAGCCACTCTTTTCTGCTTCATGGTAAATGCTGTACACAACCATTTGAAATGTGTGAGTCATCTGTACCAGTGACAGCTTTGCAACAGCTGCACTTACACTGGTACTTCTGTAAAGATTAAATAAAGGTCGATGTCATGTTATAACAGTAATGCACTAAAGCAATTAAGAAATGCACACAACTTTTACTACCTGTATAGAAGACTTTAACTCTGCATATGCAAAGTGGTACTGGAAATCACCAATTAAAAAAACCCTCTAACCAACAACACCCCCAAATTAGTGTACTCTTTGTGGCTATCACTTACTTGGGCTCTTTGTGCTGCTGTGAAGTCAAGCCACCAGCATTTGTAGCCCAGTTCAATAGTTCAAAAATTTTCTTCTCATTGCTTTTTTATTTTTAAACAGAAGTCTTAATAAAAGGTGAAGGAACCACTGGGACAAGGAACTTGCCATTACCTTACAGCTGCCTTTTATTTCCCTGTGCTTGTGCAAGCGGTGGGTTCCAGCAGTGTCACAGCATGCATGAGTGTGAGTCCTGGAGGAAGGGTCCCAAGGACAGCCAAGTCTCTGGCACCACATCCTACTGGGCAACCCTCCAGCTGAACCTCTGGCAGCATCTGGACTTGGAGAGACTTCATCTGAACTCATCACCTTTTCCAAGGAGTTCATTTCTACCCCTGCAAAAGGCTGGAGTCTTTGAGAAATTTGGTAATCCCAGTGGCCTTTCACCTTCAGTTTCAAGTGGCTTCATTTTTAAAAGCTCCTACCTCTGAAGGACATTGAAGTTGCAAAGCCAAGTGCACGGGCGGAGATGTGATCGCATATGTAAAATTGCACTGTGCTGCACACCTTCAGGAAGGGACAAATCACTCTCGTCAGAAAACATTCACAAAGCATGGATTTTAAAAGGACTTTGTTCATACAGCACAAACAATTCAGTATCTTAACAGAAAAAAAGGAACGGAAGACATAAAGGGGGAAAAAATAAGACATGAACCAAGTTTCTTACTACCGTAACTGTCTTGTTCCTGTCAGATGATAAAGCAAGAGAAAGACATCTGGGAAGGTGTTAAGTATCTATGATTTTTTTTAAATGGTACCCCTCCCCCTTCTTCCTTATTACTGACACATCTTCTTTATAATTAATTGGAGATTCTTCAGCCGGATGGCGCCTGGTCTGCTGTGAATTATCTTCCCTCCTTCTCTGAGTTTATTAACAAATTGTGCCAAGTCTAGTTCAAAAGTTAATTGAGGTATTTCAGTTCCTTGGCCTTTTGTAGCAGCAAATGCTTATGGGAAAGTTTTCTAATGATTACTGTGCAACTCTGGAGGAACACAAAACAAGTAGGAGCTTACACCATGCACTGTATTAAATGTATACTAAAAATCCAGCTTGCACTGAATATATGATTAAATATATGTAGATACCTACTGTGTGTACTAGCAGTTCATGTCAATAAATCATGCTACTTTAGCTCTGGTATGTCCTTACTTTCATTTATTTAATTTTTAACAATACAGTTTTTAAATGCAATTGTCTAGTTTAAGATGCTGGGTAGGGAAAAAGGCCAGCACCTCCTTCCTCAGGCCTGCTGCCTCTCTCTGCCTGCCACTGGACTTGGCTCTATGTGGGTGCACCAGGTGCATAGCACAGGAGTGGAATTGTGCATCCTGCCCCAACATGGTGCCATTGTAGCCTCAGCCCCAAACAGGCTCATGCCACATGCCATGAGCAGAACTGCTCTGGCATTAATTGGTGTCACATGGGCTACTTTTAATACGGCTTTGGTCTGCAGTTTGGGCATTATGTCCTCCTGCTCCCTCATAATGTATTGACTGGTTTGTAACTCCTGCCAGATGCTGAACTGAGAGAAACCAGAAAGCAAAGGCATGGAGTGCTGGTGGGCGATGGGACTGGCAATACTGGCAGCGAGGGTTTAGTCACTTCTAACAGCCAATGCCCAGCGTCTGGGAAGAGGCTCCTGCCTTGCAGTGGTGTCTGGCAAGTCTGTCCTCCTGAGTCTTGGAGCATCCCAGAGAAGGGCATTGCTGTCTGGGAAATCAAAGTGCACTGATGACCAGAGAATAAACGAATCTTTGAAGCGATATATTTTGCGCCTGCTCAGCTTCTGTGACATTCACCTTTCTGGCATCCCAAATGCTTGGATTATTCCTCTCTTTGCTTCAAATAATTCAAAACTATAGGTGCCAGCCCTGTCCTTGCCCATAAATCTGGCCATACAGCTCATCTCCTTCTTTCTTTGTTCTCATAGTTTCCTTTAACAGCACCAAAGCTCACATCCTTTGTAGCCCCCCCAAAACTCTGAATACTTTCTTGCTCTGCAAGCACTGGTTTTTGTCAGCTTCTTTTTCAGCCTCTCACACCATCCCTTTTCTATCACCTTCTGTATGTTACAGTCCTGCTAAGCCCACAGCAAAGCCCTTTGGCCATGGTTCCTACCTTCTTGAAGGATGGCTTCTTAGAGAAGCCAATCTCAATGTCTCTAAAAAACATGTTCAATCTCAATGTCTCTAAAAAAACAGTTCCGATTTCAGTCTCGCTGATTTGGACAAGGGGAGAAGTAAGTGATCAGTGGTTATCCTTACACTGGGAGTCTCCCCCCAGAAGAGGCACTGTCCTTGAACACCAGCTGTTTATGAGTAATAACAGTAATAAGTTCCCAGTTAACTGCTTTTGGGGACAATTTAATAGCTTTGGCACTCTGCTGCCACGTACGATCACAGTATGTATTAAAAAAAGAGACCAAAAAAAACCCCTAGAGAGGTAAACCAGTGCTGTGTTGTGATTCTTTGGTGACACTCAAATATATTGTGCAAGCAAAGTAATGCTGCAAGAAAATCTTTAAAGAGTTGTTGGGAAAATCATGTTTTAATTCATAAAGGGTGAAGCAACAGAGAGCATTTTGTGACAGGCTTTCAAGTTTTTTCTCTGATAGCTTTTGCCTTAAGAAGATGAATACTGCAAAGCATGTCCCTTCCCTGGAAACCCTTCTCTTGCATGGCAAACACTGAGTAATGGGCTATTGAACTCTGCTACAGGCAATGGGCTGTTAAATGAACTATTGAACTCTGCTAAAGGCAACATAAGGTGCTGACAGAAAGACAAACAAGCAAACAGAGAATGTAAAATTTGGATTGGGAATACAGTTCAGAGTAACTGATGCTTGTTGATCTGGTAAGGGACTGTGCAACTTGTAGACTGTCTGAGTGTTGCCAAACCTCGATCAAAGAGAAAAGGGAACAGCCTACGCAAATGAGCCGTTATGTGTCTTCTTTGAACACAGCCAGTGACAAAACCCCACTGTGTTAATGCATTCAGTTACACATCCAGCAACGTGCTCTTTGCTGTGAACTGTGTGTTGAAGGCTGGTGTCACTCCAGGCCTGAAGAGGCCAGAGCAAACCCTGGGCACATGCTGTCATTGCATTGATAATTACTGGGGCGTTCAGGAGGATGGGTGTGAACAAGTCTAGCAGAGCAAAGCCTGTATTTGTAAGGGTAGCCGGGTCAAATTATATTAGAGTGTACTCCAACTGGAAATTACATTAGTAACTGTTTCCCTCCCTCTGACTACAACAAAGTCTTGAAGATTAAAAAGCACTGAGTTATAGCGCCATTCTTTCAGGCCTTTTAATTTGCTCTGACAGCTTCCTGTGCATCTGATGGAGGTTTTGGATGCACAATCTTTTTAAGTGAGAGATACCAGGATTTAAACAATTGTATTTTGCTGCAGCCTTTCCACCCACTACTGAACAAAGTAGCATTCCCTTCACGGTGTGCTGCTCAGCATTGTCTTCAGGAAAGGAAAGCGAAGGAGAACTATGGAGCTGAACCCATCAAAGCTTCCCATAGCAAAGCCAAGTGATGCTGCAGGGCACTGAAGGGAGCCAGAGCCTCTCTAGCCATCCTACTCAGGGCCCAAAGGGGCCTTATGCCACATGTCCATCGAAGAAATGCATGCTCTTCAGGAAAATCTATCTGCTGGACTGTCCCGAGGGCCAGCACTACTGATGGCCTCTCCTGCAGGACTTGGGGAGGGATGAAGTGTTCCCCAGGCAGTTTTGCAGACACAACAAGGTGCCTGCCTGGATGGTGTGTAACAATCCAACCACAGAGCCTCAGCAGAGCAGCAATCTGAGAAGGTATCATAATAAATTGTCAAGAGGAAGAGGAAGTAACATTAACCTCCTCACACAGCAGAGTGTTTAGTATATTTAGAAACTCAGCAAATGATGAACCTCTCTCAGCTGGTCTAAAGTGTCAGATTTTAATAAGTGAACAAACTGACATCAGCAAGATGTATGTGTTTGACTCTTGTGCCAGAAGGGGGAGGAAGCTTTCAGGTTTCATCTTGGAGAGAAGACAGGGACCTCTCAGGATTCTCAGCATCCCCCACTTGGGGGGAAGCAAGGGAGGACATTCACCTTCACCCTCCCGAGGAGGAAGGAGACGATGACTGATGAGAGGTAAGAAATAGAGAACAGATTAAGCAACTCAGCTGTGCTGAAGTGTCCTGTGGACATAAGTGTATTATCGTCCAGAAACCACGGAGAGGCTGGTCATAAAGTCCAGCAAAAAGCCAGATTTAAGATGTGATGCTCCAGTGCACTCAGATAAACCACCATAAACCATCTAGTGGCTCTAGTAGTGAGTTACTGTTTCGCTGTTGTTGGTAAAGGTCCATGATATTTTTAATATCTTAAAAAATATCTTAGGATCACAGGTAGACAGGAGATTCGCACAAGATTGGTCCCAGTTAAGGATTATTTTTTTGTAATTGTAGTGGTAGGAGACTAAAGTTTGTTCCACTGCATGTTTAAATAATAGTGCAATTTACTAGCATGATTTTGAATGAGGAGCTGGACATTCAATTAAATTAAGAACTTCTAAGCCAGCAGTTTAGAGTTATTGCCAATAATCGGGAGGACACTGGGAGGAGTTGACTGATGGGTGAACTTGTAGGTGATTTTTGGGGTACCAACCACCAGATACCCCTAAAGACCCCCTTGGAGCACGCACAGGTGAAAAGAATGACTTGATATTTATTATAATTACATGTAACTATGTGATTACATGCATGATGAATAACGTATGGCTTTGTGTAACTTTGCATATAAATGAAGGTGACAAATCCCTTGAGTTATGTGATTTGAGGGAAAAAACCTCCAAGCACACAGGATTTGCACAAACCTGAATAAATGATGTCCCTCTTGGTGATGTAGTTATTGGCTTATTGCACACCAGGTAATGGATCCATATTTTGGACAACGCTACATTTGACCAGAGATTAGTTTTCAAACCCAGCAGTAACCCCAAAGTACCAGTGTAGGACCAGTGGAGTGAAACTGGTACTCTCTTTGGTCTTGACCGGTGCAATGAAGGGTGGAGAGGCTCGCTCTGTGCCAGGAATTTTGAGCAAGACAACATCTGGTGTGAAATGCTGCAGGATTACAGCTTCTAAATAAAGCCAGGGAGCTGTACCTGTTGCTGCCTGGGGTGAGCAGGCTCTGCTTTTAGCTGCCTGAGACTGAGCTCTCACGCTAATCTAAAGATGTCAAATATTTGTTCACTGCTTTATACTATTCCTTTATTTGATGAGCAATTACGTGCTGTAGGTTTGCCAGGGAGTAGCCGCATGGCAGGGAGGACTGAACTGCTGTTACTGGCCCTTGGGGCAAATACGTTGACATAAGACAGTTTGTACTGGGTATAAGCAGGGAATAACTAAGCCCTAAGGACGTACAAATAATGTGATTATTCCTCCTGCACTCAGCAGTCAAGTATCTGTTAAACAAGCCATTTGTAAGGGGAAAATCATCCTCTCTTTAGCTATATTTTGCAGCACTGGGGACAGGGGACTTTAGCTGCAGTGTAAAGAGAGGCAAAGCTTCCCTCCAAACACCAAACCACCCAAAAAAGGGAATGTCTCAGCAGTGAGGTTTCTGCAGCATAGCTGTGTGGCACCAGGCAATAGCGGGTGGCTAGGGTTTCTCTCCCTGCCTGCAACACCCATGCCCAGCTTTCGTGGTAGTGTGGTCTGCTTTACTGAGCACATTCATATGTGAAGTTTGAAGATTTATCAATGGCACATGCATTGCATCATGAATTTGGGAGTGCTGCACCCTCACCACCTGTAGCTCAACTGAAGGTTGTCGCTGAGCCTAAGGGACACACGCTTGGCAACTCTGATCTACAAGGATGATCAGATCTGCCTGATGTTTATTTAGGGACACAAATCAAGGCAATTTTGCAGACCCTTTCTTGGTTTCACCGAACTTCAAAGCCCACAAGAAAAGTCCCTTAAGGCAGGAATCTCTCAGCAGAGGACTGATTATATCTTTGCTTCTTTCTTTTTAATAAAAAGCATTTATAATAAATAGTTATTTTTGAAAAGTTACATTACAGAAGGAATGCCCTGCTTTTACATGTTCTTAAGCATCTGTATCAACAGCTGAAAGCAAAGCTCCTTTTGAGACAGTTTGTGAACAAAAAAAATTCTACCGTGGACAGATATATCCTCTTCCTGTGCTGAGAACAGCTCAGGAAGCTGTTCAGAGAATATAAGGAAATTACTTGATTGACTGATGATACAGGCTGAAGAAAATGTAAATTAGTATTTAATTACTTTATCTAAAGGGGAAGAGTTTTGAGAGAAAGGAACCTATTGCAGAAGGAGCTTAGCCTGGATGTATGAACTCTCCACACAAGTAAAGACTGATGTAAGTAAACAAAGTGCCACAGGAAGAAACTTCTGGGCTGGCTGACAAGAAGCACGTCCAAGTTCTCTGAAACAGTCTAGGGTATTCCCCAGCTTCCACCCAGGGGCTATTTTGAGCCCCTGGGGAGAGCAGCCTGCTCAAGATGACTGCTGAAGTGAAGATGGGTAAAAGTAGTGGTGACTATTTATGCACCAACAGTGTGTTGTAAATTAAAAGTGAGAGAATACGAATCTTTCAAAGACTGGTGGAAAGGGGAATTTAGTAAGCCAGATCAAAGAAAATCAATTGTGAAATGTCCTGGCAGGATGCAATGCACGACTGGGATATTCAGCATATTCCCAACAAGAGGATGGCAAGCATCTGCATTAAGGTCCCGGTGCCTGGCACATCTGGCAAGGCAGGGCTGGCAGTGCCTCAACACAAGGGCCGGGGCAGAAGAATGAAGCTGTGTGCAGGAGAGCATGCCTCTTGCTCTTGACAAGGATCTCCCGCCATGCTTTTGGCAAGAAAGCTTCCCCAGCTGCCACAGTGCTCAGAGCAGTGTAGGATTTGTGGACACCTGTGGTGCCACACCACACACTCAAGTGCATCCTGTCAGTGGAGCAGAACTTCTTGTTTTGCTGGTTTGGGGAACGCTGGTTGCCACTCAATGCACAGGATGTGAAGCGTGTGGCTCAGAGAATGTCAAACACCTGAGACCATGGCTCAATTGTCACCTTAGGGAGAAAGCTGGGCAGGCGAGCAATGGCTGCACAGCACATGGCTTCCCCCTGCCTGCAGGAAGGAGGTTGGGTACCAGCTGCTAAGCAAGAAAGCAAGTGGAAAACTATGACCTATAGGAAACTATGCGAGGCACGTCTGGTCTCTGAAGACTATAGATGAGCTGACGATACCAACACGGCAAACAGATGCTAAATTGATTGGAAATTATTCTGGCAGAAAGCCATAACTGGAGCCAGAGCCCTGCTATAAAGATAAATTGATGTAAAATGCATTTTGAAGTCTCAGATCTGTTTGATTTTAAGAAAACTCTGACTTGTTGCTAGACTTTTCAAAGGCCACACACCACTGCACCTTGCCAAAAGTAGTGAGGCACACACTTACAAAGTGGCCAAACGCTGCTGGTTGGCACCAGTACCCATTGGGGACCCTAACAGGGAAGCAGCATCTCAGCGACTCCTTGATTGACAGCTCTAGAAAGACATGAGTATCACCAATTTCACAGGCAAAACTCCTGCACTAATGGTGATGCCTTGCTAAAGCAGTGGGCAAACTGCAAAAGATCCTGGAGAAATTTTACCAAACCTTGCAAGACAGGACAACATCAAAGTAGTACAGGCTGGTAAAAGGTAAAGGTTAGGGGAATACATGAACACATCAAACCTTTGAAAATCCTTTTTTCCCTAATCCCCAAAGTCAAGGGCTGAGGCTGCACTGCCATCAATGCAGCTTCTCTGGGAACCATTTCATCTCAAGGCAGAGCAGGAAAGCTGGAAGCTTTCTAAGGCTGATGTATTTTTTTAATGATGATAACACAAAAGACAGAAATCTATGCTAGACAGAAAGAAAGTAACATATAACTGTAAATGAATAAATAAATTTGAGTCAACACATTGGTATATTAGGAAAAAATAGATGGTAACATCTTAGACTAAATCTTCCTGATGGACAGACATGCAGCTTGGTTGCACCAGTATCTCGAATCGTGTGCCATACTGCAGCATCTCTTGCACTTCCTTTCCTCAGTCCTAATACTGGCACTTTGTGTCAAACTCTAACAGTCCCCAAAAGAGTTTTTGCCTTGTGGCTGCAATTCACTGAACAGCTTTGTGGAAATCCGTGCTCCCTCCAGACTGTAACACTGAATTATGGCCCCATATTCTGCATTTCCATAGCATTTCCTACAAGGCAGCAACACTGCATGCCAGCCCCACAGTGCCCAGTGTAGCAGGGTTTCCAGCTGGGCTAAAAGCAAGCACACTAGTAAAGGTTTAACTCTGCCTGGCTGCACTAGTCAAAGCTTTGGTGCTGTGAGCTTGCACTGCCTTTCCTATTCAACCTCAGAAAAGTCTTTTCCATATAGGAGAACACTAAGGAAAAAATATTTATGGATAATTTGATCATTGTTAAATCTTTGAGCTTCCCATTTTAATAGCAGCACCTGTGTGTTCCTACAAAGCCTACACATTCAGCACACCATTTTCTATTTTGAACTACAGATCTAGATTTCTCCAGGGACAGGGGTGGGGATAGGAATTCAGCAGCCACTATCACAGCCTGTCACCTTTGTTAACAAGCCTCACAAACTCTGTCAAAGCTTTAGCTGGGCCTCTTTCTTCAGCTCATCCAGGATCCCATAAAGGCAATAGATTTGCTGTTTTTAACCAGAGAAAGCTGTGGGTGAGGAGACACTTGCCTGGGAGATACCTTTTTGTGCATGAAGTTTCTGTCAGCGTCCACCTGTGCAGTGTTGCTTGTTCAGCTATTTAGGAGAGCAGAACATGTTAAGGAGGTGACTCCAACCACTCACAGCCCCTCCACACGGCACAGAACAACTTGCCAAAGGGATCACGTTCTGCTTTTCCTCTGAACGTCTGCCTCTGTGTACACCCTCCTGGCTTCAGTGTGAAGAGCTGCAGACCTCCAGTAGTGGATCACACAAAGCTGAAACTGCCAGGGTCTCACGACTGCAGTAACCTGCTCATTTCCTTGGGAAGGAGAAAAGATGAATGAAGCCCTGGGGTGGTGAAAAGTAGATTGGATCTCTGCCCTGGAGGCCTTCTGAACTCCTCCTCCCTCACTAATTCGCCAGCTGTCCACCAGCTCAGCCCCAGCAGGTGAGACAGAGGAATGCAAAGTTTGCAGCTCCCGTCAGCCCTTGCTGAAGCAGAGGCAGCTCTCAGCCTTTGCAGAAGTGATGCTCTTGAGACCACATCAATTAGCTAATGAAGGGTTCAGAGTCTCCTGTACCCCACAGCTGAGCAGTGCTGCTGTTGCTGGTCAGGCATGGTGCAGACTTCTCTTCCTCAGCTGAGAAAACAAATGGTAACATGTAGGTGGAGATCTAACAGTGGGACTTGCCCTTGCTATGGAGAGACAGACAGGCATCATAGATTTGCTGAGGTCCATGCTGTGTTTATATGGAGAGAGAAAAAGGAAGGGAGAAAAATGGGAGATGTTACACCCACATTAGGTAAAGAACAATTGTCTTCATCTACATCTTAAGGTGACTACGCAGAAATCAAAGACTTCAGGAACACATGCAGAAAAGATTCAAGTCCAAACAAAAGGACATATAACATATGCAATTTTAAAATACAAATTCCTCTTGCACTGCCAGGCTGGCTTTTGTAACTGCAGCTTTCACATATTCAGACATATTCAGAGTGGCCAAGACCCACAACCATATGCCAGACACAGCTTTTATTCTCGTAATCAAAACAGGTTCCATGTGTGTTAACATTCTTCGTACAAAGACACATACAGGTAGTTTCTATGAACCAGAAACATACTGGTTTTGACTGTTCACACAGTACCTAGAACAGATGTAGTCCTGAAGAGCACTTTGGGCCCTCTGTTGTAATAAAAGAACTAAAATCCATGCAAGGAGAAAGTGAGATTTTAAAACACGCTTATTTAAAATAAGTTTATTATAATGAAATAATACAAAAGTCTGACAAAGGTCTTAACAATGCTCCAAAAGCAAAAAAAAAACCCAGATGCTGTATGAGTTGATACATGACGCAGACTGGAAACTTCGAAGTATTTTGAGACTGAACTGCTTACGACAGTACAATATGTGCAATGTTTATACTAGAAGAGGTGATTTCGGGGCATGAACAAGCCCTTGGAATTAAGTGAATTTAAAGGGTGAGGCAATCGACCTTCCCTTCTTTTTACATGTATTTCAGTATTCATGTAATACACTTCAGCACGTATAAGTAAGGCTTGCAGTAAGCTAAGCCTGGCACTGATAAAATATATGCCCAAAACTGGCTTGAAATAAACAAATAAAATAGGAAAGAAAACCATAAAAGCAAAGTGCTTTGGTTTTCACATTAGTCACCACATTCTGGAATGCAATTTATTTGTTAAGTTTAGTTTCAAGTAGACATAAATCTCAAACTTTCAAGATATCTTTAAATAAAGGTATTAAAATGCAAGTTTCAGATCCCTTGAACTCTGCAGTGCAAAACAAACAGTGTTAAGCGAGGGATCAGGATATGAAAATACAGAAGTTTCCTGTATTAAAAAAAAAAAAACACAACAACCTCTAGCACACCTGGAGTATTTGGGGGGAGAAACAATATAGCAAGAAAGAGATTAAAAATGATAGTCAAAGACCACATTTTGAAGAAGTGCATTCCAATGGGAGGGTAAGCATGTGCTTAAGTGAAGCATATATATGCCTATGTTCTAACTTCAAAGCAAGTGCTTAAGACCTTGTGCAAACTGTGAGCAGGATCAGCCTCTGCCTGGGCTTGCTCAGAGCCAGTAAGTGCTCTATGACAACCCTTCTGCACAAGGGTAATTTTAAATTGCTTGGAGCATGCAGTAGTTTGCAGGGCTTGTTCACCAAGGGGCTACAGAGGGTAGCAGAGAGGTAAGAATTCAGTTATTCCTGCCTCCCTTCTCTCTTTTTTTTTAAATGTATTTTTAAATAGGTTTTTAATCAGTATTGTGCAGGCAAAAGAACAGATAAGTCAATTAAAAAAAAATCCCTGTGCTTTCACTCAAAAGAGGTAGAATTGCCAGTTTTGAAGTCTCCTTGTTTAAATTTCATCAGTGAAATTAAAAGTTCAAAGTGGTGTGGTTTTCCTGGCAAGAAATATGTCAAACCAGGGAGAAACTTCAGAGAAAAGGAGCACATCTTCCACCTGACTGTACATATTGTTGCCTGCCAAACAAGTCAAGTCAGACTTCCCAAGTTTATATTTTTATCACTTACAAACTTTCCTGCTTTGTGCTCTGATGAGAGATTCTTCAACTTAACTGAAGCTGCTCTGGCAGCAAAGAAGCTGAGAAATGTGAGATAAGGAAGGGGTAGCGACCAGGTGAGGGAGGAGGGAAAGCTAGCCACATAGGAACATGCTAGTGATCTTTTCCGGTGTCTAAAAAGGCATTTTGGAGTTCCCTAAAGCTTTTCTCAAAAGCTGAATTGATAATGAAAAGAAAGGGGTAGAAGCTCCAGCATATGGACACATCTAACATTGTTTTCCACAATGGTCCACACCCCTTTGCCAAAGCATCTTGCAAACAACGGGAGCGCATTTTGGGCATACTTTTTATATATTCAGCCAACCAAATGACACTTTTCAAACTATGAAACATTTCCGAATCAAGCAGCTGTAACTTAAATCCTGGTGATGCTTTACAAAAATCTTGTAAGTGAAGGTATAGGATCCTAAACATTAAGTGCATCTGTTAAAGGGAGACCCACATTACAACAGTGTCAAGATGGGATGTGTAAATGAATCCTTAAGTTTACATTAAAACTTGAGTATGCAGTCCATATGCTGCAATTGTAATGTCACAGAACTTCAACATACAACAGAGTATGGTGTCTTAAAATAGCAAGGGGGGGCTCCAGAACATAGTTTGATTTAAAAAAAAACCCAAACCAACAAAATAAATAAAATAAATAAAAGCCTCCCATTGCTAAGCAGAACTCGACTGAAATCATCCGAGAGTTCTGCTCTAATGCCAACAGCACTGTATTACAAGATGTGTGTGTGTGTGATCTCTATTCATACATGCTGACAGCCATTATTCAGTATTAGATAGCATTTCTATCGGATTGCTTTGGGATTTACCATGTCTCAGCAAGGACGTGCAGTGGATAGACAAGGTCAGTGTCATATGCTGTATCAGAGTTCTATGCTCAGCTACACTAATATCACAAAAAGCAGCCTTAGTCCTCTGGGGTAAGGCTGTGATTACTCTTGTTTTTCCATGGCTATGTAAAATCCCTGAGAATATGCAACTGTTAGATGTCGAAGGAAACAGCCAAAAGCGTTTCTAAAGGAAAGGGATGCAAAATTTTAGACTAGTGCAGTTTAAGAAACCAAAGCAGCTCCTGTAAAATACACAGAGAAAGAGCTCTATTATTCGAGAGCCATGTGGACTTCAATCAGTACACAGGTCAGTTGTTCATAAATGTCAGCCTTTAAAAAAAAAATCACAACAAACCAACAAGTTAAGTCCTCCAGTTATAAAATAAGGTCTCCTTACTGTTTGCACCAAATGTTGGGACTGATGCAATACTAACAAACCAGTGGTTTTCTCCCCTAGTTACAAAACAAAACCAAAACAAACAAACAGAGAATCCCAAAATACCTCCAAGACTAAGTGCTGATTACACTTTCCTGCTACTGGAAAAGTATAGAGCAAAAGGGGAAGCAATTTTCATCATCTCACTGTTAATTTCTAGAGAAGAGTGATCTCTTCCTCCTCCCACACCCCAGCTGATATTTTGTGGAAATGTGGTCTCCATTACCTTCCCAGAGCATTCAGTTAAATTATTATTACAGCAAAATTTCCCACATAATAGCCGAAAACCCTGAGGAAACCACACAGGGGGAAGAGTTGGTTGTTCTTCTGTAGGAATGGTTTCTTTGCATTCATGCTTAGAAGAAGCAGACAGTGAAATCCCAAAGGCCCTCTGCTTCAATTTTAGCACTGTGAGTAGTGAAATAACTGAATGGAGCTTCAGTCAAAAGTTTTGCCTTTGTACTCAAACATAAATATATACTACTTAAATTATGAAAACACCCCAAAATTAAACCACCCACATCCTTCTGATTCCTCTTGGTGTATGTAGGAACTACAGATAGGCATGACTCAGAGAAGTCAACAGTAACAAGAATGTCACACTGTTTAAATGCCTAATTACAGTTCTGGTATCTTGCTGTATACACCAAGTGTGATGTTTGGTCTTTTCTTCAAGCATCATTTGTTTTTCTTAAAGCTCATAATGCTAAGCTGTTTAGAAAGGATCAAGTATTCAGTGTGCAGAGAGGCTCCCATCACAGAGCAATGCAGGGCATCTGGCCTGCGGTACATTCATTTTACTGACAATGTGGTTTTTAGATTAGCAAAAAGCCAGTACTTCTCCTATGAGTACAGTGACCCAAACTTCTCCTGTATTTACAAAGATTTACTAATTCTAAGTACCTCATTAGCACAAGTCTTCTATCCTCTTGCAAAAGAGTTAAACTCAACTCTTCACACAGAACCAGCTGAAGCCCTAGGTCACCACTGAGAGAACCACTTATGTCTTGAATGGGCACTCAAGAATTCAGACAGCTTCTTGTCATCACCATAACTAGGAATTTTGTTCTTAATCATATCACTAGCTTAAAGGACTTCTTTATTATTTTTAAATAGCAGTAGTGTTAAGGAGCACATTTTTATCTGTTTCAGCAAAACAGAAAAAAGGGCAAATCTTACTGTCTTAATTTCCAGCCACTCCTACATAATTTCAGATTTTAAGGTTTGTAATTGGCTGAATGTGTAAAGGTTCCATGACAAATTCTAGCTTCCCCTATGCTTTACTCATTTCATGTTCACTTTCACGAAGTCTCTGCCCAGAACAGCAGCCTAGGAAGGATTTTAATAAAATCTGCTTTTTAAACTGCTACCTCTATTCAATTCAAAAGCAAATTTTACGTATTTATGTGAATTTGATTTGTTTCCTAACACTAAACCCAAAAGAAAAACCCATCAAAACCTTAATAAACCAGGATGATGGACATGATTCTTAATTGTTTACATAAAGCACTGTTGCAATTAGCTGGGCTCTGCTAGTCTTTGCCAGCAAATTTCTTGTGGCCCACAGGCAGGAGCTGACAGGGAGAATATGGCACATCCTGGGAGCTGGTGAAGGAACACAACAGCAAGTTTCAAAGGCTGTTTCTTGGAGAAATTCAGAGTGCCAGCCACATATGCTTGCTGTGAAGATCTTTGAAATACTTGGGGATATGCTGCATTAAAAAGCTTCAAACCAAACTAAGGGAGAAACCCACTGTGTACTTTATAAGGTGGCATTTAACCGACCTTCTCTTCTGCTACTAAGGTAACAATAACTCTCACTACCTCTGTTCTCCTACACTGTTGTAGGGAGCGGGCACAGGGCATGGAGGAGCCAGAGCCAACAGCATCTGCCTGGGCTCCACCTTGACATGCCAATTGCTCAGCTCCACACATGGCTCTCTCTTAAGGTACAGGAGCAAAGGCCAAATTCTGTTACTTTTATGAGGTGAAGAGAAGAGGGAGTGCACAGGCAGGAGAAACAGTCAAAAACACTTATCACAGACATAGTTATGACCCAAAGAGAAACAGTATCTCTGCATTTAAACACAAAACAAGTGTTAACAAAAATTGTCATACATACCCTTCCCCCAAAACACTCACAACACTCTTCCCACCTGAAAAGATACAATGAACACAAATGATGTTCAAAAGACCCAAAATGAAAGAAATCTTTGTTAACAGACACAGTCCCTGAAGTTCTAAGACACAGTCTTGCTGTAGTCATACCACCTCGTCTGACTCCAAACCATGTACTTCATAGAGAGTGTCCAAGATATTTAGCTGCTTTTCCATGGCTGGTAAGTAAATGTTGAGGTCCCTCTGCATTCCTTTGTAAAATGTTTCTTGCTGAGGATCACATTCCTCTACAGACAGAGCTGCCACAAAGTCTTCATACGTTGGAGCTGCCCTTAAAGCTAACTGGGAAAGGAACCAAAGCTTTTAATTTTGCAAAGCAGAATAGGAAAAGAAACTGAACTAAAGCCACAAAAAACTTCTAAGACATCCCTCTGCACTTAACATTGCATAGCTTTAATGTATTTATGTGTACATGCATGCGTTAAGATTTTTAACTGAGAGGAAGGCCAAGATTATTTTTTTAGCTCTGTGCAGATTCCCAGCTTAAGACATCTTCAGAGAAGTCTGATTTTTAGGAAGTGTCTTTATATTATATTTTGTACAAACAGATAGCATACCTTAGAAATTAATCAAATACAAATCCCAAATAAAGCACAGTCTGTTAGGGGAGCTCCCAACACAGTGTCACACACTTCAACACTGAAGTCCCATTCTCAAAGTGCTCTTTAGAGAGCTCTTCCCAACGTTTCTTCCAGTCAACGTCTCTGTCATGATCACCTGGATGAAGCTTTCCTTTCTCCATTTATAATTTCAGTGATAATTTCCAGTGACAGACACGAGAGGGAGCTGCCAGACTGGACAAAAATAAACCATTTCCTCTAGCCTATATAGTCTACTTTGACTCCCTAACACATTCTGCACTAACACTTCTTGAATGCTCACAAAGACAGATCAATCCTCAAAAAAGCAACCTCAAATCCACATTTATGCAATGAATAGCGCTGCAACACATAATGAAAAAAAATATTCATACAAAAATGACTCATCTGTTTTGGCTTCAGAAAATGGGTTTTACCCTGAAAACCAGATACTGAATACAGCGATAACCACAATCCTCACTCTGAAAATAAGGTCTGACAAAGGAATCTATTAATTTTAATGCTTATAATTTCATCATGGTTTATAAATTACACACAACATAAGACCACATTAACAAGATCCTCAGCTACATCAGCAACCAAGATAAATACTTACCGCAAAGACCCCGCGGACAACCCAACCATGGTGCTGCCGTAATGTCTTTCCATAAGCATTATCTTAAAGGGAGACAAAAAAATAAAATCAAGAGATAAATGTACAGCAGTTTTAAGCTTGCATCACAAAGAGAACTTAGAGCTCAGAAATTACTATTTAAGCATATATTTTTGCCATTGGATGCAAATAATCACTGGTTCTGAGCACCAAAGTTATGACTGAAAAGAGATGACAGATTGGGATTTCTTCACTTGGGTTTCAGCTCTGCTCTCAAATCTTCTTCAATTCTTCCACAAGTAGGTGTTCTAATAGACAGGATGGCAAATGTAATATTCATTTAACTGGCTGTGCTTCACAACTAACATTTATTCTACTGTCCATTTCTCAGTTCAGTGCAAGTCTGAGAAAATAATATGTGAACATATTATTCGTGAAACAACCCTGTTTGCCGATGGTTTGTCAGCATCAGTTGAGGTGTTTAGTTCAGGCATTAAACAAGAACACTCTCTTTGCATCTGAGGGTCAAGTTTTGAGGATCACTGGAACAGAAAGCACTGGGTCTTTATCAAAATAATCCTCAGGATCTCTCATGTGACTGAGTGCAGCCTTTGATGAAGACCCTTGTTATGTTTCTAGACAGCTCCACTTTCATATACAAAGCCTTCTATACACAAAGCCAAACATCTCTGAACCATATTCTCCCAGTAATTCCATCATTTCGTATCCTTGCCATTCAGTTGAATTTTTAAGTATCTGACATTGTATTATACTTTTCCTGAGCTGTTCACCTTGAACAAAGAGAAACTTGACATTTTGCAGCTTTAAGATATTTGCTCAAAAGACTGCAGACAGTTATTATTGAAAGAGCGTAAGCAGCCATAAGTTTTGCTGTACTATGAAGTACTCCTCATTTATCAGTCCAATGACTGAGGAATGCACCTTTGCCATCTTTAAAGTAGGAGTGAGAATCTATGAGAAAAGCATACAGTAATAAGACATAGAGTAATAAGAATTAGGAAAAAGACAGTACTGGGTAGTAAAAATGATTGACAGGTCTATTATCTGCCTTATCAGCAAATATAGGGGACATTAAAAACATCAGAAGTTGAAAAGTTTGCTAAGGTTTAAATCCCAAGAAAAGACAGATCCCTTCCGAAAGCTATTTGTTCCTCAGAAGACCATAAGAACTGGTCCATATTCCATTTTTTATTTTAATTTCATTAGCTGAGCATTTAAGGTTGTCAAAAGAGAACATACATCCTGTCTTTACTTGAGATCCAAATAGCACAAGAACTCCTAAGAAACTCTAACAGCAAATCACAGCTGCATTGGCAGTAAAGATGTGAAAAACCTTTTCAGAATTAGGGAAGGAAGGAGCAACAAAAACCCAACAGTATGGCTCTGCTGCAGATGCAGAGCAATTCAAGAAGGAATTCAGTGCTGAAGCCTTCAGACTCAGAAGGTCAAATAAGTGCTTTGACTTTCCATCGTTTTTAACATCTACATCTGGTAGTAGTGTATTTACAGTCCCACTTCCAAGAACATAACATTGGACTGCAAACATACAGACAGGGTCTTACTTAGGAATGAATAACCACGTTGAGCCTAAACACAGTTTTTATTTTGGGTTGTATTTGCTGTGTGCACCAGCCCGAGTCGAAAAATGTCAGAAACTGGGTACTTGGAAAAAATTCCTTGTTTTCTGTTACAAACTCCCTTCTAAATGATACGGGCACACTGGAAAAGAGGTGATTCTGAAAAGTGATGGCCAATCTCACAAGGAACTAAAAAAAATAACACCATAGCAACTATAAATTTGGGAGTGCTCTCGCTGCAAACCAGTATAGAAAATGGAATGAGATGAAGCACTTGTTTCCCTAAGATATGACTGTGTCCCCTGCTAAAAGCACTCCAACTAAAGGAATCTTTATTTGCTATGAAATCAACATTGACCAGTTACCTAGTAATGTGCCTAAAGACAGCTGTTTTAAAAATCTGCTATTTTCAAAAAGGTTATGTCTTGGAGATTACTTGCATTATTAGTCATTGATGAAAAGAAAACACAGGTTCTAAATTAGAAGGAAAATAACCAAGTATGCAAATTCAGACACACACAAAGAATAAAGCAACTGGCACTTACTCAGAGCTGTTTGGATATTCTTTTCCCCATTCTTCACTTCTGTCAAAAAGCCCTTCAAGAACTTCAAGCCTCTGTCAAAATGAACCCATGAAATAAAAATAAACCATGTTTATGACAAAGTAACTCAAAGTATAACAAAGTCCCCGAAGTTGCAATACAACACAGAAGTGAAATAAAACTCAGAATTAAGGCGCCATTTTCAATCTGAATAAAAAAAAATGCAGCCATCTCCTCCAACCTCTCTCCTAGACCAGGAAAAATCACTTCTCTAAAACATTTCTTCTGCAGTATGAAATCACCTGCATGATGATTTGGCCCAGCAGGAAGAGTCGTTCACTGAAACTTCACTTGGTTGCGCGTAATCGCTTTTTCAGACCTTTTGGCAAAGTTGCAGTGATACAACTACAGACAACACATTAATCTTCAACCTAGCCAGTTTGGATTGATAAAGCTTGTGGAAAGCAACCAGTTTGCTCCATGTAGATAAGCTCGCACTGGTGAAAGGTGCTCGCACTGCATCTTAGCAGTTCATAATTGAAGTGGATACAAGGCTGTTACCTTTTCAGCCACAAGAGAGCCTCAGTAGCAGAGTTTCTAACTTGTGCTACCCCTGCATTCACTTCATGGAGCACTATCTTCTGAAGGGTATCAAATTCTTCTTTGTTGGTTATAAATTTCTGGTTTATTTTCTGGAGAAAAAACAAGAGGCAAGGATTTAGGTTTTTAAGATCAAACAGTGGCCTGTCCTACAAATACCACCTATTTACCAGGGCTTTTCCCTGCAAAAGGGGTACTACAGACCCCCAACAATATCACATCCTCCTAACGGCACAGCTGCCCTACCACACCTTCCCAGGGCACCATACCAGACACATCTGGCTTGCTGGTTCACCCAGCTCATTCAACCAAAAATAAAAAAGCATCTCAATCAAAGATTTACATGGAATCTGCCATTTCTGTCTGACAAAATGCTTTAGATTCACACAGCATCCTCCACATCAGTGGAAAGGAGTTAACTTAGCCTGTTCTTTGAGCAAAGTCCCATTTGCCTCAAACTTCAAGTACAAGGAAGATTACCTTCTGACATCTGCCAAGCTGCAAATTCTCAATTACACTTAGCAGACACTGGCATGCTTAAGGTTTTTAATCCATTCCCAAGTTTGTTATACACAACTCCTCACAAAAACGAGAGGTAAAATATACAAGAGGTAGACAAACAGATTATTCTACATTAAAGAAGCAGCTGCCTATCACGTGACAATAAATATTCAAGGGTTTGGGTTTTTTATGTAGCATTCTTCTCTCTTGCCACTTTCAGTCTTTCAGTAGCTACTTTCAGTAAGCTAAGTGACTATCTGCCTTACTTTGTACCAAACAAATCTGAATGTATGCAAAGTTCCTTTTCATACACTCAGGAGATATGTTTGGCTTTTATATTTTTTTTCTTGAAAGAAAGGCTATGAAAAGTCTTGCTATGAATACATCCTATCATACAAGTAGCACTTCAAACGTTTTCAGACTTGGAGCTGGAAGAACTGTCAGAACAAGAACCAAAGCTGCAGGGTCTGTCTTGACCTGCTGTTAAGATGCTTCTTAAAGCACTAATTTGCTCCTACTTGTTTGAGGAAAGGTTCCCCGCACCCAGTTTGTTTTACAATCTAAAATGAATATTTTTACCCTCACAGGATGACTTACATCTTTTTCCACTCAGAATCAAAGTCATATTCATTACATATAACAGATGTTTTACTTGGCAGTCAATCAAGTATTTTATAAGTTTGTGCACAACTGCTGGATTTATTAAACACAGCATATACTGTAATAACAGAATTAGGAGCATTTCAGCATTCTGATCTGACAGATCAGACATTATCAAATATTAAATAGCCTTACAGTATTGATTCCTATAATTGATATTCTTGAGCATTAATACATAAAATAGGTATTTTGTTTAAAAAGAAAATTGGTGTTAGAAATAAGCTGTTACCTTGATGTTACCTACAAAATCCATTTTAACAGGAGCAAAAACAGTTGGTCCCAGCTTGTCTAGAGAAGAAAAAAGAAAGCTATATTTTAAAATTGTACCTTTTTCCAGTCCTTATGTCTTAGTAACTTAGTAACTAGTAATTTATTTACTCTCTTAATAATCCTTCTAAATGGCAGGAGAATACTAAATGAATGATGCAAACCAAATTCTTTCTTTGGTGTAGAACCAATCCATTCTACTTGGTACAATAAATACAATGTGTTAAAACATATCAACCTACAAGCTGGAAGTCTTCAACAGAGTGCACGCTTAGAGAGACCTCACATCTCCTGCTCATGCAGGGGTCAAACAGGTTGGGAGCTACAGGATGGAGATGGAAGTCTTTGGAAATACCAAATAGCAGCAATAGCTAGTACAGCTGACAGTGTTTTGTCAGCAGTACTAGACATGCAATGCATTCCATGCTGTTCTTTCGAGGGCAAGAAATTGCTTTTCCAGCTATATCCATAGATTTCCAGACAGCTTACACAGGGGTTTCATCTAAATGAGAGTGGATCCTTTACATCTGGTACCAGTCAAACTGATTCTGCTGACAAGAACCATTTCTATATTATTTTAGCAAAGAAACAAATTCTCCAAACCAGCTGCTCCACCTTTTCTCACAGCTGGCAGAAGTCAAAAGGAGTTAGATGCACCCTGAGCATGAAAAGAAAGAGCTGCTTACCCAGAACGGGCACAATTGCATAACATGACTCCAGAAACTCCTCTGTTGGTATGCCCTCCTCCTCCCGAAGTTCAATATCACTGAACCTGGTGTTCAGGACAAGCAGAAAAGATTTTTTTTCACCTTAACAATTCCTTGGGTACAACTTCTAAAGGCAAAAATTACATTTCATGCCCACTTCATTTGTATAGAGGTAAAATTTATAGGCATGGAACCAGCAACAAGGCTTTTGTTTCACTAGGTTAAACGACTGCAGAAAATACACATTTGGTAGTGTGCAAGCGGGACCTGTAATTATAACAAAGGAAAAACCCTCCCAATCCGATCCTTACAGCCGATTCTACAAAACAAAACTTCAATTACTGTGCTGTATGCAACCTCGTTAAGTAACCTCAGCAAATACAGCTTTACAGACAGAACTGACTTTAAACTGAGTCAATTAAGGGCTTAAAGTGTCAATAATCCTTGTAATTCACATCTGCAATGTGTATTACCTATTGCTCATGACACTGAAGAAGGTAGGAGAATCATTTTCATTTCTTTCTTCCTCACACAGAGTCAATCCACTTAAAGAACTCATTTCTGACTGCAGTAACTTGTGGGCACCAAAGCTTTCTACAGTTTGCAGCTTGTTCTCTCCATCTTCTTTAATGCCTTACATTTATAGGAAACAGGAGAAAAACAAAAATAGAGAAACAGCCACACATCCATATTGTTATTCCTGTTCCTTAAGACATGTTCTATTTGAAGGAAGGCACTTGGATATATGGATCATGCAAGTTTAAAACTTTTCCCTGCCAGCACCCATGACTTTCACCACTGTTCCTCTGCTGCTGGGTGCCCAGACATGTTTCAACCAGTCCTCTCCTGATTTCTTTTAATCGGAGAGACCAAGCACTGCACTTCAATGCAGATGAGCCCACACATCCTCAGTGAAGACTGCCTTATTAGAGAAAAGCACTGAAGAAACGACTGGGTGCAGCAGGGAGCAGACCCATCTCCATGAAAGAAAAACTACTTCTTGCACAGCTGTAACTTTCCCAGAGCGGAGGAAGTGTCATAGTACATTTTCAAAAGTGAAAGAATAATAGTGACCTGTTTGCTCCTTCTGATAAGTAAGTAAACTGGCTGTTTAGGTGGATACTGCTATGATATCAAAGGCTGCTATGTTGTCCCTGGTTTGTACGAGTATCTTTAAATACATCTGCAATGTACAAGCCATGGCTACATTACAGTTTGCTGCCACACTGTCAAACTAGCATCCAAGATTTCCTAGGGAACCTGTCTCTCCAGGACAGGAACACTTTCAAATCCCAGTGAGGATTTATAGACTTGAAGTGGAACGGAGCTTCTCGTTGAAGGGATCAAAGTGTGATCAAGTGAAGTCTGAATATAAACTCACAGCTTACAGTTCTGCAGAACCACTGAATAAGCCTGGTGCTGGGTGAAAACAGAACCATTCACAGCTGGTAACAGCAGTGAAACTTCAGCTGTTCTCCTCAGGGCACAAATGGCCTCAGGGTTCACTGACTGTGCCTCCTTCACAAGCAAAGTGACTCTGAAATTTCAAAATCTAAATGACAAACCAAAACTTCTTACGGGACTTAAATGTTTGACTGGTTTTAAAGATTGACTGCTCTTAACAAAAGGGAGAGGGAGGGAAGAGTATCTCAGACAGGGCAGAGCTCCTGGGCTCACAGGAAGCATCCAGATACAGCAATTGGCAAGCTGGAGCCACAGGCTGGCTGGCTCAGCCCACACCATATGGATGGCATTGCACACCCTACTCCACCCAATACTGCAAAACTCTACAATTCAGATATGAGTACCCTAGAGGGGTAGGCTTTTCTCTGTTTTTGTACTGGAACCTCTGTAGCTCAGTGATATCAAGAACCTGACTTCAACTAGTTTCATCTCCTTGATTTAGCACTGTATTCTTGAGTTATTTATGCTTAATGGTGACACGTGCAAGTTATGCTGCAAGGGCTTATCACACTACACAACACCAGTTAGGCAAATGGGGTTAACTCCACAGAGAATCTATGTAACAACAAAATCACCATGTTCATTAACTTAGGCTTAAAAAATTTAGCTGATTCACTGACTGCATGTGTATGTTTTGGAATAATGGCAAAGCAGAGAAAGCTACCGTTGAAGAGCAACACAATCCATTCAACAAGATGAGCAGAAATCATATGTTACTTGTTTTGACCTCCCTAACTTAAGATCAGCAGCCCTTAACAATATAGCTATGTTAGATGGAATTTTCTACTGAATTAGTTCAATGGTATATTACTGAAGTCACGCAAAAAATGTAAGTTTCATGCTATTGCTAAGGTAATAGAAGAAATAAGGTGCTTTCTATTATACTCTTAGTTGCAGAAAAAGGGTTAATTTTCCATAAACATTTGTCAGACCAATCAAGAGCAACTACAAGGTCAACTCCTCTGAGACAGGCACGCAAAGCTTCAATGTCCCTGCTTCTATCAGTGTAGCCCTACATAGTAGCAGAGGTGCCAACATTCCCAGAGGAGGACCTCTGGGAATAACGTGTCTGTCCACAGTGCAAGCAGAGTCCAAGCCCTGCCAGGCTGTATTGTTATGCATGTCAATCAGCCTCTATAAGGAGTCCCCACTTGTCCAAAAAAGATATTATAATTTCCTTCCCCATTCAGTTCCAAGTTAGCTATTAACAAGGGCAGGAACTATGCTGGGAAGACCTGACAATGGGCAGATATCAGACTAAAATACACTGACATTTCCTCTCCTGAGAGGCAAGGTATCAGCATTCTCACAAGCAGTCTACACCTCCCTCCATTTACACTTAAAGAGTAAAACTTCTGGATAGAAGGCAGTACATATATTTACCTGTCAAATCCTCTGCTATGGGGTCTTCAACAGAAACATCACTGCTTCCCTCATTTGTTTCCAGGTTTAAACATTCCAGACTTTTAATAAGGGCTTGCTCTTGATGGTTAATTTCTGCCTTCACAGAACCATTTTCACAGGAGTTCAATTCCATCTGCCTGAAGAAAGAGAAAGAATAATGGTTAGCGTATAAAACATTGCTTGGTAAGCTTCTTCCTGTGAAAAACAAGCAAATAACAACAAGGGAAATACAGTTGGCAAAAATTACAGGCTGTCACAGGCTGCACTGAGAAAAAGAACTTGTCTAAAATAACAAAAGTAACCAGGCAGCTCTTTGCAGCAAGTAGGATTAATGATCCAACCTCGGTTTGCAGTGTTTCAATACATTTACAATGATCTTTATTAAAAAGAGATATAATAAAAAATACAATTGACTACAAAAAAGAAAATCACAGGCAGGTATGGTAGCTAAGAGTATACCCTCATTAGCTCTGTAAAATATATACCTTTGCCACCTACTCCACACATCATAGCCTGCTCTCCATCAGTGATTTTACGAATTTATGGAGTGGAACCCAAGATGCAGGAAAGAGCACTGAAGTGGGAAAGAGCTGGGGCTGCTGACTGACCAGTAAGTCACTGAGCAGATGGCTGAGAAAAATAAAAGGGAAAGGGCTGATAAAGTAAAGAAGAGTCATGAAGTGGGGTGAGCCAGCTCCCTTTTGTGGCATCTGCTTCCAAGTACACAACTCAGAGCAATACAATTCTGCCTGCATCCACTACTAGTAATATCGGAATAAAAGTATGGAAAGAACAGACTTTACCAAAAACATTACAAAGAGACTGACAGTAAAGACTTTGATTATACCTTTCCGTTGAGGCATGACTGGACAAGACAGAGTGCTTTATCTGTAAGATAAGTGGGGAGGGGGAATATTCTTTAAAGCAAGAAGACTGTATCATGCTTCTCAAACTTCATATTTTATTAAACCCAAGCTGAAATCAGTAAAAAAGCCAAAAAGCGAAGCATACGGTCACTAATCCTCCGACCTGGAGGCAGTACAGCTACAGTACACAGTAGTACAGCTAGCAAGTGCCACGTGAGACACCATACAGCACGTGGGAAAGAAACAAGGCAGTGAGTTTTCTTTGCAATGCTTTCTTTACTTAAGAAAGAAATGCGAGGCCAGATAACAGGTCTGGTGAAAAATCTCACTTCCCAGATACAGTGACACCTCTGCCTTCCTACATATATACCTTAATCTGCTGTTTGCCAGAGACGTTTTGGTTTTGCATATGTAGCTGTGGAACCAGGAAACACCACTGTCTGTAGCTGCAGCTGGCCGTGAAAGTTCATGCTTAATAATTTTCACCTACCATTAAAAGCCAAGAGATTGCTCATTGCCTGTTAAAAATGGCCCTACTTCATTTCCAAATCACACAAAAGAGTAAAGTATGTTCAGTGGGGACTACTAGCTACAGTATGGGTAAAAATGCATTCCCTACTTCTAGAAATGCTACTTTACAGAAGAGCGCCTTTACCATTCATGCCAAGAATGAGAGAAAAGGAACTGGTCATTACCTTGTTCGTTCTGAGAACTGCTAAATGTGGGGATCCAGGAGGGGTCTGATGCAATAACTCAGAAGTGAAGGCAGTATTTGCAATCTGCATACATTCCTCAAGAGTCTTCAGGAAGGTGTCACAGGTTGATTTCAACAGAGCTCCCATATCAATCCCACTCTGGGGGAAGAAACCAACTGGAAAACATGGACTCACCACAGAAGATCTACTAGGAGCAACTGATGTCTACAAAGCCCACAACTGCTACAGTTGTCATTTCTGTATAACATGAATTAAAATGCAATGTGCCAGCTGCTCAGAAACTGGCATCACACATCAGTGCAGTTATGCCCCCTCACACCCCCTCATCAGTCTCCTGCTGCAACAAACTCAGTAGGCTTGCATTTAAAAAGCAATGCCTCTTAGTTACTTATCTCTGGTGCTAAAAGTGTATTAAATACTAAGCCTTAATGTATTCAATGATGGCATTCCAGAAGACACCAGTGGCCAGAGAAATGAAAAGTAAACAAATTAAATGGACATAAAATAATCTGCAGATAATAATTTCAAAAATCCCATGAACAAAAAATTACTGCAATTGAAAACCAGGCAGGATGAAGTATCACATGCCCAAAATACTGTTCATCTCCACAAAATGCAGTTATTGATGCTGAAATGTTTTTAGCAGTAAATCTTTCCAGTTAAATAGCAGTAAGATCAGGGAATGTGAGTTTCCCCCCAGAAGCATGAACTATGAGCTGGATAAACACCACATTACTTGCTTGTTGTCAATACCTATGAACTGCAAGTTCTAACAGTGGCTTTTTGTCATTTATACACTACATCATGCTTCTGCACTGTCTGATAATTTACCACAAACAGTTTATCAAGTATCTTCACAGAGAGGTTTGGACATACAATTGGTCAACCTTCAGGTGTTTTCCCTGCCTGTCCTGCACCTGAGAACACATCTCTCCAGCGAGAGGCATCCTGGAACTCCATATCAGCTTCTCTAGCAAGTGATGCACATCCCTCTTCACATGTTTCTCTCTTAAATCAAGGGGTAGAACACTGTCAGTAGGAGATCCCTCATAAATGAGGCTTATTTGGTCAGGAAGATTTGCAATGTTTGAAACTAACTTAAGTGAGGTTAATCAGGCAGTTCCTTCTGGTAATTTTGCTTTTTTGCGGTCTGCATTCTCTCTTGACCTTTTAAGGGTTTTCGTTGAGAACAGAAGTGTTTTGCTGATCAGGATATTAATGATTCAGGCGCAGACAAATGTGCACTTCTTGCAAGTTATCCTCTTATAAAAAATCTTCTGATTTTTTGATCCACTATATACACATGATCACCTACAGAGACGTTATTATCTAGATCACAGACAGCATATTTCATCTCACTGCTTGCTACCCTAACACAGGGAAAGATATTTGCAACAATTACTCTATTTAAACAAAAACTATTATGTAGATTATTTTCCACAGATTCTCTGCAGAAAGAAGGTGCAATTTTAAGTAACTGTGAGTGAATCCTACATTGACTAACCAACAGTTCACAATGCTCAAGACTTTACAGTTGTAACCTACACCAAAAATAGAGATGTACCTCTGGTTCTGATACCCCAGAAACACTCGCTTCCTTCGTTTTATGCACTTGCTGAACAAGGAGGTTACAGTACAGTCTAAGTTCAGACATTTTAGTCTTCAAGGCTTCTGTGTTTTCAGTAAACTCTACAAGTGAAACAGAAGAGAAACAAACTTGGAGATAAATTTATTGTATCCATCTTGCAGTATATGATTTTAGAAAGTTACTGAAATAGTACGATCTAATCTAATTCAATCACTCTTTCCTTATTTCAAAGCATTTTCTAACAACTGAAAAAGATGAGCTGGATTGGCCATAAATTATGTTCCTGACAGGTAAAATACTGTTTCATTATTTACCATCATAGACAGGAACAGTATTTACTAGACTTAGGACATAGAGAAAAAGCAAGCAGACAACCTTTAACCTTAGCAGGCCTTTTAAATAGGACAAAACCCCTACATATAATAATTTTTTGTTTCTAGTAAGCAGTTTAAAGTGTAAACAATTACACTGTGAATTAAAGGATCAGGGTTCTAAGTAGAAAACACTATGGGAAAAGATGTATCCTGTATAACACAAAAGGATTATTTTAATATATATATCCTTGAATCACTGAATGGTTGAGGTTGGAAGGGACCTCTGAAGACCAGTTAGTCCTACTCCCCTGTTCAAAGCAGAGTCAGCTAGAGCACGTTGTTCAGGACCTTGTCTAGTCAAGTTTTGAACATTGCCAAGCATAAAGACTCCACACCCTCTCTGTGCAACCTGTTCCAGTGCTCCCTCATCCTCACAATTCAAACATTTTTGTCTCAATGGAGTTGCTTGTATGTAACTTTATGCCCATTTCCACTGTCCATTCACTGAGAAGAGTCTGGCTCCATCTTTTTAATGCTCTCCTGTCAGATATTTCCTTTAATCATCTTAGTGGCCCTTTGCTGGACTCACTCCAGTGTGTCCATATGTTTCTTGTGCTGGAGAGTGCAGAACTAGGTGGACTAATCCAGATATCACTAACAGTCAATCTGAGATTTTTAAGAATCAACTTTTTGATATCAGAGTCCCAGAACTACAAAATAAATTAATTTGTCTGTTAATAAGCCTGACGTGCTTTAGTTCTGCAAACACATCAGTAGATTTTCACCCTGTGCTACTGTATGTCAGGTTACAGATATAAATTTGTTGTGCTTCTAGGCGCTATGTATCAGACCCCCACTTTGTGCTGGACCCTATAAGTAGCATCTTTTGCTCAGTTCTGACTCAGTCTGAACCAGTAGATGCAAAGCCTACTGAAGATGCACATAAGGCTAAGAGGAGAAACGATTCCTCACCTCAGGGAAAGCAAGTGTATACCTCCCCCTGCATTTGCTCAGGATGACTGATTTATTAACAATAATTTACTGTTTTCCCATCTTCTGCATAGTCATTGTGCTGAGGTTATGCAAGGTTAAGGCATGAGGTCCCACACTGACTCATGAGTAACACTATGCTTGTAAGCAAGATGGATTTTCACTGGGACGAAAGTGAGATTTTTGTGAAAGCAAAGAGGAAAATGAATTAATTTTCACAGCTTGACCATGATTGGATTTCAGCTTCTGAATACTAGTATGCATATTTAAAACTGATTGCAAACTTTTATTTTTATTTCCAAGAGAATCTTGAAGTGCACAAGACAGCCCAGTTAGAATATGGAAGGAAAGTGTTTGAGGAAAGCCAAAGCTCAAGAGCCACTTGTATGACAGGCTGGGTCATCATACTAAGACGATTGCACAAGGTGGAGGTCTCACCTTCATGCACAGTCTGCATTCCATGACTTGCGGCCAGGAGCGACTCATTCCTTGTACTTACAGAACCTATCAGCATGCAATTTTAATATGATTTATACATGGTGTATTTTAAGGAAAAGCCAAAGTTTTCAAATACCTGCTCTCAGAATTAACAGAGATTTCTAGCTAGAGTTCCCAGATGACTTGGCTTTTAGCAGCACCAAAGAGCTGAAGCACAGGTTGGACACAGATTTCAGATATAGATTTTGTCATCTTCGCACGTACATCTACTAGGGTAAGGATAGAAAAAATAAAAACAAAGAGTATGTGCCAACTAAAGGGTGTTCTTGCCTTTTTCCTTCTGAGTCCTGCTGTCAGTCAGACAAGCTTTGGCAGTTCCTAGTGCAACCAGCCACTTTTGCCTTTCAACTGCGTTTCTTGCCTTTAGATAGAAGTACTGTTCCCCTGGGATGATCAAATCCATTCGTGTGTTATCTGCAGGATGAACTGGAAGCAACAGAGATTATAGACCAGTCCCTCAGCCCTTCCCAGCCCAACCAAATATCCCAACAGATATGTTAGGTGCAGGTCAAAAAGCAACAAAAGAGGAAGAATCTACAAACCCAGACTTCCCCTGTTGCCATTTTATGACTTCTCTTCCGAGTTAGGGAACAGACAGGACACACGTGTGTACAGCTGCTGGACAAAAGGCTATGAAAGGCAGTTTTGTGATCAGCACAGTATCATCTGGTACTATTTAAGGAAGGGGCAGTGTCTTCCTGCAAGCCACTCTTTCATGTTTCCAGCCCCTAATTGAACCTCAAAGATGTACCAAGTAATCCAATATGAGTGAGCAGACCTAGTCTTCATATTTCTAGCTTTAGCTTTGTGTTTATGAAGAGTCTTTTGAAGCTGTGTGATGTTCCACTACAGCTCATGAAAAACAGCAACCCACCTTCATGCAGAATATTCATTATATTGGAGGATTGCAGCTCTCTTCACATTTTCAAAATATGAAAGAATAAAAACTGTCATACAGGTCAAGCTATTGAGTTACTACAGATACATACCAAAGAAATCAAGCCATCCAATAGCTCTTACAAGCTGACATATCATCTTGAATGCAACATTATTAGAAAAACTTTTGCAACTGTTACTGTATCTTAGTTACCTTGAATTTCACAGACCGCCATCTGGATGCTTCCCTTACAACCTTTCCAGGCATCTTCCTGAGAGTCATAATAGGACAGGATGCCACCACAGAGAAGAAACCATCGAGGTTGCCACCCTGAAAAACAGAATTGCATTTCTCAGTTACTTCTCTCCCTGCAATTCCTCCTTCTCTCTCATTCAGGACTTGCCACAAATAAGGCCTCAAGGATTCTCAGTTCCCCCTTGAAAATTAAACCCTTTGATGTTAGTCAGATTTGTGGAAAGGCCTGAATGTTGAACACAACAACCCTGCTTGTTGGCAGCTACACGTCCTTTCTGCAGGTAGCTGGACCATAGCAGTATGTTTCTGAGATGCCATATGTCATTTTCAGTAGTTTTGGTAACATGGCATCACTGACACACTCTCTCCTCCAAAACCATGTTTTCAGTCCGCCACACCTCAATCCTTCCATCACTCCTGAACTCACCTCTTCACTGTCTCTAAAAGTCACCCCAGATGTCCTGCTTTACACATCTTCCCTTGTGAGAAGGGATAGCCAAAACGCCTTGAAAAGCAATAGGTAAGAAACTCCTAAAAATCGAGAGAAGGGGAGGACAGACGTGGATGTGTTGACTTCTGAAGACCATCTTTCAATGAAGCAGTTCTCCATAGCTCTTGACACTCTCGCGCTGTCCACATAAAAAGTAATCTTGAGTTAGTGACTTGCACTTCTACGCACCTTCCCAGAGAATAACCAAAACACCAGGCTAAACCAAAATCTGTAGTTCTGGGTACCACTTTTGCCAAGTCTGCTGCCTGACTTCAGAAGTAAATTATCCATTTTGTTATTTTTTCTTTTGGGAGTACTACAGCAGTAAGAAAAGATATAAACAAACAAGACATGACAGCTGTTATGTATGTCTAATTAAAAACTACAAGCTCATTAACTTAAGAAGAAACGAAGTAATAACGTCACTGGAGGAAAGCAGCTTACATTACTGAGCTGCAACAAGCTTCCCTGACCAGGACCAAGAGAGTCAGATACCAAAGCTCCCACACTGTGCTGGCAAACCACCTCTGAGGAAAACATTTTGACGAGACCATGTAGCTCCTGTGTATTTTTTATAAAGGGGCTTCAATCCTGCTGTCCCTTGCACTGGGGCTCTGCCAACCAGCACGGCACCATAAAAGCCCAGGCTGGGCTCGGGCCAGCATCTTGTTGGAGGACCAATTGCTAAACCTACTGCCAAAGCCAAAGTGTAACTCCGTTTAAGGTTAGAAAGCTCTAAAGCTACAGACTTCTAGTTTGATTGGGTTTTTTTTAAACAAGCAGTACCACAGCATCCAGGCCAATCTGGTCTATACATTGATTACTGAACTCTGGGGGAAACAAATTAAACATAAATCCTTTTTCATACTCATTTAGAGCTCCTCCACTATTTCCTAGACAAATATAAACCACTATAAATGCCAAAGTATTCTCACTACTACTTCTTTCTTTCTGTGAAGGGAAAAAACCCACAAGAATGATAATTAAAAAAAAAAGAAAACAGCAAGACTGATTTTTATTTGTCTTGCCTCCAAGATAAAGAAACTATCCTAAAAGTCACTATTGATGTGGGTGAACTCACAGAAAAAAGGAGGTGATTGTTCAGCAGAGAGAAGCAGTTAATTGCTTCAGACACTCAATGGCACAGAAACAATCCTTTAAATAATGCACGGCGCCACAGTCGATACAAGCCTCTAATTCAGTCTGGAGATCCTGCTGGTGCACATGAATAATTTCAGACATGGTCCTACTGCTTACAACTGCAGCTGATGCAACCAAATTGCATCCCATCAATCAGAGGCTCTGCAATCAATTAGCTAACATACAAAGCACTCTGCCTCCATCGCTTTGGAGGCTGGTTAAAAATATGTTATGAGTCCATATATTTTGCTAAGGTTTTTGGTTGGTTGGTTTTCTTGGTTCTGGGTCTTCTTTTTTTTTTTGAGGGGGGAGCAGTAATTACCTGTCTTCCTTTGCAGAACCCAACTCTTCTTTATTAGATATGCATTAAAAAGACTATGATAGGCAATTGCTAACTAAGACAGTATATATTTTCAATAGAATTGTTACACTAATAAATATACTTTTTTGTAAAAGGAAAACAATTTAAAAAAAATCACATCAAGGTTGTCTGAAGATGCCATAAGCACCTGGTACTCACTGACACGGCAGTGAGTACCAGGGAAGGTTATCCTAAACAATCAGCTAAAAATAGTGTGTGGAAGTATGGGAAGGTTATCCTAAACAATCAGCTAAAAATAGTGTGTGGCTGTCAAATCATGGGCAGTGTAACAGGGATACAATCTTCAATTACTGGAGGTTCACAATTGCAGACAAGCAAACCACAGAGGGCAAAAAAAAAATCACAACGAAAAACAAGGTAGCAAAAAGACACTTGGACACTTCCATGAACGCAAGTTTCGAGTTTATTCAGTTTTATTTTCTCCCTATAAACTCTCCTAGGAATACTGCAATTTTTGGAATTGAGCATTCAGACTTTATCTGATATAGAAAGTAAAAGCTGAACCTTTCAATGTATTACTGGTGCCAGCACTAACAATACTTTGAAGAAGAATTTACTAAGTCCACTTATACTGCTGGTACACAGGCAGGACAAAATATAGCTCATACTTCCACAGCTCATTTTAGAGGCACAGAGCCATTAACAGTAAAAATTGACCTTGCCTGGGAAAGGCAGATATACATATAAAAGGACTGTAAAATGCAAAGCACAATAAAAGTGAGTATAGCTTAAGGCTTCAGCCGCAGAAGAAAGTGAAGAGATTGTAGACAACTTCACAGACACCAGTTAAGGTCCTAATACAAACTGCACTCCTGTGTAAAACTTAAAATTAGCACCTGCAGTACCTGGAAGATCTGATATTGCCCACTACAGTACCAGATTTTTAAGCAGTCTGTGCCTGCTAAGAATTCAGTATTTCTCCAGAAGTTTCCACAGCCTGTAAAATCTGCCTACTTGCACCGTTACACTTCAGGAAGTCTGGAAGCAGCTATCACTGAGCAAACTTGACATTTCTTGATAACACAGTCAAAATTTGGACATAATTCAAACTGTAGTGTTACACAACTCAGACTCCAGACAGCATTTGTTCCAAAGTGCCAAGCCCGAAGAAAAAAATAAAAGTTTGAAGACATGTAGATCATGTCAACATCCACAAAACCAAACCATCTGGGAGAATTACATACTCAAGAGCCAAACTGATGACCTGGAAAATAAGCTGCAATTAAGAGATGCCAGTTCCAGTTGCACTTCTAAAAGGCCAGCCACTCAGGTTTTTATTATTGCTTGCTTTCCACAAGTATTATGTAATTCTTTATGCATACTAATTTCTTGAGCTTCAACATAAGTTTTTATAAAACTTATGTAATGGATAGTCGTTGGACTTTGACCTTAATTCAGATTCTAAGTGTGGATAGGAGATAATTCTGAAATTTCCATATTACGGCAATATCCACCTAATAAGAGGAATTAAAGCCACCATCACATCCCTACTGCTTATAGTCCCAACGTGGCTGCAGCCCAGTGGCAGAGCAGGGGCAGATGCCTGCTTTCCTGTGCAGGGTCACAAGAGAGTCCTGGAGTGGCTGCTCTGATAGTCAGAGGCATCTCACAACAAGAACAAGCAATATCCATCTTTTCACCCCACCCTGAGCAAAGTAAGCTGTGCCATGTGTTCACCATACCACCACCCACCGCTTTCTCCCAGTGCCCAAGCAGAGAAGAAGCACAGCTTCTGCCCAGCGGTGTGTCAGCGACTGATAGCTGAACAAGAGCTGCTGAAAACTCCACTCAAAGAGGACCAAGACAGTGCTGGTGTCTTGCAAAAAGCAAGAGAAAATCTAATACGTGTCCTTCCCTAGTTGCCAGTGCTCATGTAAGTCTCTAAATGACACCAGGTTCGCACCTTTGCTAAAGCCCAGCCTGCTCCTGGCTGTTCAGTTAGCAGCTGTTGGCCAGAACATCCCATCTTCCCCTTGCACAAGTTTGACAGGACACCTGCCTTCCAGAAAGTCCTATTTTCCAGTTAGAGGATGCATCTAACAGCAAAAACACAGAATCAAATCAAGAGATGTTACTTCCAGCTTAAAAAGAAGACTGCTGAGCTACCCTGGACTGTGCTGAGAAAAACCTGACTTCTGCACCGAGCTGCCTCTGTCTCTTCACCTCTACAACACAATCGTTTCACAATGGCCCAGAAGGACCACAGCTGGTTTTGTGGCACAAACGTCCAATGGACGAAGATTTCCCTAGGGAATTAAAACTATGGAAATCTCTATGTCACAACTGGACAAAACAGTCATTTTCAAGTTCCCAACATGCTTGCTATCTCAACTACTGGGTGCCTACACTAAATAGCCAGTTCTTAACAACTGATGATATGTACCTTTCACGAGACCAAGTTCCGCTTACATGGCCAGGGGTTTCATGCTGTCAGTCACCACTGTGTTTCTACTTGGTAACAGCATACAGCAAAAGAGTATCTTGCACTGATCAACCCTGAAATGTTTTCCACCTTTTTCTCATATAGTTAACAGAAGAAATACAGTTGAAGGGTTGATATAAGCAATTTCCACCCAAAACCACTGCCTGCTCTTTTCCTACAGCCTCCTAAGGCTACCCAGTATTTTGTGAAGGGCAATCCCAGGCACTGGAACACATTTTGCAGCCTTATTCTGTAGCAAAACAATTTGACAGGATAAAAATCCACAGTCTGTATCCATGAGAGATAGGAGACAGGCAGGCAAGTGTGTGCGACTATTCATGTATCTCTTCTGAGCTATTATCATCTCACCTAAAGAACAGCTTCTAGAAATGCCCACATTGCAATTTTACTGTTTATGTGCACATTAACAGCAGAAATTAACACAAAAAGCCCCTAAAGGTAATGAAGTTAACGGATTTAGCACTTCAAGAATGGTATCACTTTTTGAAGCACTTGAGGAATACTAGAGGTTCAAGTGAAGAAAGCAACAGTTGGAAACAGGTTTAACACAGCAACCCTCTCTCAAATTATTTTTCTCGCAGGCGTCCCACAAAATGCACCTTCATTTCAATCACAACTGTTACTGCAGTGCTAGCATCCTGCCATCACAGGGCCACTGGGTTTGTTTGCAAACAATTTTATGCCGGTGACTTTCCAAGGCACAGAGAGCACAATGTACAGCCATCAAGCATTTTTGAAGAGGACGCAGCAAAAGGATGAAGGATAGAGAGAGGATCATGGCAAGCGATGGAGGCAAAAGTTCAATAATCCAGGCCACTAACTCAAGTCATTCAAAGTTCCCAGGAGCCTCTCTCCTCTGTTTATACTTCCCAGTCCCAGCAAGCTACTCGTTACTCTCTCCGACCCCTGGGGTGGTTATCAGGCCAGACTGAGGACACGCCATAAATTTATGTAAACACACAAGGTCGTATCTCTTCATCATCACTTTGCCACACCTTTCAGTTCTGTCCTACCCAGCAGTTGCCTGAGATGACTTATTTATTTCAGTGCAGGACTGAATGCAGAGGCACCGGTACTGCAGCATACCTGGCAGGGAACACTGCACAGCCGTGTGGACACTGCAGCATTGCTCTGACACCTGCAGAGGACAGAGGGGACACTGCCATTCCTGCAGCCTCACCAAACTTCTCTGCTGTGAGCACACTACTCAATTTCAAGAAGGTACAACAAAAGCAAGATTGCTGTGTGAAAAAAAGGGGAAGGAACGGAAGAGAGAGATGAGAAAGAATGTCAAACCCAAATGTAATTATGCAAAATCCAAAGAGAATTAAGTAACTAGTCCCTGAAGCATCCTGGATGAGAAATGGAGCCAGGACTGGGTGAGACTCAGTCATCCATCTAAACCAATGCCTGGTCCTTGAGAGCAGCTTTGGTCGGTAATACTGGGTGGATCATTGCCCCGTAAGTAAGAGAAACCTCAGCTGCCTAGGTCCACCTCCACAAAAGACAGACTTCTCATTTGATACAAACAGAACTAGGACTGTACCCAGAGGCTAAAAAGAAGGGAAAAAATGATCAACAAAAGCTTTTTAGAACCAAATGTTTATCTAAGTGTGAAGTTTTCAGTTAGTTTCTCTATCTCTGGAAACGGTGGACTTAATTTCCAGAGCTTGATATCAACTGGAAGTATATGTGTCTCCCATCCTAAAAGGCCAGATTTCTCAAATTAAACTCCCAAAACAAAAACTCACTCTAAGCAGTATCACGTGGATCCAGATTCAAGCTATAAAAAAATAATGCTCTTTCACATTTTCTTAAGCTCTCCCTCAAAATTTAAAGAATTCCAAATCATTAGTGGAAAGGGTAATTTGAAATTTATGTGAAAGTTGAAATTCACTGCTTGGTGCTGGCTCTTGATATCTTGGGATAAACTAAAAAAATTCAGAGCACAACAACAAAAGGAGAGTGGATGATTACAGACAGGAAGGTGGGGAGAGTGATCTATGGTATGTGGTATGATACCTATGGTATGTGGTATGATACAGCGTCACTAGTGATGGCATGAACATGAGGGTGTCATGCCTCAAGGAAGATGAATTAGCTAGGGTTAGAGTTAGTCAGCACAATTAAGGAAGTCTATATTTAACTAGGAAGTTTAGCTTTGTGAAGAAAAGTGATCAAAGCGCTTTCACAGAGCATACAGAGAATACTCCGACCCTGGAGGTGTTTAAGGGGAGATTGGATGTGGCACTGAGTGCCATGGTCTAGATGATGGTTGGTGTTAGTGTTGGGTTATAGGTTGGACTTGATGATCTCAGAGGTCCTTTCCAACCTTGTGATACTGTGATACTAGGGGAGTCAGTGTTTTTCAGTATTTTGATTTCTAATGACAAAGCTGCCTTGGATGCCCAAGCCAAGAGCCGACACAAATCACCTTTTCCAGAGTCAGCAGCAATCCTGCCTGTGGCCAGTGATCCCAGGTAAGGCCTTGCCTTATACTGAAGGTCTGAACTGAACTGAATTCCAGCAAAAAAGGTGCCGAGGTTTTACACACACCTTTGAAGAAAGGTATTCCCCAACTCCATGCTGTGTTTTGCTGTGGGTAAGAGATAGTTTACTCATTCTATAAGCCTCGTGAGAAATGAAAATCACAGATTACTTTTACAAGGTAATCTCCAAAGATTAAGGAAATTTCTTTTATTAATCAGAAGGTATGCTCAACAGAGTATGAACTGAATTCTGTTGAAGAGTCCTGTGGGAGACAATTTCCAAACAGCAATGAGCAGCCTTCAGGTGCAATTCACCTCTGCTCTCTCCTCACTCTATTCCGCAAGCAGCACTTCCTTCCCCCCCACCCCCCTCCACCTCCATCACCATCACCACCCCTGCCCCGTTTTGAGATCAGTCCTGCTACAAACAGTGCAGCCAGGATTGGCCACGATAATGTCCACGCCAGAATGCTTTGTGCTCAGCCAGGGCCATAAGCAGCAGCAACACAACAGACTGAGGGAAGGTAGAGGGTGATGCTTTTATCACCTCAGTTACCTACTACAGTACTGAAATGAGAGTTATAGTCCCTTTATCCATGCTATAAGCCCATTCTTAGCCTCCACAATATTTAACAAGCAATGTGAAGATTAGATACAGAGTTTTGGCAAAGAATGTAATCTAGGAATTTTTTAAGAACAAGTTATACACTTTGACTGTAGGCTCAGCTGAGGCCGACTTACACACCTGCATAATTTAAATCATCCAGCTCTGGGTCTTGAGGATTAATAATTCAAAGTTTGCAGAGGCATCATATATTTGCCCAAGCAAAAAAAGTGCTATCACACTTTATACAGCAGCAATAATTCTGCTTGCAAAGTTCCCCACTCCTTCAAGGTTTCAAACAATGTAGTGGGGGAAACAGGGAAACATAAACAATCTCAGGACACTTGACTGCAAACACAAGATCCGGAGTGGATTTTCATACGCTAGACTGTGTGCATGCATATCTGATTCAGAGTTGGCACACTTCACTTGAACTTAAACAAAAATCTCACATTGAGAAATCACTATCTGGTGGCCATTGCAATAGGAGAGAGAAAAACTCTAAAATCTTCATTCCCTAATCTCAGATTTCAGAAGCAGCACTGGAACCCCTGTATATAGAAACCACAAGATCAGCACAGGATCAATACCAGAGGAAAATCCCTGTCTCCAAGCAGAAACAAAGCAACCAATACAATTTATCTTAATCTCTATAAAGCAAACAAGTAGTATGAAACAAGATAACTTGCTTGAGCAGTAAGGCAAGCTAATCTGTCTTTTAGATTGTGTGCTTTCTTTGCCCTTTGCCCATAGAAAGCCAAACTTGTTTCCTACTTGTTCAATAACAATGTAATTTGCAACAGAGATCCAGCTCCCTGCCCAAGAGCTGGAGGGAAACTGGTTCATGTGGACTTGACCTCTTATGATAGCAATGGACATAAGACATTATAAACCCCAAATTTCCAGAAAACTCAATTACCAAGAAAGTCTGTCAGCTCCTCTCTCACAGCAAGAAGGGAAAGCAGTTCTCCTTTTCTACAGATTTAAGCTTATTCTTCGGAGAACCTCTTATCTCCTCCACGTGTGAAACAAAGGTGCGTTCCTCATTACGAGGAGGAAAGGGCATAAGATACTTGCTGTGGATGTTCACATCAGCACTGTGTTATTAACACAGGCGTACACCGACACACAAAAGATGACATGCATTTTCCCGATCTTTTGCATACATCATTTACACCACACAAGTTAACCTTGAGCAAGAGGAAAAGCAGAATACTGTCAGAATACTGACAGAAACACTGTTCTGAATGAGCTGTTGAACCCTCTTAATCCCTGAAAGGAAGCTTTCCTGTCTCTCACTCCCCAGCTCTGTGCTATTGGTACGATAAACACCACATTCCAGGACAATATCGTTTTTGCATCATCGCATAAATTTATAACTTAATGGCTTCAGGGCAGGAAGTCTTCATTTTATGCCAAAAAAAAACCACATGCAAGCCTAGTTAGTTTGCAGAACAGCAAATTTACTGTTCTCAAACAAACATCAGAAAGGACTTCTACAACCTAAGAAAAGGCACGGCAGTGACCTTAGCCACCACATTTACTAGCAGAGTCAGGTTTCAGCAAAGAAATCAGAAAGATGCTTTAATCCTCCATCACTGATTTTCTGTTTACTGAGAACAAAAACTCAACTAGTTTTCAGCTGAGACAAATCTCATGCATCCAAGGAAGATTCCTTCAGCCTGCATTCACTTAGATTGAGGTTTGCAGAGCCTTGTCCTTCTTCATGAAGAGTCATTTGGTTAAAATTGTATATCAATATGGCTAGCAGAAAAAAAGGTTAATTTTGATGAAACTGGAATATTTCTGTCAGTCCTTATCTTACTATCCAAACAGAAGACCAGTCCAGCTGATTGTACCACATCCACACTCAGGAACAAATGCTACAATGCCAAACACCAGTCATCTACACATACATGGGTTCCCACAGATACTCACTCCCCAGATCTCACAACACAAAAGGCAATCACAAGGGTTTCAATACGTCCCAGCATCTAAGCTATGCAAAGAATGACAAACATATAAACGCTAGATTGACTGAACCATGGATGTTTTTATTATGGGGAAAAGAATAATAATGCTGCTCAAGTTCTAAGCATTCACAAATAAGTAGGAATAAAACAAATCCATGCCTGTTCACTGAGACCTGATAATTTTAGATTCCTCTCTCAGAACATCTATTGCCTAACAGGGAAAAGCCGCAGCAATCTTTCAGCACACCAAGAAATCAGCCTCACACACCACTCCCCTCTATCCCCCTGCCACATGAATGCACCAGTCGCTCGCGCTTCAGCTTTTTCTTTGTTTCATTTTGATTTCCTACACTTTCCCAACTAACCAGAGAGGTGCAGCTGTTCCAGCCTCTCTGAGAAGAATCCAAGCAGGAAGGCAGCCTGCCCCTGCCTACACTCCCGAGCAAAACTTGCACCTGGCAATGTCAAGGTCATGGTTATTTTTCTCTGACCACCAAGTTTCCAAACTGTTTCAGCAAACCGCAGGGAGGTTTGTGTCAGGCAAGACCCCATCTATATTACAAAACACCCGATTCCGAGGTGTCCGGCGGTAGACAACTGGCAGGAACATGGGTAGCACCGGGCGTTCCCCACATCCACAGCCTTTCTGACCCCACCACCCTTAACCTCTGCTGAGGAGACCGTGCTCACGCACGGCTGCTTCCAGTCTGCCACAGAAATCAAGCGTCCCATGGCATAAGGCACCCAAAACCTCAAATCTGGGCCTAAAGCTAGCAGGACAGCTCCTTTTTTTTCATTTTTTTCTTTTTCTTTTTCTTTTTTGCATGCATTTTATCCAAACCCCCCAAACATAATTTAATACCAGCACCTTTTCCTTCAAGGTCTTAGATTTCTCCAACTTCCTGAAGTGACTCAATAAAACCAATAAAAGTTTCACATGGGTGTAGAGGACGGGGAAGTTGGCTGGTGAGCGTGACCTAACGCATCCAAGACCTAATGCACCCAAACCAAGCCCAGAACCCAACCTGCAGCCCCACTGAAACCACGGGCACGTTCGGCGCCTCCTCCAGCGCCACGAAGAAGGAACAATGTGGCAGCACGGCTGCGACACCAGGGTGCACGGCGGGGTCAGGGGGCACGGAATAGGCACACTCAGCAATTGCATATATATAATATATATGCATATATATACATGCCCATATATATACATATGGACAAATCCGTCGCGCTCGGCGCAGAGACTGAAGACTGGCAGCAACTCACCACTCAGGTAGTTGGTCCACTTGTACAGCACCCCCTCCATGGCAGCCGGCCCCCGCCCCCATGCAGCGCTGCCGCCCCCCGGCGGAGTCACACCACCCGCCACAGCCACCGCTGCCTCCCCCCGCATCCCGCCGCGCCGCCGGCACCCAGGGCCATAGCGGGGCACCGCCCGCCCGGCCCAGCCACGCCCCTTCTGCCGAGCCCGCCCGCTGCCGCTACACTACTAGCACAGTAGCGCGCGCAAAGAATGGCTCCGCAGCGCTAAGGGAGCGCAAATCGTTTCAGGAATCGCAACCCACGTGACAGGCAGGCACCCAGGTCCGTAGCGTGGCACCGCCCGCCCCTTCTCGGCCACTCCCTCTCCGCCGAGCCCGCCCTTCTACCGCTACGCTACGAGCGCAGGCGCGCTCGCAAAGAACGGCTCCGCAGCGTTATGGGAGCGCAAACAGTTCCAGGAATCGCAACCCAGGTGACAGGCGAATAAGGGAGGGGAGGCGGGAACAGGCGGCCCAAAGC